>CM030188.1:2762716-2770216 GCA_017639675.1 Aplochiton taeniatus | reverse complement strand
TGAGGAAGAGCCTTGTTGCTCGAAACATCACTTCATAAAAAAAAAAGTAATGGAAGCTTTTGGTGTGCGAATATTTATTATTATTATATTATTATATATTATTAATATTCATTATCTTTTTTGATTACTAGTGTTCTGATTCAGCAACCAACCAACAGGGATTTTGGATGTGAGTGTTTTTTCGTACCGCGGGCCTATTAACCCAGGTGGAAACGCACACAAACACACAGGGTTACCCAGAGGAAACACACACAAACACAGGGTTACCCAGAAGAAACACACACACACACACAAACACAGGGTTACCCAGAAGAAACACACACACACAGGGTTACCCAGAGGAAACACACACAAACACAGGGTTACCCAGCAGAAACACACACACACACACAAACACAGGGTTACCCAGAAGAAACACACACACACAGAGGGTTACCCAGAGGAAACACACACAAACACACACGGGGTTACCCAGAGGAAACACACACAAACACACACACAGGGTTACCCAGAGGAAACACACACACACACACACACAGGGTTACCCAGAGGAAACACACACAAACACACACGGGGTTACCCAGAGGAAACACACACACACACAGGGTTACCCAGAGGAAACACACACACACACACAGGGTTACCCAGAGGAAACACACACACACACACACACACACAGGGTTACCCAGAGGAAACACACACACACACACACAGAGTAAGGACCTTGGGGGGTAAGGGTTTAAACGCAGGACCTTATTGCTGGGAGGCTAATCCCCAAGGCCAATGTATTATCCAATACATGTATGTGCCTTACATGGAGCTAGGTTCATAAAAGCTCAGTATTATCATTATTCATTTTATTACATTCATGATTGTTTAGTTGTTTTACTGTATTTTTCTGCCTTTAACAGTGTACTGCTGGAAAAGAGACCTAGTCTCAGTCAGTTATCCTGTATAAATAAATGACAGCAATAAAATATCAGTGTTATCAATATTAATACGGAGCTGTAGAATGCTGTTGCCATGGGAACTCAAAGCACCATGCCTTTAACGTAAATACGCAGTTTGCAGGCAGCCGCGTCTTTTCGTCTGAGGTTTTGACGTACCGTACCGTACCTTGATCGTATGGACCACAACTAAAGGGTCTGAAAATAAAGCCATTTCCACGGGCATGAACTTCAACCGAATGGTTGCTTCTTTTAGATTTATTATCAGGACAAAGATGGTCAGGTGTTATAGTCTTCAGAGTAGGAACTTTTTTAAGGGGAAGTGAAGGGGAAATGAAGCTTGTTCTGTTATAAACGTTCTCTTCCACCACATTAATTAACTATTTATTAATAATAATAATAATAATAATAATAATAATAATATATTGTATTAATGTAGCACGTTTCTTAGCTAAAGCGAAGTTGAGACTTTTAGCACCTCAAAGATATAATTTCAGACCACAGCTATCAAAACAACCTAAATAGTATATTTATATGTTGTGATAAAAAAAGTTTTTCAGACCTACAGTAGAAAAGGCGCAGAGAGATGTTGAGAGTGGCTTGTGCAGCACACAGCAGCCCAAAGCTCAAGATTACCCATCTGGGGAATTGGCTGCTTTTTGCTGGGAATATGGACACACACACACACATATTCAAAAATATTACACTTACACTTATGGTTACATATCCAGAGACATACAAATACACACAGGTAATACAAACTGCACACACTCTCTCTCTCTCACACACACACACACACACACACACATCCATACAGTTCAACTTCTGAACACCCACTCAAATAATAATAAGACAAAAAAACTTGAATGTAAAGAAATAACATCCAAATCAACACATCCACATCCACACACACACACACACACACACACACGTGCACCCGCACCCACACACACACACACACACCCATGTGCACCCGCACCCGCACCCCCCCCCCCCCCCCCCCCCCCCCCCCACACACACACACACACACAATACTATTTCATTTTCAGCATGCGCGCAGTCTCAAACTATAAGAATATAAGAAAACATTGGGGACAAAGTGATGCAATAAAATAGTATAAAATAAATTTAAAGTTGAGAGTATATTTTATTGTAGAACTGTAAAGGGGATTTCATTGGGTCTCAAAGTCACAAGGCTTCCAGCCTTCAACCTGAATGAACACAACAGGATATTACGCAATTATATGTAGAAATAGTTACGACGATGAAGGTAATTTTTTTTATAAAAGCTGTTCTATCAAACCCACCCCTTAGAAGAATACAAAAATCGATCCCTATATTATTACAATAATAAAGATGAATATTGGATTGTTTTACCTTGTTTTTTTGATTCCATGCAGTGAACACACTCTGGTAGTTTGTTAACATAGTCGGTCATCATGACTACTCATGTTCTGCTGTTCTACTATTCTGCTGTTACTCCAACAGAATGTGAAGGGCTTGTTCATCGTGTTGTGGTCTGTAACGTTGACAATAGAGGAAGCTGCTGTTTGAATTCAATATCGGGTCCATGTGTGACCTCACAATGTTACAATGAGGTCTGCAGTCCAACAAAGACGGATCCTTTTCTGTCATAAACGAAACAAGCACAAACACCCAAGCAATCAAAAGGAATGCTTATGTTTGATTGATATGTTGTGATATGAGATGTTTTATTTCACTTTTGATCCAAACAACCTCAATAGTAAGTCTGAGGCGATCCATCAATGCATCGATATATTGTATTGTTTGATCACAATCGATAGTCCGAAAGTAAGACATAGCCTACCTATTGTGTTTGTAATTATAGTAATTTTTATTTTCTAAGCAGTCCAACACTTAAAATGTTTAGTTTATTAAAATGTGAATAGCTGATTCTGCATTTGATGAAGCTAACCAAACCGTCTACGCCCCAGGCCTCTGTCAGTGAAGCACCGCTGCGCAGTTGTATGCTGAAAATATATATAAATATATATATATATATGCTGAAAATGTATATAAATATATATATACAGTGGGGCCAAAAAGTATTTAGTCAGCCACTGATTGTGCAAGTTCTCCTACTTAGAAAGATGAGAGAGGTCTGTAATTTTCATCATAGGTACACTTCAACTATGAGAGACAAAAATGAGAAAAAAATCCAGGAAATCACATTGTAGGATTTTTAAAGAATTTATTTGTAAATTATGGCGGAAAATAAGTATTTGGTCACCCACAAACAAGCAAGATTTCTGGCTCTCACAGACCTGTAACTTCTTCTTTAAGAAGCTCTTCTGTCCTCCACTCGTTACCTGTATTAATGGAACCTGTTTGACCTCGTCATCTGTATAAAAGACACCTGTCCACAGCCTCAAACAGTCAGACTCCAAACTCAACCATGGCCAAGACCAAAGAGCTGTCGAAGGACACCAGGAAGAAAATTGTAGACCTGCACCAGGCTGGGAAAAGTGAATCTGCAATAGGCAAGCAGGTTGGTGTGAATAGATCAACTGTGGGAAAATGGAAGACATACAAGACCATTGATAATCTCCCTCGATCTGGGGTCCCACGCAAGATCTCATCCCGTGGGGTCAAAATGATCATGAGAACGGTGAGCAAAAATCCCAGAACTACACGGAGGGACCTGATGAATGACCTGCAGAGAGCTGGGACCGAAGTAACAAAGGCTACCATCAGTAACACACTACCCCGAGAGGGACTCAAATCCTGCAGTGCCAGGCGTGTCCCCCTGCTTAAGCCAGTACATGTCCAGGCCCGTCTGAAGTTTGCCAGAGAGCATATGGATGATCCAGAAGAGGATTGGGAGAATATCATGTGGTCAGATGAAACCAAAATAGAACTTTTTGGTAAAAACTCAACTCGTCGTGTTTGGAGGAAGAAGAATGCTGAGTTGCATCCCGAGAACAAAATACCTACTGTGAAGCATGGGGGTGGAAACATCATGCTTTGGGGCTGTTTTACTGCAAAGGGGACAGGACGACTGATCCGTGTTAAGGGAAGAATGAACGGGGCCATGTATCGTGAGATTTTAAGCCAAAACCTCCTTCCATCAGTGAGAGCATTGAAGATGGAACGTGGCTGGGTCTTCCAGTATGACAATGATCCCAAACACACCGCTTGGGCGACGAAGGAGTGGCTCCGTAAAAAGCATTTCAAGGTCCTGGAGTGGCCTAGCCAGTCTCCAGACCTCAACCCCATAGAACATTTGTGGAGGGAGTTGAAAGTCTGTGTTGCCCAGCGACAGCCCCAAAACATGACTGCTCTAGAGGAGATCTGCATGGAGGAATGGGCCAAAATACCAGCTACAGTGTGTGCAAACCTGGTGAAGACTTACAGGAAACGTTTGACCTCTGTCATTGCCAACAAAGGTTATGTTACAAAGTATTGAGTTGAACTTTTGTTATTGACCAAATACTTATTTTCCACCATAATTTACAAATAAATTCTTTAAAAATCCTACAATGTGATTTCCTGGATGTTTTTTCTCATTTTTGTCTCTCATAGTTGAAGTGTACCTATGATGAAAATTACAGACCTCTCTCATCTTTCTAAGTAGGAGAACTTGCACAATCAGTGGTCGACTAAATACTTTTTGGCCCCACTGTATATGCTGAAAATATATATAAATATATATATATATGCTGAAAATATATATAAATGTATATATATATGCTGAAAATATATATAAATATATATATATATGCTGAAAATATATATAAATATATATATATATGCTGAAAATATATATAAATATATATATATATGCTGAAAATATATATAAATATATATATATATGCTGAAAATAACGGTTACCTGCTGCAACGCCCGGGCCGGTCCTAACCCGCTGGACCAGTGCTTCTCAACCCAGTCCTCAAATACCCCTCAGCCATTACAGATATTTGATCCTCCCGAGTGCTAGCACACCTGATGTAATTAGTCAAAGCCTTGCTGTAGTTGTCTTGATCACAGCAGGGTTTCTAGCACTAGGACCATCAGATATCTGGAATGGCTGAGGGTGCTTGAGGACGTGGTTCAGAACCACCTCAGCCTCGGCCCAGCTCCGTGGGGTTCGACTGAAAACGAAGCAGCGGTTTTCGTATTCCGTCCAGCCTGTGGGGCATTTTCTGGGGCTTAGCGTGCTCACTGGTTCCTCCCCTGACATCTCCTCCCCAAACACCTCCTCCCCAAACACCTCCTTTCCAAACACCCCCTCCATCTGACCTACCATCTCGCCTCGACCTCTTCCTAAAACCTCCTCTTGAGACGCCTCGCGCTGTCTGAAGTTCTCCTCCCTTCCCGGCGGATCTGCTCCTGCGAACTCCTTCTCTATCCCAGGCTGGTCTACCGCGGTCATCTCTCTGTTTTCCTCTAGCTGCCCGGCCTGTTGCTCTCTCACAACTTCCTCTCCGTCCTCCTCCCGAACGCCATTCCCGTCCTTTCCCTCCCAATGACCCACCAACTCCTTCTGCACCTCCTCCCTTCTCTTTGTTTCTAACTCTAGAAATCGTGTTGGATACTCTACGATGTTTTTCACTGCCACCTCCTCAACTTTCACCTCTTTTCCTTCTTTATCTACCAGCACCAACCATCTATTGAAACATACCTGTGTAGGTAACAATGTCTTTATCTACCATCTATTGAAACATACCTGTGTAGGTAACAATGTCTTTATCTACCATCTATTGAAACATACCTGTGTAGGTAACAATGTCTTTATCTACCATCCATTGAAACACACCTGTGTAGGTAACAATGTCTTTATCTACCATCTATTGAAACACACCTGTGTAGGTAACAATGTCTTTATCTACCATCTATTGAAACATACCTGTGTAGGTAACAATGGCTTTATCTACCATCTATTGAAACATACCTGTGTAGGTAACAATGTCTTTATCTACCATCTATCGAAACATACCTGTGTGGCATCCTGGCCTCCTATCCAGGTTGCAGGGAAGTCCTGAACCGGGGTAATGATGAGGTCCTGGAGAAAGTGATACTCATCACTGCTGTGGACTGATGCCAAGTTACCTCCCCAGAAAACGCAGTACCTCTACAGGACAGGAGGAGAGGAGAGGAGAGGAGAGGAGAGGAGAGGAGAGGAGAGGAGAGGAGAGGAGAGGAGAGGAGAGGAGAGGAGAGGAGAGGAGAGGAGAGGAGAGGAGAGGAGAGGAGATTTGATATATTCAGGCAAACCTTTTTTAACAAAAAAGTATCCTGTACGTTGACTGTCTCTCAGCCAGTTTGTTCTCTCCGTACCTCAGCCTCGGCCCAGCTCCGTGGGGTTCGACTGAAGACGAATCAGCGGTTTTCGTATTCCGTCCAGCCTGTGGGGCATTTTCTGGGGCTTGGCGTGCTCGCTGGTTCCTCCCCTGACATCTCCTCCCCAAACACCTCCTCCCCAAACACCTCCTTTCCAAACACCCCCTCCATCTGACCTACCATCTCGCCTCGACTTCTTCCTAAAACCTCCTCTTGAGACGCCTCGCGCTGTCTGAAGTTCTCCTCCCTTCTCGGCGGATCTGCTCCTGCGAACTCCTTCTCTATCCCAGGCTGGTCTACCGCGGTCATCTCTCTGTTTTCCTCTAGCTGCCCGGCCTGTTGCTCTCTCACAACTTCCTCTCCGTCCTCCTCCCGAACGCCATTCCCGTCCTTTCCCTCCCAGTGACCCACCAACTCCTTCTGCACCTCCTCCCTTCTCTTTGTTTCTAACTCTAGAAATCGTGTTGGATACTCTACGATGTTTTTCACTGCCATCTCCTCAACTTTCACCTCTTTTCCTTCTATTGCCCGGTCAGACAGACAGACAGACAGACAGACAGACAGACAGACAGACAGACAGACAGACAGACAGACAGACAGACAGACAGACAGACAGACAGACAGACAGACAGAAAATAGAAAGTCAGAAGTAATAAAACAAATGGCTTAAACCGATACAGAAAACAGTAATGAATTCATGTTTTTTTTTAACTATAGAAATGTGTTTTGTCTTTGAATCATTGAGTTCAGTGTTTTACTTATTCATAGTTTGATTAAGCCTGACAGTTACATACGATTATATATTACAAAGTAATTATATATGTATTCCATCTTAAGAGCTCATATAGAGAAAAATATAGAATGTTTTTCTTTTATAGTACATTAACTGTCCAGGAGGGGGCACTAGAACACCTACCCAAATAAGAGCTTTGCGCCAGCTGCTCAGTCGACACTGGAACGACTAAGCAGAATCACACAGCGGAGCTTGTATTATCATTAGAAAATATTCACATCGTATTAACAAATGTGAACTTCGAAACCGTCCTTGCAAAACTACAGTCCACCGACAGTATACCTAACAATTCATTAAATGAAAGGTTTGTTCGTTTTGATGGTACACGCACATTTCATGCACACTCCTTCCTGCACATACACGGTCTTACCTGCAGCTCCAGTCAGAACTACAACAGTGAAGAGACACATTGAAACTGTCAACGTCTTCATGCTGGATAATCTTCTTTCTCAGACAAAC
>CM030188.1:2445216-2752716 GCA_017639675.1 Aplochiton taeniatus | reverse complement strand
AGAAAGTCAGAAGTAATAAAACAAATGGCTTAAACCGACACAGAAAACAGTAATGAATTCATGTTTTTTTTTAACTATAGAAATGTGTTTTGTCTTTGAATCATTGAGTTCAGTGTTTTACTTATTAATAGTTTGATTAAGCCTGACAGTTACATTCGATTATATATTACAAAGTAATTATATATGTATTCAATCTTAAGAGCTCATATAGAGAAAAATATAGAATGTTTTTCTTCTATAGTACATAAACTGTCCAGGAGGGGGCACTAGAACACCTACCCAAATAAGAGCTTTGCGCCAGCTGCTCAGTCGACCCTGGAACGACTAAGCAGAATCACACAGCGGAGCTTGTATTATCATTAGAAAATATTCACATCGTATTAACAAATGTGAACTTCGAAACCGTCCTTGCAAAACTACAGTCCACCGACAGTATACCTAACAATTCATTAAATGAAAGGTTTGTTCGTTTTGATGGTACACGAACATTTCATGCACACTCCTTCCTGCACATACACGGTCTTACCTGCAGCTCCAGTCAGAACTACAACAGTGAAGAGACACAGAGAAACTGTCAACGTCTTCATGCTGGATAATCTTCTTTTTCAGACAAACTGACAATTAAAAAAAAAAATGTTTATGAAATTGACACTGGTAGACGAAAAGAAAAGAAAGGCTAAGACAGCATGTTGTCAAAGATGATCAAAGGAAAATGTGCGGTCCGTCAAGCGATTTGCCTCCATAAAATATAAAATAATATTGTAGCCTTTCTACAGCCTAATATTTTCCACTCTAATTATAATAAAAAGTTATTAAATAACCATATATTTAGGCTACTTACTGCTAAGTGTAGGTTACAGTAGTAGTAAATTAGAACAAATTACAGACAACATTAGAAATTCCAGAAACAAGTTGAATTAAAATGTAGAAGAGATTTATCTTAAAGTGTTGTTTGAAATCGAAGTAAAGCTCGGTGAATCAAGAACCCTTACCTTTAGGAGCGTTTGAAACACGTCGGCTTTGCTTGGTCAGCTTTGGGTGACGGGACTTGAATTCACGCCTCATATATCCTCAAAAATATGACCTCGGTCCTTGCTTAGTGAGACAACCCACATTCAGATGACTGCCAAAGAAAAGTGGTAAAAATACCGGCGAACAAAATAGCCCGTCTTATGCAATATAAATCTCAAAAGGCTGTAAAAGTAAATAGTAATCCATTACATATTGACTATTGACTTGTACTGGCAAAACAATAAACTTTCTCCCCAGCACATGCAATATAAATATCCATTCTAATCAACAGGAACAATAAGGCCATTTTCCAGGAATCCGTAGATCAGCACATGAAAGAAGGAAAAGCGTCTCACAAGTGAAATTGCATTGATCAATCATTCACCTCTGTAGCCCCTATTTTATTCCAATTCAATGACTATCATTGTTATCATGTTGCTTTGTTCGACTGATGTTTGTACACACAAAGCACTTTTTAAATGTCAATAACTTTTAATCGGAAAAGTATAAAACGAATTCAAATGTATTATACATAATAATAGTAATACAACATAAAATATTACGACATGACTACTAATACTATTAACAGTTGTAATAATAACAATAATATTAATAATAATAATATTAATAATATTATTATTAATAATAATAATATCCATAATAATAATAATAATATTAATAATAATAATAATAATATTAATAATAATAATAATAATAATAATAATAATAAAAATAATAATAATATTAATAATAATAATATTAATAATAATAATAATAATATTAATAATAATAATAATAATAATACATTCATCTCGAGGAGGCTGCATGGAAACTTCTTGACAGAATTCAGTGGCTAGCTTCATGAGAAAGGTTTGGGCCAATCCTTATGGTTGACTCGGTGTGTTCTAATACCTAAGTCTTGTTTTATTATTTCATTTATTGTCTTGAATTTCAAAAACAACCATTTATTGTTATTGATACAAATTCTCCTGCTGTTAGAAGACAGCTTTAATCAGAGCATCACCATGTGATAATAACATGTATTGAGACATCATTGTTGATCTTTGAAGGGCAAATACATAACACAAACACATGTTACTATCATGGAAAACACATGTTACTGTCATGGAAAACACACGTTACTATCATGGAAAACACACGTTACTGTCATGGAAAACACATGTTACTATCATGGAAAACACACGTTACTATCATGGAAAACACACGTTACTGTCATGGAAAACACATGTTACTATCATGGAAAACACATGTTACCATCATGGAAAACACATGTTACTATCATGGAAAACACATGTTACTATCATGGAAAAAGGCCGGGGGATACTATATCTTATATTAACTAGTATACATGCTTAGTGGCTAAGCCATTCGAAACAATAAGAGAGGGGGAAACTGAAAATAGGTTTGAGTTTAAACAAGACTTTATTTGAACAAGCACATGTAGTTTAGACAGTCATGAAAGTACATCAAGATTACTTAAGACCAAAAAGAAAAGAACAATGCCTATCAATAATTTACAATAGGTCCATCCCAAACCGCAAATTGTTCACCTCAACCATAAGAAATTCTGATTCCTTGGAATTCTTCCACACGTAGAAATAGATTGGTCAGATCTTCAATACACACATGGAAGGTAATCTCAAACTACAGGGTAGGTCGTTCCAAAGCTTCTCCTCTACAAACAATGATACAGAGACAGAAAACTTAAGACCCGGTCATGATATTAAGCAACTGTATAATCAGAGGGAGAGTAAACTTGCATGTAGGATTGATGGCAAATGGTTACATTGACTGTTTGAAAGCCCTTTTTTAAATGAGACATTTTGATGTATTCATGTTTTGAGAGGACAATACCAACCGAAATTCCATATTGTAAATATAAATAAGTCCTGTAGAACAACAAGTGTAAATATAAATAAGTCCTGTAGAACAACAAGTGGCCGTGATAATTATGAGAGAATGCCATACCTTCATTGTTCATCTCCAAACAGTGTTCTAATCCTTCAGCATTGTCTGGCTGTCCCACATTCCAAGCAGAGTAATAAAAGCCAGAACCATCACTCCACAACCACATACCGTCCTGGAGGAGGGGAGAGGAGAGGAGAGGAGAGGAGAGGAGAGGAGAGGAGAGGAGAGGAGAGGAGAGGAGAGGAGAGGAGAGGAGGGGAGGGGAGGGGAGGGGAGGGGAGAATCAAGATCATCTCTATCACCATCATCATCATCCTCACCATCAACAGCAGCAGCAGCACCTGCAACACCATCACCATCATCATCACAGAGCCTACCTGTGTAGCATCCTGTCCTCATCATAATCCTCACCATCATCATCACCTTCACCATCACCATCATCATCACAGAGCCTACCTGTGTAGCATCCTGTCCTCATCATCATCCTCACCATCATCATCACCTTTACCATCACCATCATCATCACAGAGCCTACCTGTGTAGCATCCTGTCCTCATCATCATCCTCACCTTCATCATCACCTTCATCATCACCTTCATCATCACAGAGCCTACCTGTGTAGCATCGTAACCTCCGAGCCAGGTGTTGGGCGAGTCATGAACCTGGTCTCCGATCAGCTTCTGGATGAAGAGATATTCAGCCCTGCTGTGGACTGAGGCCAGGTTGCCGCTCTGGTACACACAGTACCTCTACAGAGGGGAGGAGGAGGGGAGCAGAGGAGGGGGATGTAGGGGGGATGGGAGAGATATATGAGTCAAGAATTAGAGGAGAGAGAATGGCTCAAAGATTTGAAATGTCTTTCTGTGTGTGTACCTGTCTGTCTATGGGTGTAATGATACAAGCAGCTTGTAGTCTGTCAGTTTAAATTTAAACAGTCTGTTGTCTGCCAGTTTAAATAAATTCATATTCTGTAATCTGCAATTTAAAAAATAAATGTTATCTGTTATCTATCCGTTTATAAATGAATAGTCTGTTGTATGCCAGTTTAAACATAAATATTCTGCTGTCTGTCAGTTTAAATAAATAAACATTCTGTTGTCTGTCAGTTTAATTAAATTAATATTCTGTAGTCTGCAATTTAAATAAATAAATGTTCTGTTATCTATCCGTTTATAAATGAATAGTCTGTTGTATGCCAGTTTAAATATAAATATTCTGCTGTCTGTCAGTTTAAATAAATAAACATTCTGTTGTCTGTCAGTTTAAATAAATAAATATTCTGTTATGTGCCAATTTAAATAAATACATATTCTGTTGTCTGCTAGTATAAATAAATTTATATTCTGTTTTCTGTCAGTTTAAATAAATAAATATTCTGTTTTCTACCAGTTTAAATAATTGAATATTCTTCAATCTATTAGTTTATATATAAACAGTCTGCTGTCTGTCGGTTTATATATGAATAGTGCGTCTGTCCATGATTGGTTCCTGTCTGCCTGCCTGCTGGTCCAAGATTGGTTCCTGTCTGCCTGCCTGTTTGTCCATGATTGGTTCCTGTCTGCCTGCCTGCTGGACCATGATTGGTTCATGTCTGCCTGCCTGCTGGTCCATGATTGGTTCCGGTCTGCCTGCCTGCTGGTCCATGATTGGTTCCTGTCTGCCTGCCTGTTTGTCCATGATTGGTTCCTGTCTGCCTGCCTGCTGGTCCATAATTGGTTCCTGTCTGCCTGCCTGCTGGTCCATGATTGGTTCCTTACCTCAGCCTCTGCCCAGGTCCGTGGGGATAGGATGAAGAGGAAACAGCGACTCTGGTATTCCTTCCAGCCGGAGGGACATTTGCTGCTGTTGCTCTCTGTGCTCACTGTCTCCTCCCCAAACACCTCCTTCTCACCCACTGTCCCCTCCCCCACCTCCTTCTCCCCCACCTTCTCCTCCCCCACCTCCTTCTCCCCCACCTTCTCCTCCCTCACCTCCTCCTCCCCCACCTCCTTCTCCCCCACCTTCTCCTCCCCCACCTCCTTCTCATCCCCCACCTCCTTCTCCCCCACCTCCTCTTCCCCCACCTCCTTCTCCCTAACCTCCACCTCCCCCACCTCCTCCTCCCCCACCTCCTTCTCCCTAACCTCCACCTTCCCCACCTCATTTCTAAACATCTCAACTTCCCCCCTCATGCCCCTTCCATCCTCCTCCACTCGCCCCTCTTCCTCCCTTACTCCATCCATCTTCCTTTCTTCCACCTTTTCCCACCTTCCTGCTAAAGTCTTCTCCGCCAACGCAACCTGTTTCATCACAGCTTCTGCATCCACGTCTGGAAAGGGGAAAAGGTCCAATAGAGAAAAGACAGACAGGCAAACAGACAGACAGGCAGACAGACAGACAGACAGACAGACAGACAGACAGACAGACAGACAGACAGACAGACAGACAGACAGACAGACAGACAGACAGACAGACAGACAGACAGACAGACAGAATTACAATAGTTTTGCTGCAGAAGTTGCTTGTTTATAAAAAATGTAATTAGCTGAGATAAATGATTACGGTTATTATTCAAATCAAACTCATTCAACAGAGGATGGTGTTCTATATTAGTGTCCAGAACCAGATCTAGAGATGCTGGAAATTATTAAATACAAATAATCTAATTCAAGCAGGGACAACATTTTCATGAAGAATATAGGTAAAGTAATATATATTTATATATATATATATATATATATATATATATATATATATAGAACTTAACTTAAACATATTTGAAGCATATCAGTGAAACACTGTTTACAAACAACATATTTAGAGCCTCAGAATTTTTAAAAATCCTGTAGACACATCAACACACAAACGTACACACACGCGTGCACACGTACACACGTACACACGTACACACACACACACACACACACACACACACACACACACACACACACACACACACACACACACACACACACACGGTGCACGGTGCACGGTCTCACCTGCAGCTCCAGAATAAGCTATGGCAGCCAAGAGAAGCAGAGATAAACTCAACATCGTCATGGTGATGAAGCTGCTTCGTAAGTCTTCCTTCAAACTGAACCTTTTAAAAAGAAAAACAGTTTTGTTTTATTTGTAAGGTTTTTCTCTGCTTTCTTTTCTTTTCATCAGTGCCATTGTAAAACAGTAAAACAGGGGGGGAAATTCAGTTGTTTGTTGTTGTGTTGTTGTTTGTTTGTTGTTTAAAAATTGTTCTGACAATGGCACTGATGAAAAGTAAAGAAAGCAGAGAACAAACTTTAAAATATGAAACATGAAAACACATTGAAGAATACACTCAGTATCACAACGGTTACCAATGTAACTATGATATAATAATATCATCATGTATTAATATCAGAGTATGTTAAAATAATAACATACCATGAAAGATTTAAGGACAAGAGATTCTATACCCAAAATTTTTCAGGATCCGGTATGATTTCATTTTCTAGGGATAGTTTAGTATTTATGATGAATTAATAATTCCATATGAAAGTATAAAGTATTTGATCAAGTATTACAGTGTAGGTATTTCATTAATTATTAAAGTTTAAAATTTAGAGCAGGAGATAAATTAGGCCTGTCCAAAGCATTTCTTATGCAATTAAAAATGACAGTACTGTTTCAGTAAATCATAAAAAATAAAAAAATCTTTAGGCAACGTATTTAGATCAAGAACTTAGCGATTATATTGCATATCTAATAAATCATGACACGAGTTGACAAGAGCAGTCAAATACACAAAACAATATTACAAAACAATAAATAAACCAATAATCCATTTCAGATTCACTTTGAATAGTTGAATAGTCTATTAGTCGAAACGACTGTGAGCATATCTTGAGCGGAAAGGAGAAAAGAATCCTTACCTTTAGGAGTGTTTGAAACATGTGTGGCTCTTCTCTGGGTGACGGGGCTAAATCCTGTATCCTGAATATTATGACCCTTTCCAATGTCAAAACCCACGTTTAGATAAGTGACGTGTAAAAAACAAAGGCTAAGTTACCGAATGGAACACACAAACAAGCAAAAGTGACCTGATGCTGTCGATGTAGCAGGGCTATAAGGAAATAATAATAATTTCTAATCAATAAAGACTGTTCTTGTGTTATCAGCAATAAATGATGGTAATAAACTTCAACTAGGAGAGATGCCTCTCAGATGCACAGAATAATTGGCAGACTGCATGGGAAATTTCTTTGTTTGTTGGATAATAACTAACCTGATATGTCTATAAAAAATGGTATCATAAGGAATAAGAAAACCTTTTTTACAGTTACAGAAAGTTTCAGGAAAAAGATAGATAACTTGTCAAATTGAAAATGTATTTATTTATTATTTAAATTTATTATTTAAATTTAAATTGTCTGCAGGGAGGATTAGACCTACTTATATCTTTATGAGTTTATTTCGTTTAGATTAGAATATCGAATTGTATTTTATTATTTTATCTACATAGAGAAATATTTTAATCGGTTTAGTTTTCGTAGAATAGACGCAGCGAAGCGTTTGACAACAAAGCAAAAGGAGACATTCGCTTTCACTCATCTTTGCGTTCGTTCAGTACAAATAGAAAAAAAAAGGTTTCGACTATCATGTTGTCAACGCGTACATTTATGCATGGATTACAAATAATACAGAAATGATGACAGCATTAGAGACAAAGGCTGCGTCTGAATAGTCCAAAATAGCACGTCCTTTGACTTTTACTCTGTACTTTTAATCAACCCCGAAGGAAAACGTTATAAGGTTAACACTAGAACTACAGAGACAGTCATTTACATTTTGTAATGTAATTACTTTGTTGAAATAAAACCCATGTAGCTAGAGGACCGTAACTTTTCCTAAATGTGTTTATATTTCATTCTACTGCAACTGTATTGTTTTTGTTTGTTTACGCTATTGGAAAGCTAAAACCTTTAGTTTTGAGCTCAAACCAAGGAAATGGAACAGAAACAGAATAAGACTACGTCTGAATAGTGCAAAAAAGTGCGTTCTTTGACTTTCACAACGTACCATTTCAATAACCCGCAAAGAGAACGTCATGAGGTTAAGAAAAGATATGAAGGAGAATTCATGGGGATTTAGGACCAGACTAGAGCGGTGCATAGAGAATATGACCCCAATTAACCTATTAGACTTGATGCATTAGTTAGTTAATAGTTATACAGAAGTGATCGCCCCATATGATATAAGAACTAGACTATGATAAGCAATGGCAAAAGAGCTTTTGCCCTCAGGACCACTAGACTTTGGAAAATTCTCCATGAAACTAAACGCTTGACTCCATATCTACTTTAAACCCCTCTTGAACAAAGTGGGATTTGACTGTTTTTTAATTCTTCCTTGAAACATTTACATTCTTATGACTGTAAGTTACAATGTTTATTATTTTCACCTGTTAACGCATTAAAACGTCTGATAAAGACACGTTTTTTTCGTGATTTACTTTTTTATTTTGTCATTCTGATTTAGTCTTTTTCTAATCTTGGTGACGTTATTTTTATATGATACTTTATTCGTTCAAACCGTTCTGTTACTAATAAAGTAGTGTGTACATATTAATTCAATTGTAACACTTTTTTATTAGCAATAAAATTCAAGGCCTAATTCATTCTTCATTGATTCATATATCACTGCTGATGCAACAAAGAAATCTGAAGAAAGCACAGTACAATAAAACAACAATTTGATCACAGTTCACAGCATCTCTCTCTCTCTCTCTCTCTCTCTCTCTCCCTCTCTCTCTCTCTCTCTCTCTCTCTCTCTATATATATATATATATATATATATATATATATATATATATATATATATGCTGTAAGTATACAATGCCATAATGCAACAATCTGATCGAGATAGTAAGAGTTCACAGCTTTTTTATTAACTGAAGTACAAGTACAGAGATAACAAAAAATCTAAGACAAAAACAGCGATGCCAAATGTACAAAGGGGCTGCGCTTTTTTATGTTCTTATGTTTTATTTGATATCAATAACATTTTTAATTAAAGTTTTATTATTTTCATATTATTTTTGCACTTTTTCAATTGCACTGTGTTAACAAAACAAGCTCTTCAAAGATAACGATATCATTTTTATTCTTATTGTTTATCAAATTAATAAATGCTGACATGATTTTTCTCGACGTCGTCAAATCTTCCTGACGCAGACGGAGGGCAAGGCGTCAGCACATAACCCGTCATGCCAACGTTTTTCCGCTGCAAAAACAGAAACAACAGAGAAGGAACTTCTTATGACCGTGACTGTGTATTCATAATGAAGGGGACACTTAGGATTAGCTCTACATTGGACAGGGAGCAAAATTATTGAACAGTCATCTAAAAAGCTCTGTTTTCAATTCGGCATTAACACATATATACAACACATATATACATATTAACACATATATACAACACATATATACATATTAACACATATATACAGGTTCATCGTTAGAAAGAAAGTTACCAGATGGCTCATTGGCTTATGCCTGGACCTGTCTTATGCCTGGACCTGTCCTTTGGGCCTGATTAGATCATTGTTTGCACCTGCCCCTTGTCTTGTTTAGGTTTCCGGTTTTCTCATTGGCTGATTATTTCTCCTCCTTTGGTATTTAAGTCCGGTTTCTTGTGTCGTCCCTTTGTGCCGTCATTACCGGCTGCCACCGGCTGCCACCGGCTGCCACCGGCTGCCACCGGCTGCCACCGGCTGCCACCGGCTGCCACCGGCTGCCACCGGCTGCCACCGGCTGCCACCGGCTGCCACCGGCTGCCACCGGCTGAGTTTCTTGTTTGAGTTCTGTGTTTGGGTCTAAACTCCTTCTACAGCTCGTGACAAGACCCTGCGCTGCATGTCTTCCCCTCTCCCTCCCCCACCTTTCCTGTCAACCTACAGTCCTGTCAACTTACTGTCCTGTCTGTCCTGTCAACCTACAGTCCTGTCAACCTACTGTCCTGTCTGTCCTGTCAACCTACTATCCTGTCAACCTATAGTCCTGTCAACCTACTGTCCTGTCAACTTACTGTCCTGTCTGTCCTGTCAACTTACTGTCCTGTCAACTTACTGTCCTGTCTGTCCTGTCAACCTACTGTCCTGTCAACCTACTGTCCTGTCAACCTACAGTCCTGTCAACCTACTGTCCTGTCAACTTACTGTCCTGTCTGTCCTGTCAACTTACTGTCCTGTCAACCTACTGTCCTGTCAACCTACTGTCCTGTCAACTTACTGTCCTGTCTGTCCTGTCAACCTACTGTCCTGTCAACCTACTGTCCTGTCAACCTACAGTCCTGTCTGTCCTGTCAACTTACTGTCCTGTCTGTCCTGTCAACTTACTGTCCTGTCTGTCCTGTCCTGTCCTGTCTAAAGCCGCTGGAGCTGTCCCCAGGATCTAGGAACCCTTGGAGGAACTCAGTACATTTCGACCTCAGGGACCAGGGTCTACATTTAGTTCCAGGGACATTATCCCCCCCACCCTCCGGAGAGTCCCGACTCGGGAGGTGTGGGGGATGGGGCGCTTGCAGCGCTAAATATCTCTGATCGTTCAAGTACTCCCATCGTTTTATTTCAGCCGCCATTTTAAAAAACCTACTTTGCATAACCTTCTCAGGGTTTTTAGATTGCGGTGGAAACATAGGGGACAAAGGAACCTTTTAGTTTCTTGTTGGTAGTTCCTGGGACTAAAAGTTCCGGGTACTTTAAATTGAAATGCGCCTTGAGTACAGCATAAATGCCTCCAAAAAATATCTTTATGTGTGTATATATATATATATATATAAAAGAAAACAGCCTACCTCCATTGTTCATTACCAGACAGTGGTGGCTTCCCTCCAAATTGTCCGGCTGTCCGAAGTCCCAGTTACGATATTCAAACCTGGACCCATCAGTCCATAACCACAGACCCTCCTAGAGGAGAGGAGAGGGGAGGAGAGGAGAGGAGAGGAGAGGAGAGGAGAGGAGAGGAGAGGAGAGGAGAGGAGAGGAGAGGAGAGGAGAGGCGAGGCGAGGCGAGGCGAGGAGAGGAGAGGTTGAAAAACGTAACGCTCTTCATCGTTTTTTGCCCACTGATACAAATTTGTGCTCTAAGGAAGCTATAAAAATATGTAAATGTTTAAACTCAAATATATAATAGTACTTCACTACTTCACAGACATTTTTTTACATGTTTACTAACGTACCATGCGGCCATGGATGCAGTTGGCCAATCACACTAACACATGCATTGATGTATTAATGCTTGCATACACTCTTGTTGGTGGGAATAATCCCTTAAACTACCAGCACCAGCTACATCTTTCCAAACACACCTTAGTACCACCAGCTACATCTTTCCAAACACACCTTAGTACCTACCTGTTTAGGTAACAATGTCAAGGCAGGCAGAAAAAGTTTGCCCCTCCCAGCGCTAATGTCAAACTCTGCCTATGTGTGTAGGTAACAATGTCTTTATCTACCATCTATTGAAACATACCTGTGTAGGTAACAATGTCTTTATCTACCATCTATTGAAACACACCTGTGTAGGTAACAATGTCTTTATCTACCATCTATTGAAACACACCTGTTTAGGTAACAATGTCTTTATCTACCATCTATCGAAACATACCTGTGTAGGTAACAATGTCTTTATCTACCAGCACCAACCATCTATTGAAACATACCTGTGTGGCATCCTGCGCTCCTAACCAGGTCGCAGGGAAGTCATGAACCTGGCTAATGATGAGATCCTGGATGAAGTGGTACTCCTCACTGCTGTGGACTGATGCCAGGTTACCTCCCTGGAACACACAGTACCTCTACAGGGAGAGGGAAGGGGAAGAAATACAATTAAGAGTTGCATAAAACCAAATGATAAAACTTACATGTTTGGACTGCTTATACAGGTTATATATCTAAATGTATATACAGTATATACGCAGGAGTAAAGATAGTAACATAGAAGTACAGATAAACTATCGATAGTCTGCTTGTCTGTCTGTCTGTCTGTCTGTCTGTCTGTCTGTCTGTCTGTCTGTCTGTCTGTCTGTCTGTCTGTCTGTCTGTCTGTCTGTCTGTCTGTCTGTCTGTCTGTCTGTCTGTCTGTCTGTCTGTCTGCCTTCCTGCCTGCTGGTCCATGATTGGTTCCGGCCTGACAGCCTGCTGGTCCATGATTGGTTCCTGCCTGACAGCCTGCTGGTCCATGATTGGTTCCTTACCTCAGCCTCCGCCCAGGTCCGTGGGGATTGGATGAATAGGAAACAGCGACTCTGGAAGGTGCCCCAGCCGGAGGGACACGTCCACACCTCCCGGGTGCTCCCTCCTTCCAGGGCCCCCTCCTCCGTCTCCTCGCCTTCAGGCACAGAACAGAAGGGAACAGAAAGAGCAAAGAAAAGAAGGGAACAGTAAGAGCAAAGAAAAGAAGGGAACAGAGAGAGCACAGAAAAGAAGGGAACAGAAAGAGCAAAGAAAAGGTAACGGTTGAATAACAAGTTAAAAAAAAAAGTTAAAAAAATCGGAATACTCACCCAGAGAAAACTTATCCACACACACACACGCACGCGCACGCGCATGCACACACATAATACTCACCCAGAGGAGACTTATCCACACACAAGTGTGGAGTGTCATTTAACTGTTCATCTCATTGTAGGTAAGCAACTCAACAAATTAACATTGTTTAAAGTTATGGGTATTTAAAGTAATCAATGGCTAATCATTTTGCTATTTGGTCAAATGTAACTCCCCCCCCCCCCCACCCCCCCCCCCCACACACACACACACACACACACACACACACACACAGACACCCACCCCCACACACACCAACTCAAAACACACACACACACACACACACATGCACAGAATCCTCACCCAGAGGAGACTTGTTCAGCTCCTGAAGAGAGCCAGGAACCACTAAAGAGAATAACAGTGTGATTGAGTCGGTATTAGAGTTGGCATTCATCAGTGGAATATTCAGACAGCACACACACACACACACACACACACACACACACACACACACACACACACACGCACGCACACGCACACGCACACGGTCTCACCTGCAGCTCGAGTCAGAACAAAGGCAGTGACAAGAAACAGAGATAAACTAAACATCGTCATGGTGATGAAGCTTCTTCTTCTCTGAATGTGGTAAAGTAATAACAAGGGAGACTGCCAGAAAGGACAGAAGAAGAAAAAAACAGACAAAACATCAACAAAAATATTCCGGAAAGAAAAAAACCTCCAATCACGTCCAAATACTTTATTTTGTGCTTTATACAAAAAGGAGATCTGCCTAAATGCGATGAACTATAAAGTCAATAACTGTTCACAGCATTTACCCATCACAAATGTACTGTAATAGTCAATTGCAACAAAAAGACAGCAACAAAAATGTTTATGCTGATGCTGTCTGAAGTTTACCTTGTGAAAAAAAATGTAAGTACAGAAGCCTTACCTGTAGCAACGTTTGAAACACCTGTGCTTGGTCTAATAGGTTCTGAATGGTGTGGTTGATAATCACGGCTTATTTATATACCTGTCATTTGACCCTAGCCCCGGTCAAATAAGGCCACGTTTAGAGAACTGCCAAAGCAACAGAGGTCAACAGAGGATCACTGAAGCCGCAAAACAATTAACTTTCTCCCCAACACTAGCAACCCAGTTATCAGTTCTAATCAACAGCAACAATAAGGCAGTTATTGATTTCCAGTAATGAGTAGACAAGAACAGGCATAAACTCCATGAAGAAAGAGGCAGTTAAACTCTGGAGCTGGAGGTAAAGGCTGGAGCTAAGGGCTGGAGCTGGAGCTAAAGACTGGAGCTGGAGCTAAGGACTGGAACTGGAGCTAAGGACTGGAGCTGGAGTTAAAGTTTGGAGCTGGAGCTAAAGACTGGAACTGGAGCTGGAGCTAAGGGCTGAAGCTGGAGGTAAACACTGGAGCTGGAGCTAAAGACTAGAGCTGGAGCTGGAGCTGGAGCTAAGGGTGGGAGCTGGTAATTGGGAGGACTGTAACCTGGGCAATTTCTGTAGTCAACAGGGAAATATTTGACCCTGTGGGGATTTGAACCCCATTCTGAAACTGATGTGCAATCACCAGGGTCTCCTTTTGGCCAGCAGGTGGCAGCACATCCATTTTGGTTTTAGAGGTACACAGCACCTAATCAGATGGGCTCTCCACATCAGTTATCAAACTACCTTGAGTAGTAAAACGGCTCAGTGTGTCAATGGTCTGTGTTTAAAAAATAAGGCACATTTTGGATTTATTTTCCCAATAAATCCATAAATCATTTATTAAATATAATGATGACAAAGTGTCTTATTACTGCTGTGTGTTGGTGATCAAGATCTGGTCGGCCTGTAGCTTTGTGTCACTCTCTTCTCCAACGACGAGAACAGATGAGTGTGTGAGTGTGTGTGTGTGTGTGTGTGTGTGTGTGTGTGTGTGTGTGTGTGTGTGTGTGTGTGTGTGTGTATGTGTGTGTGTGTGTGTGTGTGTGTGTGTGTGTGTGTGTAGAACATGCTTTGGATGTGTTCTTCCTGTGTGGATGGGTACATTACACTGCATAATGTTTTCATCAAGGAACAGTTGAGACAAAGTAAAATGGTAATTTTGTTGTTCCAGTAGCCTTCCGTTCACTATTTGTAAAGTATTAAAAATTAAATAAATAAATACTTCTATTTGTAAAGTAAAGTGTTTATAATTCCATAAATAAATAATTATTTGTGAAGTGTTTATAATTCTACAGAAAAATACATATTTGTAAAGTGTTTCATAAAGTGAATGTCAGCTAAACTCAAGTGGAAACTGACCTACTTAAGCCAAACCACAGCCTTCATTGATCTTAGTGTGTTTGAAAGAATTCTGCCTCTCCTTTTGACTTCCTCTCCTTTCTGAGAAAACACCTTAGCACTTCCCCTCACAACAGTTTAATCTTTGAAGGTATTTTTTTATTGTCTTTTGTTTTTAGCAAAGTAATAAGGTGAGAAAACAGTCTAGTTTATGAAACACGACCATATATATATATTTATTTAGCCAATTTAACTTAACCAGGAAACGTCACATTGAGATTAAAAATCTCTTTTGCAAGGGTGTCCTGGGCAAGATGGCTTAACATGTCAAGTAGCAGAAAATTTAATTTTACACATTTCAAACAACCCTTAACAAATACACACACTAAAATATGAAAGGACTTGCACAATAAAAGACAAACTTTTAGAAAAGCTTAAAGTTATTTTTTTCTTATTTTAGGGATATTTAGAAGAAGAAAAACTAATGAAAACTACAAAGATAGCCAGGTGTATATTGAAATTGTAATGAAATATTAACAGGGTAGTATCAAAGTTAAGCTAGCATTCACCAGCTACATGTTTGTTTCCATGACAACAGTGTTGCTTCTCTTCTCTTCTTTGGACCAAGCTGTCAAACAGAAAAAAAAACTTTCCCTGTAATTTTAGATCTATGATTGTATCACTTTAAAGACTGTAAATAATGTTGTTAGGTATCTTTAAGTTAATCTTTTTTGTCTAGATGCTTCTAGCTCTAGAATGAGAGATTCATTGGAATGTTGATTCTAGTTCTAGCTTTCAAAATACATTACTGATCCTTTATCTTCGTATATGTATTTTCAAGAAGAATTAGTGGTATTTTTGAGATACTGTCTTAGATTTAGAGTATTCTCTCTCACCTCTGTTTCTGTGGTGGTATTTGACGCCCAGTATGATGGTGCATAGCAGGTAGGGAGATGCCACTACTAGATGACAGATCAGTCTGGGCAGAGACATGATGGGAGCTGAAGATGAAGCTGGAGATGAAGATGAAGCTGGAGATGTAGATGAAGCTGGAGATGTAGATGAAGCTGGAGATGAAAAGGATGTTGAACGGGGGCGAATGGAGCTCGATTTGAGGTGAAAATAACCAAGGCTGTTGTTACTTAAACCTGAATCGGACGTAAATAACAAAAACTGTCCACTTACAAATATATTCACATATCTCACCTCTCACTGCCAGCCAGCTCTGTGGTGATTCTCCCAGGTCAGAGTTATTAAATATGAATAAATTTAAACTGTTCTGTTAGTAACAGTGAACTCCTCACCTCTCACTGCCAGCCAGCTCTGTGGTGATTCTCCCAGGTCAGAGTTATTAAATATGAATACATTTAAACTGTTCTGTTAGTAACAGTGAACTCCTCACCTCTCACTGCCAGCCATCTCTGTGGTGATTTTCCTAGGTCAGAGTTATTAAATATGAATACATTTAAACTGTTCTGTTAGTAACAATGAACTCCTCACCTCTCACTGCCAGCCAGCTCTGTGGAGATTCTCCCAGGTCAGAGTTATTAAATATGAATACATTTAAACTGTTCTGTTAGTAACAATGAACTCCTCACCTCTCACTGCCAGCCAGCTCTGTGGGGATTCTCCCAGGTCAGAGTTGTTACACTTGTAGAGGCCTTCATCAGACTTGGACACTGCAGGGATGGTCATCTCTCCTGTAGACTCAGTCCTGATGAGGGAGCCATCTTTGTAGAAGTCAGTGGTGAGGTTAGAGGGAGTTGTTTTGTATCGACAGCGCAGAGTCACAGCCTCTCCCTCCTTCACAGGAAGGACAGGACTCTCCAGGATCACATTCCCTTCTTTAAAGGACAAAAATGATAATGAAAAACAATAACTCAAACAATCACCAAATCAACTGATGTATGATATAATCTAACAAAAGCATACATTTGTATATTTGTATATTTATTATTTGTATGACAATATTGTACTTTTGATAATCGTAATGACATTATTAAAGATGAATAACATGTTGTTAGCAATTAGTGATGAGTTTAAACACAGGACTACACAAAAAAACTGTCAGCCAGAAATATGTTTTTGCAAAACGGTAAAGAAATATACTTCTTTATACCTACCAGTGACAGTGATGTTGACAGCATGGCTTCTCTCTCCAGAGCTGGACTCACACCAGTACGCTCCATTGTCCCAGGGATAAGGGACTCTGATCTCACAGATGGACCCTGTCGAGACGCCCCACTGGAGGTCACAGGTTCCATTCCCTCCGATGGCCGTCTCTCTCCTCACTGTCCATCCAGCCGCTGGAGCGGACCCCTGATCCTCCTCACAGCTCAGAGACACCGGCTTGTATTTGTAGAGCTGAGATCTGTTGGGAGTGATGCTAAGAAAGGCTGTAGAGAGAGAGCGAAAGAAAGCGAAAGAAAGCGAAAGAAAAAGAGAGTGAAAGAGAGAAAAGACAAATAGAGAAGAGGAGTCGAGTAGAGTTAGAGTAGACACAGTCCACATCCGGCTTTTCTGATGCTTCGGAACTCAAAGCCACAAACCACAGACTACAATGTAAAAACAAAACTTAAAAAACGAAACACTGATGAAGATGAAACTTTTAAAATACAGAAAAATACTAAATTAAGCACAAACCAGCACTTTCAGCAGGTCCACAACAGAATACTGGGATCAGGGCTGTTGAATGGAAGGTTGTTGGAAGAATGAGAGAAAATATAAAGGTACATATCAAACTATACAATGAGGTGTTGTAACTTCAGAGACATTGGGGTTACTTTTATCAATACTATTAATACAGATTTAGTTTGACTTCTCACAACAAGCAGAGATTATACTGAACCAGTACAATGAAAAGACTAACAATGACCATCAAATAAAAAATACAGGGACTACTACTACAACACATTTTCTGTGTTGACATATTTAAAATAATAAGCGCCGTTTACGATCTATAATAATATTATGCTTACAGATTACGAGGCAGACTGACGCAATCTCCATCCTTTCTCACGAGCTGAGCCTGAGTGACTGATTGCCTGATTGGCAGCTCTACTGGCTACAGTCTTTAGACCTCTCATTTCCTGCATAGGCTATAGTACTTAGAGCCCTCCCTTTTCCTGAGTGATGTCGAGAATATTTGCACGGTAAGCACGTGATGATACGCACCTTAACCCTCATCCTACCAACTGCGGTCCCCGCAGACCCCATATTGATACTGCAATATCTCATTCCATTTTTCCAATTTTCCATGACTTTGTCAATCAGTTTTTTGCTTATGGGCGTCTTTCATTGTTCTCTGATTCCGTTTGAAATGTGTGCTTTCTAAAAATATGAATGTAGTTGGGTCCCTGGGGCAGTTTTATGCAGTTTTAATGATAGGAACTATTCGATTAGATTTCACTTTTTTCCAGATTACACTAGTTAGATAACTAATAATGTTTGGAAAATAAATAGGTTATCATAGCTTTGCTATGATGGTTGTTTCTTGCAGTATTTTATTCTTCGGGTCCCCAGTTGGTAGTCCTTGTATATGAAATATGTTGGTAGGATGAGTGTTGAGCAAATTAACTCTAACTTTCCCAGAACTATAATCATATTTTTTGATGACATTAGTTACTAATAATGACTAATAATGTCGAGACATATGACCTACTTTGCAATTACCACCACAGGGTTGCTATGTGTAAAATATTTGGTGAAGAAAGTTTCTAAAGTTTAGTCCTCCCGCTACTGTTGACAATAATGCCACCTCTCCTGTTGCGCAATCCTGGGAAGCCAACACGCGACTGACTAGGCGTGATTTTAGTAAAGTGAAAGTAAAAACTTTCTCTAATGGCCACGAGACGATCTTACCATTTTATTTTATTTGTAATGCTTGTTTAACGCAATGGTCTTTACATATACTTATCCAAGATGAGGTCTAACGATGAGGTGCTGTTGCTGGTACTTTTTGTGCTGTTATGGAGTTGTAATCATGGCGGGGATAAGGGCAACACCGTAACAGGTATAGACCGAGTTTATCCGATCGTTTGAATTAACGTGTGTCTGTTTGTTTGTGAATCCTGATGCTGTGTAGTCAATTGCTATTATTTTAGAAGTCCACCAAAGTAAAATTAGCCATACAATGTACATAATATTAAACAAAAGCTTTAACGGCACCAAAGTCAGAGAAGTGGCAATAATAAACGACGCACAGACGACAAGAATGTAATCAATTTGTCAAAAGTTTTACTCAGTCACGGTTAAATCTCATGGATATTCACGAAGCGAAGGATAAACGACAGTTTTTATACCTTGAGTATAGCTTGTTGTTTGCAATAACATCTACATTCTTAATATACTTTATCTCATAATTATGAAATGTCTGCTACAAAAGCGGGGTCTAGGGCCAGGTTACGGCTGCAATGAACGCATAAACGAAATTACATGTAGGCCTACTTTACATGTTAACAAAATACATGTTGATGTTGTCGATAATCTATGTTTTTACACCAGTATGACCCTTGTGTGTTTGACGTCGAATTACTTTTTGTTCGCCCTGATTAGGTGAATATCGAGTGATTGGTTCAGCTGGGGACGTTGTAGCACTGGCAGGTAATGACGTCATCCTCCCGTGTCAGTTGGAACCTGTCGCCAGTGCCGTCAACATGACAGTGGAGTGGACCAAACCGGACCAGAAACCAAACTATGTGTACGTGCAGCAGGAAGGGCGTGAGGTGTTCAGTCACAAGATTCCCAGTTACAAGCACAGGACAGCACTGCTTACTGAGGAGCTCGTACATGGCAACGTTTCCCTCAGACTGTCTAAAGTGAAACTTTCTGATGAAGGGACCTACAGATGTTATTTACCGGCTCTGGAGTGCAATTTAACGGTTCACCTCATTGTAGGTGAGCAACTCAACAAATGAACATCGTTTAAAGTTATTGATATTTAAAGTAATCAATGACTAATCATTTTGCTATTTGGTCAAATGTAAATCCCCCCCCCCACCACCACCACCACCACACACACACACACATACAAATTCAAAACGCACACACACACACACACACACACACACAACACACACAACACACACATACACCTTTTGGAGATGCTATCCTGAGTGTGATATCATTAACAGTGCATTTAAGGTCGCTCCAAGTTGCTTTGTGAATAAAGGGGTCAGTACAAAGACATCAATCTCCTTTTCAATGCATCCTTTCACAAAAGTTACAGCAGCAAACTCTAATGTCATTCTGTGACCGTTACATGAACACAACACCTGTTGATGTCTTTACAGTCGCCGTGTCTCAGCCGGTGATCTCAATCCAAGCTATCCAAGATGGCGGGGTGGTTCTGCAGTGTGAGTCTAAAGGCTGGTACCCAGATCCTGAGGTGGAGTGGCTGGACAATGAGGGACACGTCCTTCCAGCTGGACCCACAGAGAGACGCACACACACTGATGGCCTCCATAGCGTCAAACGCAATGTGACCTTTGACAAGGTCATGGAGTTGACCTGCCGAGTTCATCTGCTGAAGACCAAGCTCAGGAAGGAGGAAACCTTTAATGTACTAGGTAGCATACATGTTCATTATGTTTCGATCCAAGTTGAATTGATACTTTTGTGTCTTTTGTTTTTAATATCTTACTAAATTGTATACGTTTGGAGTGATATACTGTTTTCTAGCTGACTAAACTGCCACCCTTTCAAACTTAAACAAAACGTGAAATTGTGCCTATTTGTCGTAATGGTGCAGTATGTAGTTCAAGAGAATTGTGAACAGAATTGCAAGAATAATATAAAAAAGGCCAACCTCCTGAGTCTTCTGTACCTCCTAGCCCCTCCCACATGCCTATTTGTCTTAAGTCTGTTGCCACTTTTCATGAACATCCTCATTTCTGAAGTATATATATGTGTGTATATATATATATATAACAAGATTTGCATTCACAGATCCTTGTCAAACTCTATCTTAATTCTGTACTGATTGACCTCTCTGTCGTCCTACCAGGCAGTCTTCTTGAAGCTAAGGCTGTCCCCTCAAATACGGCAGTTAGCGTCTGGGTTATCGTCTGGGTTACAGTGATCGTTGTTGTTGGAATCCTCGGATTTATTTGGGCCTTTTGTTGGTGGAGAAGAAAAACAAAGGAAGCAGAAAAAGCTACAAATGGTTGGTCTCTCTGTGTGTGTGTGTGTGTGTGTGTGTGTGTGTGTGTGTGTGTACTGTATGTCTTAGTGGGATCAGTCTTCTAACTTTCACTGTTTGTTTTTTTCTTTTTTCTATCCTTACAGACATGTCGGAAGACCAAGACGTAGATGACAGTAAGCAGCTCTCTCTCTCTCTGGCTGTGTGTGTGTGTGTGTGTGTGTGTGTGTGAGAGAGAGAGAGATTGTGTCTGTTTTCATTGAGTATGAAAACCCCCTAGTCATCTCAGTTTGGAATCTCTTGTAGTCTGTAGTCATCTCAGTTTGGTATCTCTTGTAGTCTGTAGTCATCACAGTTTTGTATCTTTTGTAGTCTGTAGTCATGTCAGTTTTGTATCTCTTGTAGTCTGTAGTCATGTCAGTTTGGTATCTCTTGTAGTCTGTAGTCATGTCAGTTTTGTATCTCTTGTAGTCTGTAGTCATGTCAGTTTGGTATCTCCTGTAGTCTATTTTGTCTCAGAGATCTGTTCCTTTTTAACAGGTCAATTAAGATTCAACATCAAAACAAACGAATCTAGTGAGTATTAACCATGTCCTTGTGTTTGAAAAGCCCATTTCTATGTTTCAGTGATAGTTAATTGTTGGTATTGCGTAACTTAGCAGTATTTTGAAGGCCGAGTTTCTGTGCTACACTCAAATAATAATCTATGATTATTTTCAGGTACAAACGGCATCACCATGAATATGGGTAAGAGAAAAGGAATGTGTGTGTGTGTGTGTGTGTGTGTGTGTGTGTGTGTGTGTGCGTGTTAATGTGTGTTTATATGTGCTTGTTTTGTGTGTGTGTGTGTGTGTGGGGGGGGGTGTGGGGGGTGCGTTGTAGAGAGTGTGTGCATTGAATCACCTGTGCAAATCATGTTCTCTGCCATATATTCATATCTTTTTTTCACTACATTTATTGATGGATTTTATCCTAGCTCCATTTCCTGAAAATAGTTATAATATAGTCATAATAATACTTATAGTGAGTCTAATACTGAGTTATTTTACTTTTCTCTTAACCTGCTGATACAGATCGAGAGGAGACCAGGATTGTATGTAAGTACTGTATGTTTTTACTGTGACTGATTACATCTCATGTTCTACAAGTCAAGTAAAAAAAACAAATATAGGTGAAAGATGTTGGGTTAATATGCTGGTAAAGTGTGATGTCACGGCGGTTGATGAGGTAACCAGGAAGTCCAACAATGTGACAACATTTTGACACCAGGATGTTGCATTATTCTCTCTAAAGAATGAATTAAATGTTTTGTTTGTCTTCTAAGCGTGCCTTTTATGTAGGATTCATGTATTAAATCTGGGAGGACATTGGGTATCTCTAAAGAATAAATAATATATGTAGTAGGCCTTTTATGTATATGAAATGTATTTTGAAGATATGATAAAAAAATTACAAAAACTGTTTTCACGGCACTGTACATAGTGTTATCAATAAAGCAAAACCATCTGCTTCTTCTCTCAATACTCACAGACCTCCTTCCAAAGAGCAAGGACATCGCCCCAAGTAAGTATGTGTTGCCCTTTCCTTTGTGACATCATACTACAAGTAAGTATGTGTTGTCCTTTCCTTTATGACATCATACTACTAGTAAGTATGTGTTGCCCTTTCCTTTATGACATCATACTACAAGTAAGTATGTGTTGCCCTTTCCTTTGTGACATCATACTACAGGTAATTATGTGTTGTCCTTTCTTCTATGACATCATACTACAAGTAAGTATGTGTTGTCCTTTCTTCTATGACATCATACTACAAGTAAGTATGTGTTGCCCTTTCCTTTATGACATCATACTGCTAGTAAGAATATGTTGCCCTTTCCTTTATGACATCATACTACAAGTAAGTATGTGTTGCCCATTCCTTTGTGACATGTTGCTTCTCTGCTCTATTTTAAATTACATCTAGTTTGAAACGCCAATATATACTAGATCACACTACACCATACTACGATAAAACACCCCTCACCACTATATTTTAAATCCCATCTAGTTTAAAACACCAATATATACTACACCATACTACATCATACAGCTACACTTCACCACTCACCACTATATTTGAAATCCCATCTATTTTCAAATGCCAATATATACTGCATCATATATCACACTACATCACACTACTATACTACACCATTCTCTTTTAAAGGCAATGGTGCAAAGGGAAATATTTTGAGCTGTAATGCCAGCAACTACTTTCTGTAACATTCCCTTTTCTCAACATTCAATAGTCAATACTCGAAAGACTCTTAACAATCTTGCCATTCTTCCTCCACCTCCAAATGTTACCTTTCTCTGAAGAACCGGAAAGTTCCATCAAACCAGCAGAGAAAGCAGAGGAAACCCCTCTAATCAGTGAGTTGTAATTATTCACATTTTTTTTCGTATTTCTTTTTTCTTTTTATTATCCCGAGTTATGTAGGATAATATGACAATATTCTTATTATTTGTATTTTAGTTTTGTCTCACGGCTGTATTAGAGCCAGCAATATTTGGTATTGTTTTCGTATTAGATGAAAGTGAGTGCTATTTAGTTGTATGGATAGTACATTTTTGTGCTGTAAAAATAAAAGTAAAAACCTGTCATCCTTCCTCGACTTGAAGGACCGGAAGGTTCCACAACCACACCATCTGGAGAAGCAGAGGAAACCCTTCCTTTGAGTGAGTTCGTCTCTGCATTTAATGCTGCATCACTTCCCAACACTATCATGACTATATAATAATAATAATAACACTAGTAATTATAATTATGTATTAACATAGCACATTGGCTATATATTATATAATATATATATATATATATATATATATATATATATATATATATTTGCTGTATTACTGTCCCACACTGTCCTGTATGTATATAATATATGTATGTATTTTTAGTTTGGGCTTTTAATAGGTAGCTGCATGCATCAAATATTGACTTTAGCCTTTTGTATTTTAGCGGTCTTATCAGCCTGCCTGGTAGTTCAATACTTTTTCAATTCTAGAACCAAAGGAGTCCCTTGGAGCAGCAGAAGACGAACCTTTAATTGGTGAACTCTTTCCTTTCTTCGTTTTTCAAATTATAATTATTTGGGTTTTTTTCCAGAGTGTGTCACTCCGAATCATGACTCTATCTATATCTGAGCTGGCTCTGTATTTCTCAATGTTCTTAAATGAAACATGTAGCTTGATGAATCACATTTTGTATTTTATTTTTATTTTTCATTTTCTTTATTATTTTAGGATTTTACACAAAAAATCTTAACCAATGACCAAGTCTTAGTCGGTTACCTTGAATAAATAATAAAAAAAATCGTATTAAAAAGTGAGCAAACCCAAGCAAGTGAGCATGTACTACATATAATATGTTTTACTTATTATGGCTGTCAGACGGAAAAAAATTCTAAAATGTATCGCATGAGTGTCCATAGTTGATAGCAGATTAATCCATTTTTTTTTATTTCATCTAAATTGACAGTAAAGGGCTATTTTTTTATGTGATCATGCACTACATAGCTTAGAATACGTGTTACTTACCATCAAGAAGAAGCTGCTCTCACTTTGTGAGTAGAAGAAACTAAGAAAGGTTTCACGCTCTTAATTTGCTAACTTTTAGATTGTTCTTCCTGTGCATATCACATCAATAGGTGCAGATTCAGATACAGTTGAAGCTGGCACAAGCTCCCTCACGTGTGAGTAATGGTTTTGGAAAAACTTCTGTCAAATTTTTACAGTTCAATAGTAAGAATAGCAGAGCACAATTATTTAAAATGTTCTTTTATCTCGATATAATTCACATCTCTTTGGTTCTGAGCTTATCGGACAGTAACGGAGTCATAACTTTTAAAGGGTTCCTTTTGCAAATGAACAGTCAAATAAATGTTTTTTAGAGAGACAGAATGACTTCAACAGCCAATGCTTTCTATCAGAAAGGGAAAAAAAGACACAGGAATAGACTGTCGTTGTACAGCATAATATTCTCTACAGTACACTGTGGGACTTTTACTGCATATTTTTCTTACCTAAGTTTACTTGCGGACTTTTACTGCACAATTTTCTCACTCAAGTTCACTTGTGGACTTTTACTGCACAGTTTTCTTACTCAAGTGCATTTTATTACAGCTTCCAGTGATGTTTATCTTTGGAGTAAGTAAGCTCATCTTTATCTTTACCAACACTTATGGATATTACAATCTCAGGACAACTAAATCTGCTGTATTGTCTCTGCTTGGTGTTTGACCTTTGACATTACTGGTTTGACCTTTGACATCACTGCTGTCTACTTCTGTGATAAATACATTCTCCTGGGTGCTTTACAGCCCTCGATCTTTGACATTACAGTGTCTTGCTGTGTGTTAGACCATTGACATTTTTTTCCCCTCATATTATGTTACAGTTCCGCTAAAGAGGTCCACATTAATAAGTACGTACTAATGTGTGTGTGTGTGTGTGTGTGTATGTGTGTGTGAGAGAGAGATAGTGAGTGAGTGAGTAAGTGAGTGAGTGAGTGAGTGAGTGAGTGAGTGAGTGAGTGGAAACGGTGATCAAGTTGTCAGTCATTTTTCAAATAGATAAGTATTAAATGGAGTACACCATCGTCGAAAATGGACAGTGTTCTATTAAATGGATATCACATATTTAAATTGAATGATTATGGCTTTATTGAATATATTTTTCAAGTTTCTGAAGAGGATGAAACAGGAATGGGGAAGTATCTGTGTACGTCTGTGTGTGTGTGTGTGTGTGTGTGTGTGTGTGTGTGTGTTACATGTGCATTATGGGATATATTGAGGGATCTTTTTGATTGAAGCTGTGAATCTGGACCGAGTAACATTGTTTTTTCGCGTCTGTTTTCTCACAGGTCTCGATGAGGTCAGTGTAATGATTTTTTTTATTGTTTTACCTCTCTGTATCTTGTATAAAATATAATTTATTAAAATATAATTTGTAAAAATGACAAGTTAAGTTCTAAAATAATTAGGGCTGTCAAAGTTAGCAACATCTTAACGCAGATTAGTTTTAACTGAACACATTTTTTTTAACGGGCGTTAATGAGGTTGTGAATATGCTGGGAACTTGTAAGCAATTAACTCATTTGAATGACAAGTTCCGCTAAGCACACAGCTAATGTATACAGCCCCGTTTCGAAGCAAATCGCAGATCACGTGTGATAGTGTACAAGTATTAATAATGGTTTACTCTTTATATTTGGTTTATGTTGTTAATTGACTTCCAAAAATAAATACATTTGCATTAACCAACCATATTTTGTCCACTCCGATGTTGATAAGAGTATTATAATTTAGAAAAATTTCCCTTTCCGTAAAATCAGATAAAAAATGTGCAATTAATCTGCGATTTACTCTGGACACCCAATGCGATAAATTGCAATTTCATTTTTTGAATCGATTGACAGCCCTAAAAATAATATAAAGTAGAATCTGCACACTAAATCAAGTGTTCATGAAAATGTAATACCACCAGGTAACGTTTCGAGCATCCAGCTCCTCTTCAGAGTTCCATGCTAGGCACTACCTAAACATTTAACTAATGATTGACATATACAGTCCCCTCCAAAAGTATTGGAACAGTAATGCCAATTCCTTTATTTTTGCTGTAGACTGAAAGCGTTTGGGTTTGACACCAAAGGATGAATATGAGACAAACGATCAATATGTCAGCTTTTATTTCCAGGTATTTTCATCTGGATCTGATAAACAACTTAGAAGATATCCTTATTTGTAAAGGAACACCACATTTTTTGTTGAGCAAAAGTATTGGAACATGTGACTAACAGGTGTGTTTTGTTGCCCAGGTGTGTCTTATGACATTTATTATTCAAACAATAAATAACACTGAATGTCTAGGCTCAGTTTCTGATTCTGGTTTTGCCTGTGCAGACTGCAGTTATAGTAATCAACATGAAAAGCAGAGAACTGTCTATGGGTGAAAAGAAAGCAATTGTGAAGCTAAGAGAAGATGGGAAATCAATCAGAGCCATTGCACAGACACTAGCCATAGGCAGTACAACAATTTGGAATATCCTCAGGAAGAAACAAACTACTGGTGTACTAAGTAACAGACATCGAACGGGACGACCAAGGAAAACAACAGCAGTTGACGACAGAAACATTGTCAGAGCTGTGAAGAAAGACCCTAAAACTACTGTTGGTGAGATCAACAACAACCTCCAGAGGGCAGGAGTGAAGGTTTCAGAATCCACTGTTCGCAGAAGACTTCATGGACAACAGTACAGAGGCTACACCAGAAGATGCAAGCCATTCATTAGCATAAAGAATAGGAAGGCCAGGCTGGATTTTGCCAAAAAGTACAGAGACGAGCCTCAAAAATTCTGGGAAAAAGTTTTATGGACTGATGAGACGAAGATTAACTTCTACCAGAGTGATGGAAAGGCTAAGGTTTGGAGAAAAAAAGGATCTGCTCATGACCCCCAAAACACAAGCTCATCTGTGAAACACGGTGGAGGTAATGTGATGGCTTGGGCTTCAATGGCTTCTTCTGGGACGGGCTCATTAATCTTCATTGATGATGTAACACATGATGGCGGCAGCAAAATGAATTCGGAAGTCTACAGAAACATTTTGTCTGCCAATTTAAAGAAGGATGCAACCAAACTGATTGGGAGATCCTTTGTCATGCAGCAAGATAATGACCCTAAACACACCGCAAAAGCAACAAAGGAGTTCATCAGGGGCAAGAAGTGGAAGGTCCTAGACTGGCCAAGTCAATCTCCAGACTTAAACCCTATAGAGCATTCTTTTTACCTTCTTAAAAGGAGACTGAAGGGAGAAACCCCCCAAAACAAGCAACAACTGAAAGAGGCTGCAGTGAAAGCCTGAAAAGGCATAACAAAAGAAGAATGCAAAAGTTTTGTGATGTCCATGGGTCGCAGGCTTGATGCAGTTATTGAAAGCAAAGGATTTGCAACAAAATATTGAGTCTTATTCACTTAAATCCATTTCAAGTCTATCTGTTCCAATACTTTTGCTCATCTAAAAATGTGGTCTTTCTTTTCAAATAATGATATCTTCTAAGTTGTTAATCAGATCCAGATGAAAATACCTGGAAATAAAAGCTGACATATTGATCTTTTGTCTCATATTCATCTTTTGGTGTCAAACCCAAACGCTTTCAGTCTACAGCAAAAATAAAGTAATTGGCATTACTGTTCCAATACTTTTGGAGGGGACTGTAGAGGGAAAGAATCAGACGCTGGTGCTGTAAGTGGCTGTGTTTCTTTCAGGACCATGGTCAAACGTGGCCACAAAATAAAGGCTCGAAGATGTCACTAAGACAAAGATCCAGGTCTTCTCAGGAATGGAATAATTCTACAGCATTATGTAAGTAGTCATAGTTCATAGTGTATAACACGGAAAATCAGTCGTATGCTTTTTGTAGTATTTTGGAAACCTAATTCTTCTATATATTTTCTCATACCGTTGTTTAATTGTTAATTCGTTGTTAATATTATTTTGTATTATTGTGTTTTGAAAACTCAAGGCACACGTGGTAAGTACTTTGAATTTTTTTTATTGTTTTACAAATATATTATTAGTTCACCTCTCTTAGTCATAGTTTTTTTGCCGTTTATTCTTTGTCACGTTTGTCACATGAAAGTACAAATTAGATTATTATTAGTAGATTATTATAATTAATTGTATTATTAAGTGATTTATACTGTAGTATTGTACCTTATCAATACGTATGTTTAGTTTAATATATAACACAATATCACACTCATGCAAGCAAATACAGCACTCTTATAACACGCAAAAAGGACTACTGTACAATGTGTAACTGCACTAGAACATGTAACTGTACTAGAATATGTAACTGTACTAGAATATGTAACTGCACTAGAACATGTAACTGTACTAGAATATGTAACTGCACTAGAACATGTAACTGTACTAGAATATGTAACTGCACTAGAACATGTAACTGTACTAGAATATGTAACTGCACTAGAACATGTAACTGTACTAGAATATGTAACTGCACTAGAATATATAACTGCACTAGAATATGTAACTTGCAGCACATCAATAAACATATAAACGTTAGGTCTGTGGAGCACACACACTTATTCACACACACACACACACACACACTTATTCACACACACACACACACACACACACACACACACACACACACAGAGACACACATACATGCACACACACATTTACACACTTGACTCCTGACAACGGCTCCTTCACCTACTTAACATGCGTATCAATATGTTTTCTTACTAACCTTTGGTAGGGCGATCTGACAGCCTGGCCAGCAGCTACAGAGGTAGAATTTTTTTACTGCATTTAATTTCAATTATGGCGTCATTTGTGTCTATTATCATAATAATAATAACTTTAATTTAAGAGTGCCTTTCTAAAACCCAAGGACACTTTAAAAGGCATACTGTTGTTGTTGTTAATAATAATAATAATAATAACTTTAATTTACGAGCGCCTTTCTAAAACCCAAGGACACTTGACAAGGCATATTTGTGCAAATTGTCTGACAGGCAGTTTTTTTTTATTACATATTTTAAAATGAAACAGTCTGTACTTTTAATGCATTTTACTTACTTATTTTATTAATAGTGACTTTTTGTCCCATTGTATTTGTTAATCTCGCTTGTTGTTTTACAGCTCCTTTGCGAATATCCAGAAAGGGTGAGAAAACATTCCTTTTGATCTCTACTGAATTAAATATAAATTTAAAACACATTTCTCATCTACTTCTATATTTCTCTTGACACCAGGAGGAAGTTTGGACTTTCAAGGTAAGAATTCGTAGTAACAGTGAAAAGTGAAATCAGCTTTTTAAATTATTATTATTATTTACCATATATGGCAATGGTAAACTAGTTTTGACCTGAAATGAATCTGCTTGTAACAAGATTCCGTACTATATTTTACCTGCACTACACATAAACAATAGTCCTTAGATTAAAAGCTAAAGCAGGCTGGTAAACCATTGAGCCACCTGTCCACGATTGGTCCCTTCAAAGTTATTTCAGCCTGTGAGGGTTGTGATGGCATCGTTCCAGTAGGGGGCGGTGGAGGACCGTGGTGATGATGAACCCACCTATTGCAAGCGCGGTGATCCGTCCGAGGGAATGTCCCATCACCAACACGAGCCTACAGCGCACTCTACTGGACAGATGCCATTGCAACCCGAATTCCACTACATAGCACTACTCACCCTTAACCACCTGTAGGACTGATGTTACAGCCTGTAATCTGGCCTGCAATACTTAAGTCTTCCTGTCTTTCAGCAGCTGATATAAAAATGCGAATTAGGAGTATTCTAACGTTTCAATGAGTTGAACGAAATAACTTTTGCTCATATGTTCTGATGTGAAAACATGTTTGATAAAGCAACACTTTCATTGCTAACGTTAAACATGTTTGATAAAGCAACACATTCATTGCTAACTTTAAACATATTTGATAAAGCAACACATTCATTGCTAACGTTAAACATGTTTAATAAAAGCAGCACATTAATTGCTAACATTAAACATCTTTGATAAAGCAACACATTCATTGCTAACGTTAAACTTTGCCTCTCTTGTTTTTCTCTTAGTCACTCTTTTAGAACAGGGGCCACTGAGTAAGTCCACATTCTTACCATGTTTGCTGTAACACAGATGGCCTATGCGATTTACTGCGTTGTAAATGGGTTTCATTAAGATGTGTTTCTGAGCTTGTGTGTCATGTTTCTGTTTTATTACAGCTCCTATTGAGGTAAGTAACTCCTTCAACCCCCCCTCTATCCCCCCCTTCCTCTCTCCCCCCCTTCCTCTCTCCCCCCCTTCCTCTATCCCCCCCTTCCTCTATCCCCCTCTTCCTCTATCCCCCCCTTCCTCTCTCCCCCCCTTTCTCTCCCCCCCCCTTTCTCTCTAACACAATTATTTTTCACACAAAGAAACCTCAAAATATTTTACATTTTGTTTAGGAAAAGGTTATGTTTGCATGGCCCCAGCCAGATCAACCAACGGTGAACCTTGAAGACCACGTCTCCAATTGATGAAAGTGATACGTCTGTACTTTAGTAGTAGATATGTCTGCATGTCTGTATTTTAATAGTAGATATGTCTGTACTTTAATAGTAGAAATGTCTGTATGTCTGTACTTTAATAGTAGATATGTCTGTATGTCTGTATTTTAATAGTAGATATGTCTGTATGTCTGTATTTTAATAGTAGATATTTCTGTATCCTGTTCATTCAGCAGGGGTTTTTAAGCAAAATCTCGCCTATTTACACAGTTTTTACTATAGCCCTGTACCTCAAGAGGTATGCACTAGACAAACATGGTTGATTGCTTCTAAGTAAGAGTACACTTGTACCATTTGGTAAATGAGTTGAATTGTATTGAAGGTTGCATTGTTAAGCATTGGTTACACAAATGCCACACTACAAATAAAGAAAAAAACTAAAAACGCCTTTCATTATTGTAGTTACAAAGCCACAGAAGGTATGTATATGTGCCTTCTGATGAAAACACACTCTTAGTTGGTGCTACATATTCATGTCTACCTGCACATAGAAAATTGAGCTGATATCTAAATGCAATCTAATTTTATGAGCTTTTTTCATAAACATGGTATAGGCGTCCCTTCAGTTATCCAAAAGGGGACCCAATATGCCCAAATCTATACAAATCTTACTTGCTCCAAATTCTTCCATTTCACTCAAATAACTTTTTTTGTATTATAATTTGTCATAAATGACTTTTTTCAAAATAATATTTTTTTTTATTAAAATGTATTAATTAATTCACATACTTTGATTATGCATGGTAACCAAGTACCCAAATACTTCTCCATGGCTTTACCAGAGCTCTGTGAGCCATAATAGTCCTGATGTACTATCTATAGTGAAACTGTTTGTTTGTTATTCTGAAAGACATTCCCCTCCCCCATGAGTTGCTTTCCCCTTCCCCTATGAGTTGCTTTCCCCTCCCCCATTAGTTGCTTTCCCCTTCCCCTGTGAGTTGCATTCCAATTCCCCTATGAGTTGCTTTCCCCTCCCCCATGAGTTGTGACTCATCAGTAGTGAAGAATGTCAAATTTACCCCAAAGATAATAGGAGGGTTGCATACAATATTTTAAAAACATTTGCTATTCAGTTTTAACAACATTCACATTTAGTTATTGCATTATTTCTAGTGCTCATGCATCGATTAGACACAAGGCTAATTAGGCTACTCATACATTTAGATAGTAATCACGTAAGACAAACATAGCAGAAGTGACTTACATCATGTCCATGACAGCGCACATCCCCTCGGGAGAACACCTCCTCAACAAGGGAATCTACGCTGTCTAGAGCAGAACTATTCCCCTCATCCCCCGAGATTTCCTGGTCGTGCTCTTTGAGTGTAGCGTAATCAAACAAATCTAACAATTCCTCATCTGTCATTGCTCTTCGATTTGCCATTTTTCCAAGATGTCACTGCCACTAACCTTAGAAGCCGTTCCAAAGCTTGGGAATGATGGCACATCTATCCAACAAAGTTGCACGTTTATTATATAGCTAGGAATGTCTAAAGCAATGGAGAGGGCTAAGACTAATTCTATCCGGATGCTATACCTATCGAAGCAAAATCAGAGCATTCCGATGTATTTACGTCATGCGCAATAGATAGGCGCTCGTGCCAGCCACTTTACGCATTGGGGACAATGCCCGGTTGCGCAAGAAAGTTGCGTAGCCATACTAAGTACATCTACAAACACATTATACATCGTTGGAAAGGGGAGACAATGTACTTGGGGACTACGTTGAAGTCTTACGTAAATTACTTATATTTCTCTCTTCGTGGGACTTTTACGCACAAGTCCAAATAATAGATTTGAGTAGTTAGCATGGGGTTAGCAATATGTAAACGGCAACAACTCTGGTCATATTGAACGGATTAACTTTATTTTTTTTGTGACAGGGATCGATTATAAATCAACGATTCAAGTTGTTCAAGTTGTTTGATTTAGCTGAAGTTCTATTTTTTTATAAGCTTGATGTTACTACATATCGCATTTACCGGAAGTTTAAACGCCAGGAAACTCATACAGAGAAAATGTGAGAACCAAAATTTTATGTTTGCTTATGAACGTAAATTACTTTATATTTGTGTTTGGGCACTTCTTTATTATGCTAGAGAACATATTTGGTGGTCGATATCGTCCTAGTGAGTTTAGGGGCTTATTTGTTTATCGGGTGACCACAGGGTGTAATGTTGTTAGCACGGTGGTTAGCCGTTTGTTGAATGGCTCTTGTTGCAGTAATGAGGAGGAAGTGAACAAAATACCTATATGTTTTTAGGTGCCTAGATACTGCGTCCCCGCCATCAAATAGTAGTTTTTGCACAAAACATATTATAAGGTTACTAATGACCTAATCTTTAACAGAGGAAATGGGCTAGGCACCGAGGCCTCATAGTGACCGCTAGGGGTGCTTGCTGCACCAACAGGTTGTATTTTAATAGTGATGTCTGTATGTTTGTATTATTGTTTCTATTTTTTTTATTAACAATTGAAATTATGTTGCCACTGGCTTGTATGAGATACTGATAAGATCAAGCAATGAATTACACAGAACAATACTAATTGTCATTTCATTTGTCTGTTAATAAATATTTGAATGTAAGAAACTGTGTTTTTGTAGGCCAGCATAATGTTATGTCATGTAAACTTTATTTATAGAGCATCTGTCTATGAAAAATAACATGATTTAAAAATAGTGTATGAATCTGACAAAGAAACCCTGACTTCAGGACTCATAGATACCTTATACAAGTGCCCTATACACCCCCTTCCAACTGCCAGCTTGAAACAGGGAACGCTCACAGTTGAAAGATGAATCTTACAGTGTGAAAATACATTAAAGAAAAGAAACCTTTCCCAACTCTATTACTACTGGCTTGGTAAAATGTACTGTATTCTTTTTGTAAGTAAGCAGAAAAACCATCCAGAGAGCGAGAGAGAAAACAGCAAAGCCATGTTAGTTCAATTTTGACCTTGACCTTGACACCGCCACGTTTGCTAGAAGAACTCTGGCAATTTTTTAAACAATGATAAAATCACAATTCACTCAGTGATACTGCTATCACAGAGCTATCACAACAACGTACTTATATTTATTTCATAGGACTTGATTCCCTGTAGTGGGCACAGATAGGCATAGCTATATACGAGTCCGCAATAACTGATTATATATATATATAAATATATATACGCACCCCAATAACCATTTTCAAACTTGATTCTGTTCTTATTGCTAAATTATGTTTCCACTGTTGACAATATCCCAAGTGAGTGCCTATCAAATTAAATCACAAACAGAGCGATGAATAGTCACTTTCAACAGTACTTTTTTCCCTCATGTGGGTCCTTTTTTTTTAATCATGTCCACAGATCACTTTGGTGGAGTGGGGTCTATTTGAACAGCGGTAAGTGACGAGGAAGGCGTGCTAGAAGTGGAACGTTTTCTCACTCTGCTGTAGTCAATATAAATGGGATTCGAGCACTCCGTTCCGTTGACTTTCAGAGTCAACATCTTCGCGACTTGGTGCTCATTCGACATCCGTTCATTCAGGTGGTTTTCCAACAAAGCTCCGTCTTCTGTTTCTGAAGCGGTGTCACCGATGGATTGATCGTCTTTTCCTATCGGAGTAAAGTCACAAAGTAATGAGCTGCATCTGTACACTCAAAACAACAGTGTGTTGCTTTACCAAATACTGGCATTGGATTTACAGGACAAAAAAAAACAGTTTCTGGCGATTTGGGACTTGCCTTCTGGTTTTCCACACTGTTTCTTCAGAATATGGTGATAACATAGAACTAGAAGTGCTATCAGGAGCAGAAAACCCAACACAAAACAGGCAACAACGGCACCAACACAATTGCAGAACATCTCTGGTAGAAATAGACCATCTAGAAAACACAAGTCGAGAACAGAGAAGGACAAAAATAAGAAATACATTCTGGTAAAAACAGGCCAATCTAGAAAATACACAAAAAAGAACACTTCAAAAAGTAAACACAGCAATGCATTCTGGGCAGGAATGCTACAACTTAAGGTTGCTGTTAAAACACTTGATTTGTACTGCGGTTGCATCCATTTAGAGTAGAGAGCACTGAAACACTTAACGGACTCTTGAGTTTAAAGATACATAAGCCTTTCTGGATAATACGGTCATATTGATAAAATAATACTTTTAGAAAAGCGCGTCTATATCCAAACCTTTGAGCATTCGAGTTTTTTATTATTTTTAATGTTGTATGTTTTAGAACAAGGCTCATTCGTTTCTCTCTCTCTCTCTCTCTCTCTCTCTCTCTCTCTCTCTCTCTCTCTCTCTCTCTCTCTCTCTCTCTCTCTCTCTCTCTCTCTCTCTCTCTCTCTCTCTCTCTCTCTCTCTCTCTCTCTCTCTCTCTCTCTCTCTCTCTCTCTCTCTCTCTCTCTCTCTCTCTCTCTCTCTCTCTCTCTCTCTCTCTCTGCATTATATACTCAAGAGAGATTAAATGAACGTTGCGATCCTTACCTGCGACTTCTATCATGGTCTGCATGGTGTGGTTGATAGATTTCAGGTGCACCTTGCAGGAGAACCTGTTGGTGGCGCTCTTCGCCACGGTCACATGGCTCTTGAGGGTGTAGCTGCCGCTGTCAGGGTGATTGTATGTGACTGTGCGTTTCACTGAGAGCACTCGTCCATCTTGAGTCCACTCCACCTCTGCCAGTGAGGAGTGCCAGCATCTCACCTCGCACATTAAGACCACTGCGTTGGTTTTCACCCCCACAATGGAGACTGCTGGCTGAGACATCTTACCTGGAGGGACAGGTGTGAGACGAAAGCAAGATATGAAAAAATAATATGAACATTAATAATACATAAAAAAAAATGTATGCTTCTTTCAGGACACACACTGTCATCAAACAGCTTATACAGCAACAGAAGTAACTGAAAAAAATGTGCACGTGGATAATCGAAAAGGTATAGACAAGGAACATAACTGGGGATAATAATAATAATAATAATAAACTAAATGAATATAGCACCTTTCAAAAACAAACCTAGAAAGTACTTTACAGTAAGGATACGTAATGCAATAAATGCAATATAAGATATTATCAAATAATACAATAAATACAAATGATGAGGTTGAAATCTTTATTTTAAAGTGCTTGACGTGGATTTGGCTCAGGCTTACCGACATTGAGCTGAATGAACGCTTCCTTCACCTGGCTCCCCAGCGATGGGAGGAAGCACCTGTATCTCCCCTCATCAGAGTGTTGCACTCTGGAGAGCTTCAGAGAGACGTTGCCCTTTCCCAGCTCTTTGGTAAACAGCGCCGTTCTGTCATGATAAGATGGGCTCACTGCCATGGGCATCTCTCGTCCGTCCTGAAGAACATGTACGTATGTTGGAGTGGGCTCCGCTCTCGACCACTCCACTGTCATCGAGGAAACATTCATGGCAGGCTGCAGGTGACATGGCAGAATGACATCGTCGCCAGGGAGCGCTACTATTGGCCGAGCTGAACCAATCACCCAGTGTTCTCCTGAAATGAAGATTTAACAGAATATGATGAATCAGAATCTATAGGAGCAGTACGTGAACTAGGAACTTCCCTCTGCAATCACATGAACACAACAGGAGCAATGCATGCCAACATTCAGGAACATTTCTAAAACATATTTTAAGCTTTTTAAGACATGGTTACATGGTTTTAAGCTGCACAGGTATGAGGTAAATTCCACGTATGTCCAGCTATGTGTTGTTGTTGTTGTGTATGTCCTGATGCTTTTACACAAAAGAAGTTCCTACCGGACAAACAAACTGAATTTGTCATTCGAATTTTGAATGAGACACACAACAGGACCTGAATCCCACAATGCAATGCCAGCAAGCGCATTAAGAACTGAACTGTTATAGAGGGGTTGCAGTTAGGCTACCATAGGCGTTATTTAGTAAAGTTATATTTTCTCTTATTGGAAATAAAATCTACCTGCGGGTACAAATAAACCCAAACTGAACCTGAACCTGAACCTTAAGTGTTTACTCAAATGTATCTAACTCTGATGAGGTGGCGGCGATGTTTCCCATCAGAGTTACCGTATTTCCATGAATAGTGGTGGCTATGTTTCCCATCAGAGTTACCGTATTCCCGTGAATAGTGACCGGTAGTCGATCAAAAGCCGGGTCTCAGATAATGGCCGGGGACACGATGGTGTAGTTCCGCCTCTGAAAAGTGAAGCCTATGAGGAAGTGCCTTAAACCTGCATTCTTTCTAATAGCCAGCAGGGGGCGACTCCTCTGGTTGCAGAAGCAACTACGATTGTATGGAAGTCTATGAGAAAATGACCCTGCTTCTCACTTAATTTATTACATCAGTAAACATTTTCCTTATGAGTTTATGGTCTCAATCGCTAGTTTCAAGTCTTTTTCAATACAGCATGATGTTCATTTAGTAAATGATCCCATTTAGAGTCCAATAGACGATAAAGCAGGGTATGCTTTAGGGCGTGGCTCCCTTGTGATTGACAGGATCGGGATAGAGACATAGCAACAGGCTCCACCCCACGCTCCTCCCAGCTCCTCCCCAGCCCCACTCTCTCGTCCAAGTATGGTCAATGTCGTCACTTCAGGTTTAAAAAAAAAAGATGGCGATGGCCTATGCAACCAAGATGCCGATTTTCAAAATGCCAAACTGGAGCCTTCAAAACGGTGGTCCACAAACCAATGGGTGACGTCACGATCACTTGGTCCACTTATTTATACTGTGAATGGGTGACGTCACAATCACTTGGTCCACTTATAACATACTATCAATGGGTGACGTCACGATCACTTTGTCCACTTATAACATACTATCAAAGGGTGATGTCACGATCACTTTGTCCACTTATAACATACTGTCAATGCGGGGGCAAATAAACAAATACATGCTTCCCCCCAAACCAGGCCAGGGAAAAAAGACTAATGACCTATAGTTTTTGACACAAGATCGCAAAAATTACGTTACTTTCATTGCTACCGCAACCAAGCTATGAGTTGAATTAGCTTGGTAAGCGGTAGCATTCAAATGAACGTTTTTTTGCGATCATTTTTTAGACTAATTAAATACTGGTAGTCTGACAACAAGTAAAGACTAGTTATAATGCATCCCCCCACCGACCCACCCACCCCTGGAAAAACCAAAAACAAGTACCTTGAACATAGCAGCAACAAGCGAGGGACAACCAAAGCAACCGCCCTGTGAAGTCCATGGCATGTTTTGCGGAAAACCTGAACGAAACAGAGAGTTGAAAACACTTCTAACTTATACCGACGTGACAGGGTAACGTTGCTGTTTTGCAGTCCAGACCTAAAATATTGTAACTAATATTGTAACTAACAAGATTAAAGTAAAGAATAAAATGTCAATGCAGTGGCCTCTTATATAAATCAATAACTCTTTATAATGTTTAGGAATTTTTGCCAACATGCTTGGTGCATATTTATAGACAGTAGTACTGTAGAAGTGATGGGGAACTTGGACAGTCCATAGCACTCCATATGGGGTGAGATCTCAGACACAGAACGTCAGATGAAAATAGTGTCATTCAGTCGTTTATATTGTGTAGACCTATATAGTATAATAAGTAAGTAATACTAGGAATGTAATTATATAGCCTGACCCTAACCTATTCAATTATATTATTACAAATTATGATGTCTGATCCACTGGAATTCTAAGTGTAACCTAATTGTGCCAATAACCTGTAAACCCTGATTAGTTGACTTTACTTAAATAATTTGAGTAAACTCGTTGCTTCAACCAATTTAGTTTGGAAAACCGAACTGGTTAAGTGGAATTCACTTATATTAACATTTAAAACAAGTTCCATAGACATGTTGAGTGTAGACTACAATCAACCAAGCCCGGCGGTAGCTATAGGCAGTGGTGGGCTAAGCCCACCCAAAAGTGCGTCTTTCCCACCCAATCAAAAGTAAAAATTGTTATTTTTTGTTCAGCCAATGGGAAAATAGCACAGATATTACTAGTACCGTTTCTAACCTCTGATCGGGTGGGCAGCCTACAGCCCGCCTCCTCTTCTCGTCGTGCACAAACACACAGAGCTCTGAGGCAGACCTGCCACCCACAGCAACGTCTCAAGGAGTATGCAGAGAGGAGGGGTGTTGCTATGACAACAATGAACTCCGATGGCTCAGATTTCAATACTCGTGAAAAATCACAATCCGAAACGCATAACCTACTCCAACTCGGGCATGGATTGGAACAAATTAGGGTTTTAAATACTAGTTTACCGTTAGTTAAGCGTTTGTCCATTTGCAACAAAAAAATCATTTGCGATCTACGATTAGGCTACATTTTCAGGAAAACATGGAACACATTATTAGCGGCAATAGTGTCATTACAACATTGGTGTCATAAAATACTACACACCTTAATGCAATAATGAAAATGTTTGGGACCAGTTGAAAAGAAATGAACCCGCCCACTCTCAATAATTTCTCTAAACGGACAATCCGTAGCTAGTATTCACCGTAGTCAGGCAGCGTTCGATCAAAGTATTTTCTTTATTTTGAATAACCAATCAGAAAAAGTCACAGCACAGACTTGTCTCGTAACTAAGTAGTTTAGGCATATATCTAATGTTTGGTTAACAGTGTGAGGGCAATGATACACTGAGATACAGTGCGGTCGGACGAGTGACATATTCCAATATTACTTTTAAGATCGAAAATAACGATTCAACTTGATACTTGAGAAGCTCGAAGAACTATACAAGGTAATTAAAATTAACCAGTCACCACCATTAAAAAAAAAAAGTATATCGTAATAGTAACTCTAAGGATTTCGAATATTAATGACTGTAGGCCTACTAAGTATGTCTGTGATACCCACTTACCTGAAGGCTCAGCTCATTTTCAAAATGTGTCTTGTCTTGTTTTAGCTCACTGTGCTTGGATACATTCAGGATAAAAAATCTGCTGGACTGGTTCTCATACCTTCTTCCTGCTTCCTGTGTTATCAAAAAGTCGTCCAATCATAATCTAGTCTAGTGTACCATACGCAATATCCATGATATCTAGCCTATATGCGCAGGACAGTGTCCAAGCAGAGACCTCTTCATTACCTGTGTAGAAATACATTTTCAGATCTATATTAAAGACAGCTTTCCAGCATAAGTATGTACATCCATACCAAAGTGACCATAAGAGGCTAATACGTTATTTTAATACAAAATTGTCAATATGGTCTCCATGGTTTCCATAATACACGGTCTTTTGAGTAAAGTCTTACCAAATGACTATGTTCTTATCACATTAGAAGACACATTTTACCCACGTAAAAGGACTAATGAGTTACTATTAGTAGCCTATGATAAGAATTTAGGCAACGTTTTGTTGCAGATATTGTGTTGACTAAAATATGCCACTGTCGAAAAGTTGACGCTTAAACATTTTACACGCCATCACTTTTCACATCACAAGTTTAAAACACATTTGAAATGATCACATAAAAAAAGAATCGGGATAGAAGCACACTTCTTTAGAAATCTCTCCTTATTAAATCAGTACGAGCGTCCCTACCAGTAGGTTTCGGATGATAACGTAGATAAATAACTTTTTTAAATGTATTGTTTTGATTCACATGATCAAGATTTTAGATGAATGTATATATATATTTTTTTTTTAAGCTGACAGAACGTTTGTTTCCAGCTAGTGATGTTAAACTCCTGTGATGTTAAACTCCTGTAATGTTAAACTCCTGTGATATTAAACTCCAGTGATGTTAAACTCCTGTAACTCCTGTGAGGGGGAGAATGTGGTGACTGTACGCTGTTTGATTTAAGACAACAAAACCAAAGAGACCAAATGCGCTGCTCTTGAAGTGAAGGGTGGAAGCTTTGCTGGGTTTCTGGCAAAATACCGCGATGGGTTGCTCTCATCGTGATTGTCATCTCTCATCGTGATTGTCATCTCTCATCGTGATTGTCATCTCTCATTGTGATTGTTATGTGGAGGATTAGGGACAGCTGGTGATCCAGTGCCCGAGGAAAGGGAGTCCCCTGGGGTTGTGAGAGGAAGGTGGAGGTACCAGTGCCAGTGCCTTGGTCACAGGAGCATTAACCCTGCCATGTCGTCGATAGTGGGTGGAAACACACTCAAACACGGAGAGAACACGCAAACTCCACACGGAAAGGACCTCGTATTAGCTCGAACCGAAGATAAAGACACTAAGCAAGCAAGGTAGAGAGACGTAGTAAACCATTGCTACTGTTATCACTTAGGGACCTTTAAACATAATTTCAAGGATACCATTAGGCATTATACTTCAGGAGTTTTTGTAACACCCTTAAAGATATGCATAGTACTATACAGTAACCAGCGACGCCTACGAACTGGCTTACGCTAACAGGCAGAGCCGTTTGATGCTATTGCGGACTGTGCGGTTGCATAGGGCCCCGGAAGCAACCAGCGGCGGCGCCCCCTCCCTCCTCCTCTCCTGAGTGAAAAAGTGATATGCTTTTATTTTCCAGGAATCTCTTAAAGTGCACCAGATTTTTGCATTTAAATGTAAAATGCATGCCCCTAGATCACCTTAGAAGGTTTTGGAATTCCATAACAATAGTTTCACAAAATAGGGCCGTCCCCAAACAACATTTTGCATTGGGCCCCCCCAAGAGCTGGAAATGGCCCTGCTAACATGGACATAATCAGCTCCTCTCCATGGGGACTTTAGATGGAGAGAGAGAGCAAGTCCCCCCTCTCTTCTTTATTAACAATTAAGTGCCCGCCTTCTCGTTTTAGACAGCCTGGGTTTGCAATATGATTGGAATGACATTATTATATGTGTCACTTGTCAACATTTCACCCATACTCACACACTCTTAATCTTCATCAATCTGTTAAATGATCAAACTGACATTTTCTAATTTCAGAGTAATTGACAAGTTAAGGAACACAAATGTTGAAAAATATTTATATTATGCACATTCATTGTAATGCCTTACAGTAGCTGAGTGCATAAAAACAGTTAAACAGTAGCAGTTGATCCAAAGGGATGTTTCACACAGGAGCCAAACTACACGTACTAAACAACCAAATTGAGTCTCAGTAGGCCTACTGATAAGGTTACATTTGAGTGAACTTTAATAGTAGGCCTAGATTGTATGACCATCTTCGCGATAGTTTTATTTAAGCGAATTAGCTAGCGTTGAGTACAACTAGAAACAACAAGGGGCAGGAATGAGTCCTACTACCAGGAAATTACCGGCAGTACGTTTTTTTGCACTATGGGTACCTTCGTCTCGAATAGGGTTGCCATCCCTCCAGGATTCTCTGGGACAGTCACGGAGTTTTGTTGTCTGTCCTGGAAAAAAGAATGACTCGAAATGTCCTGAAATCTGACCAGGCCTGGTTTTAGGCATGGGCACGGTCAGATTTGGCCAATCATGAACATGCAACATAGTAACTATAGAAACGTATTTTTTTTTACTAAATATTACACAGGATCAAATATAGGCCTATATTATACAACTATATTCAGCTTGCAGCAGCTTCACCAGCTTTGTATGTGTCCGGGAATTTTACAAGACTGATGTGGCAACCCTAAGTCTATGGGTTTTTGGTTAGATGCCTGAAATAAGGGCTGGTGTTAACACAAGTTTAAGAGAAATACCCCACTCGTGTATTTTCAAGCTTTTATACGTGTTGAAAAGGCGGTTGCGAACAAGCGACTAATGAAACTATACGGGGGTCGTCTCGGGTAAGCGCGCCGCTGGCACCGTGCACTTTACATGTGAAAGTGAAAGTAACATTTCAAGTTTGTCGCATTAGTGTAAACAGTGCGTCGTGCAGATTGAGAAAGAGCTGCATTCGGATACATGATAAAAAATAAACGGTAGGCATCTTTTGACTTTAGGCATATTTGAGTGAATCGTAATGATTGATAACCAACGTTTACATTTGAACGGTTGTTTTTCTTTTGCTTTGGAGCCTTTCATAGCCTGCGTCATTTGAACTTGTACTTGACACTCCCTAGACTAGTACGCCTATGCTAAATGCTTAGCTTGTTTTGGACAATCTCTTATATAACCTTCTGAAAATAGATGGAGTGAGAGTCGTACAATCTTTATAGTTTTTTTTTCACAGGTAAACGCGGTGACCAGACGATTAGAATTCAAGGTCTAAACTTAATTGAATTAAGGAGCTAGGCGATGTCGCTTCCTGAAACGAAATTCTACAAAACAGGAAATTAACATTGCAGTTAAACGCTTCGCACGCTGACTGTTCGCATCTTTATGCCTATGACTGGTATGCTTACGCTCTCGTACAGCTGCAGTTTTCCAGTTATTAACCTTAAGACTCACTTGAGAGGGGAGCCAACTTGTTAATTTAGGAGGTAAATATTAGCTCAAGACTATTACTCTTTGCCTTTGATGACTTCCTTGTACAGCTACACCGTTCAAATTAGTCTAGGCTATATACGTTTCTTGTATAATTAATTTTAAGAGGCAGCTATGGACTCTTTTTAGGGATGCTAAAGCACCCCTAAAAATTAAGACTTCAAAATTATTATTATCTTTTAAATGCTTTTTGCTCTTACGTTGGGGTCTGCAAACAAGTCTGGTACATGTCGTTGAACATGCCCTCGTTGACTTCCCTTCGGCACTTGCCCTTTGGGGAATCCCCGCCGCCATCTTGAAGTGTCACTTATAACTTATAAGTGTCGTTCCATTTGTCTGAAAAAGGGAACTTGGTGAGATAGACCCTCGGAGGGCTGAGGGAACGAGTGATCAACAATGGTCACCCCAGAGGTGCATATCGCCCATAATGAATTGCGCTAAGCCTGCAACTGCCAGTCGATTGGTTGGTTTGGGCTGAAAGTGTACAAGAGCAGGTGTCCCCTGCTCCTCCCGCCCACTAGTAAGTAAAAGAGGCGGCAGAGGAAGGGCTGGGCGGGTATTCAAATAGGGGGGGGGGGGGGGGGGGGGGGGGGGGGGGGGCTCAGTTTCAGGAATTTTTAATGAGGCAGAAGGAAGGAGAAGATTACATTTTCTCTCACACTAAATTTTAATAATTTGAGGGAAATCCATACGCTATAAATGATGTGACTGCACACACTCAGGTTCTTTAATACACCTATTATTTTATTCGTTGTGGCTGACATCCCACTAAAAATCTAAAAAATTATGATCAAACAACTATACAAGTGACGAAAGCTTTCTCAGGACCAGCATTGCAATCGGCTCTAGTTACTTAACAATGATATGATGTCCACATGTGCTAAATGATGCAGCTAACTCACCAGACACCAAGAATTTTTGAAATCTGGTTCCACACATCATTTTTGATCGTAGCATTTCTGTACTCCCTTGGAATGTAGTGTAATGGACATTTTCAGGTTTATGCAGAAAACAACCCATTAAAGGAGGTGAGATTTCAGGCAATTATCAAAGTACAATTGTATTCATGAGTACAGAGAGCAAGTCTGTACTCAGAGAAATAACTATAGTGAGTTCGCTCCAATCACAGAATGTTGTGATTTAATGACAAGGTGGAAATTAGTATATCGGTCTAAACTAAACAAATCATTCATTAGTCAAGGGTGGAACGTGTTACTTCCCAGTATTGAAAGGACACATATGCCAACTCGTATTGTGATGGCTAAGAACAGACAACACTAGTGTTCAGTGTCTCAGAGAGGCACATGTTATCTCTTTGGTGCTCTGGCCTTCACTCTGACCCTTCCCTCCCATCTGAACATCAGCACATTCGTTGAATGCCCACATTTGGCCATTACAGTAGAAACAGTGATAATGAGTTTTTCTTCCATGGTGACTGACTACAAGCAGATCCGACACGTAGGCTATGCGTGTGTTGCACAGATGACAACGTGGAAACGCCTTCTCTTCTGCACTGATTGGTCACTTGCAGAGCAGACCAGCTTCTCCTCCGCTCAAAGTTGAGCTGTGTTCAACTTTCTGCCCGCCCGTCGCCCCAGGCGTTCCCTGCCCCTCTGCCTCGCTCCTAGAGTTAAAGCGGAGAACGCCTTCCATTGAAAATTTATGATTTCCGATACGATTGAACGCAGCACAACATGGGGGTTGTTGCACTGTTTAACGGTCGGCGCTTCTACAAGACTGCCTGCGCCTCTTATTCTAGTCTAAAAACTGACCAGGCAGGCTGGTGTAGGCTTAACGCTGAGTGGTGGAACTTTTTTACAATGTTTTTTATTCTGCTGGTAAAAAAACAGAACAGTGGCATATCATGAGCAGAAACTTGAGCAATGTTTGGTGTGCCACCCTAAGATTATTACTGGCCCAATCAGGCCACCCTAAAGAAAGTTTTTTTTGCGGGCGCCACTGAGTATGTAGGTCTTACCAAACTGTTGGACCTCCAGGGCAACTGAAAGTTACCTGACAGTGTCTGGCTATATTGTCATCCGGGAGACATGAGAAATGCATTGCTACGACCCCTACAGGAAATTCCATATAACATTTATTTTTAAATGAATTAATTCATATGCACATCCTTTCAGACATTGCCAATAGGAAGATGACTTTTCACTACTTCTCAGAAATATGTTGTTATGAATACTATACGTAAATGTGTTCTGATACCTAACTGGTTCATTAGTTATAGTAAGACTATTATTAATGCCTAATAAAAAATAAAAACACTTTTTTTTTTGTCTTTTAGTTGACAAAATGGAACACAATATTATTGGTCTGGTTATGAGATTTATGGTTGCTGCTTGGCCATTCATGCAGTTTTGTGATGGTGAGTATTCGGTCAAGTATTTTTGATGTAATCATATCCATGAGGATAATTAATTGTTCAGATTCTCACTATAATTGAGTTTGATTTGTTCATCTCAGGTCAGTCTAAGGTGATTGGTTCAGTTCAGCCAATAGCAGTTCTAGCGGGTGATGACGTCATCCTGCCATGTCACCTGGAACCCCAGACCGATGCTAATAAGTTGACAGTGGAGTGGTCCAGACCGGACCTGAAACCCAGCTATGTACATGTTCATCGAGAGAGCCGGGAAGATTTTAAGATTAAAAATCCATCATACAAGAGAAGGACTGCCCTCTTTTTAGAGGAAATGGAAAAAGGCAACATCTCTCTGAATCTCCTCAGAGTTAAACTAGAAGATGAAGGGATATACAGATGCTATATTTCGATGATGGGGGAAGCTTTTATATAGCTACTTGTTGGTAGGTCACAGTCCACAAAGTCTACATACAAATAAAAATAATAAATGTTTGTTTTAAGAGAGATATCACTCTTGCTAGAACTCTGAACTGTCTACTCTGTAAACAGAGTACCTTTGTAAAACCTGCTCAATTGTGTGTGTATCATGTTATAATAGGCATGATTTATATCCTCGCAATAGCACTGCAAATTGATTGAAATTGAAACTAAATTTTAGATTTTTGCCCCTGCACATGCTGCTTATACATAAGACCTAATCTCTGTTTAATAATCATTTTTATGAGTTTACTAGTTTTACTTTTATGGTAAATAACAAAACACATACTTAAGCTTTTTATATTACTAAACTTCACTCTCAAATTTTAAGTCACCTCCCCACAACTGCCTTTTATTTGCTAAAACTAAATCTGTGGATGTCCTTAGGAAGTTCTTTCAGGGTCCCCACAGATCCTTAAAAAGTCTTCAAAGTCTTGAATTTCAGATTTTGACATTCAAGGCCTTCAAATGTCTGGAATTGTAAAAGGAGAAGCATGAAATCTGATCTGGGCCAGAATGAATGAGACTTTATAGTAAAACATTTTTACCAAACAGGTATTTTATATCCCACCACAATGACCATTTCAAGAACACACCACTGCGAGGTAGTGCGAGCAACTAATGCATGGTTAGCCCTGGGGAAATGCAACTAATGCATGGTTAGCCCTGGGGAAATGCAACTAATGCATGGTTAGCCCTGGGGAAATGTAACTAATGCATGGTTAGCCCTGGGGAAATGTAACTAATGCATGGTTAGCCCTGGGGAAATGTAACTAATGCATGGTTAGCCCTGGGGAAATGTAACTAATGCATGGTTAGCCCTGGGGAAATGCAACTAATGCATGGTTAGCCCTGGGGAAATGCAACTAATGCATGGTTAGCCCTGGGGAAATGCATCTAATGCATGGTTAGCCCTGGGGAAATGCAACTAATGCATGGTTAGCCCTGGGGAAATGCAACTAATGCATGGTTAGCCCTGGGGAAATGCAACTAATGCATGGTTAGCCCTGGGGAAATGCAAATTCAGTAGTAAGTGGTTGGAGGACAACAAATAAAACCACCTAGCGATTTGCATGAGGCGCAATGTGAAAGTAGTCACAAAACATAAAAACGTACGACAATGGCCTGTAATACATTTATGTTTTTGTCAGTTGTGTTAGCCAATATGCAGTGAATTTTTCTGTTATTCAAATTCAGTTAAACTCAATAACGGTGTATACTGTGGTCTAGTTAGTTGAATTCTTTTGCTGCTGTATTTTTTTCCTTTTAGAGGTGTTATAAAGGTCTTAAAAGTCATTACATTTGTATTTTCAGAAAGTAGAGATACCTTGTCTTTTCAGAATGTGCAACATGTGTTCTTGCAGGTGCAGTGTCTGAGCCTATAGTCTCCATCAAGGGCCACAATCAAACAGGCATGGTTCTGCAGTGTGAGGCCAGGAGCTGGTACCCGGAACCTGAATTGGAGTGGAGGGAGAAGGAGGGACGTGTCATCGTTTCTGATTCCGTTAAGACTATCCAAGAGGCTGACGAACGCTACACTGTAAGGAGCAATGTTACTGTGCAGAAAACTCTCTCCAATAAGTTCACATGTAAAGTTTTTCTGGAAAAACTAAACGAAACCAAGGAGGCAGAGATTCATGTTCCAGGTAAGTCATTTATTTTGTTAAAAGCTCAAGAAAAAGAGCATAACCCTGCCAAAGCAAACATAAGATTGGGTAGACACCTATTATAGCCTTGGAGTTCACTTTATAAAGTTAAAAATAACCAATACCTGGGCTATGAGTGAAGAAACACTATGCTCTACTTAAATAATAAAAATTACACTTTCCAGCAGCTTACATTCAGAAATGTTTCAATGTAATGTTGTTATTTGGCAATCAAATAATGGACTTGCATTGAAAAAAACACTGATTTGTTTTGGCCATTATCATTTTTTGTTTTTTTAAATAGACATACTCATTGAATCTAACAATTGAAGGACCATTATTAACTTTCTAATTATAACTGTATATTTCAGCTGAACTGTTCCCCCAAACACAACCCCCAGCTCACATGCCCTTATGGTGGATTGTAGGCATTATTATCTTTATTATCCTGTTGGTGATCCTGTTGGTGGTCCTGTGGGTAACACGAGCAGTCATTAGAAAATGTAAGTCACACGTTTTTCAGTCTACTATTAACTTTAAAACATCAAATACTTTTTTTTACATTTATCAAATTCTTTTTACTTTTTTATTCATATTTTAACCTGTATCCCATTACACACTTTATCCATAGACATGCAAGAACGATCCAAGCCTACAAAATATCCCAACGGTGAGTCGTTTTTTTTTTCACTGTACTATTAACTCATGTGCTTTTTACTTTTTACTAACCTGCCTCCCATTACACTCCCATTGCATTATGGACATAATGTAAATCGTTTTAATTAGTTTGTTCAGAAAATGTATGAATGTTAGAAGAGTGTAATTATGTGAGTTAGAGGGTTACATAGGAATAAGAATAAGAAAGCCTGGGAATCTGAAAGGACCGTGGGACTAATAACTTTTAATCTTTTGTAGAAACTACAACCACAATTATCCGTCCCACCGAAGAAGAATTGAATAGGTCTGAACGTGCCAATGACAGTGGACTCGATGATAGTGATGTTGACTGAATGGCTCACTAAATATTCCATGCACATTTAGTTATTACTTTAGGATGAATATCTGTGGACAGGGTCCAGGACTTTTTTAATTGAATTTATAACTGGCCCTATCCACACAGGATGCGTTTTACTTACTTGGTGCACTCAGTAACACAATGAACACAAACTCCAAGACGTCTGTATTTGAGTGACCGATTAGCAATAGATCCGGTGATACATGAGGTGTGCTTTGATCAAAAAACGTACTCCATCAAAAATGTTATAATCAAAGGTCTATCAAATAATTTAAACAATCCTATTTCTCCTTCTAAAGGTCTCAAAAACTTTACAATTTACCAAAAATGGCTGTCAGTTTGCTAGTTATGACTAAAATTAGGACCACAATTTGTCCAAAACACAGCTAAACTTGTTTGGCTGCTACAAATTACTGATTCACAATAACATTAAAAAATTACTGATTTTAATAACAATAAAATATAATTGTAATAAATAAATAATATAATGGTCCCATTGTAAAACCCATCCCGGATGAATAGCGTTATTGTCTCATCCCGGATCACTCTGGATCTTGGAGTTTGGTCATATTTAAACTTCCCATTGTTAAAGATGTTTTATTTCAGTTTTTGTCAATGCTCTTATATAATATTGTTTACAGGACATTTATTTTAAATCACTTTTAGTGATTCATTATTTGAATTCGAAATGTTGCAGCCTGGTATTTTGATAGTAGGCTATATATGCTTTTTTTAATTTATTTTATTTTATTTAAAAAATATGTTTCGGATTTTGCTAGAGAAAGGTCCGCGTACCACCAGTGTCTCAAATGATTCGACTATAATAATGACTCACTTCTTCAAACCAGCTTAGCCTTTCTTCATTTGGATTGGTTTGGTGCGGAGCCCCCCTGATGACATTGGTGGGGAAAATATTATTGATAAGGTCGATGAGGTGTGGGAACGTTTGGTCTTTATGAGGTAAGGTGTTGTTTGAAGATGAGATCTAACAGCATGAGGAAACTAAGGTGGCTTTCTATTTTGTGGTTGAAAGGAATAAATGCAATTTCTGTGCTGGGGTTATACTGTGAAATCCTCCTCCTAATTTACAGGGATCAGCTAGCTGTATTTCTAACAAACTCCCTGTTACAATTACAAATATTTTACTAATGATGACACTGCTTAACTGCATGAGAATGCATTCAACCCTAAGATTAAAATAAAATGAAACTATCAAATTCGTCCATACTTTGTGAATGCGTGCATGATAGTCTACAGAGCTGGCCCGGTGTTGTCTGTAAACAACAGATTTCGTGACGTGGCCACGACTTAATTATCTCATCTCCATGCCTTATTAAGCTGTGGCCATGAGTTGTGGATCTTGTGGTCGCGCATTGCTAACTCGCCAACAGGGGGCTCCGTAGTTTAGTTTTATAATGATTAGATTATGGTCTTTTAAATACTTTCATATTCTTTACTTCTTTATTTGTTTTAAATTAATTATTTGACCATTTTGTTCAACTGATCATGTTTGATTTCCTTATTGCCTCACTTTCCTTTGTATAAACCGTGTTGATGTTGAAGCACTTTTTTAACATTGTAAAGAAAAGTGCCATATGCATTAGGATATTATTATTATTATTGTTATTACTATTATTGTCATTATTTTTCGGTTTAATAAAGTACAATATAAGTACAAATATTGTATCCTCTATTAACAATTGAGAATGTCAGACAAGCAGCTATGTTTTCATTCAAATTACACTTTTATGTGATACGGTACCTTGCTTTGCCAAACTGCATTTATTCTGCCAATTTTTTTTTTTACCAGTTTTAAACACACTTCACTACAGAGATGTAATGGCACTGGCTATATTTCTAATGACTGAAACCCCGATCTATTTTCAAAATCTTTTAAATATACAATTTTGAAAATTATGTCTATTATTTTAAGGCCACTATTCATCACGGTTTGGATTAAAAATAAAATCTAAACCGTGTTATTTACATTTACATATATATTATATACAGTGGGGCCAAAAAGTATTTAGTCAGCCACTGATTGTGCAAGTTCTCCTACTTAGAAAGATGAGAGAGGTCTGTAATTTTCATCATAGGTACACTTCAACTATGAGAGACAAAAATGAGAAAAAAAAAATCCAGGAAGTCACATTGTAGGATTTTTGAAGAATTTATTTGTAAATTATGGTGGAAAATAAGTATTTGGTCACCCACAAACAAGCAAGATTTCTGGCTCTCACAGACCTGTAAATTCTTCTTTAAGATGCTCTTCTGTCCTCCACTCGTTACCTGTATTAATGGAACCTGTTTGACCTCGTCATCTGTATAAAAGACACCTGTCCACAGCCTCAAACAGTCAGACTCCAAACTCAACCATGGCCAAGACCAAAGAGCTGTCGAAGGACACCAGGAAGAAAATTGTAGACCTGCACCAGCCTGGGAAGAGTGAATCTGCAATGGGCAAGCAGGTTGGTGTGAATAGATCAACTGTGGGAGCAATTGTAAGAAAATGGAAGAAATACAAGACCATTGATAATCTCCCTCGATCTGGGGCCCCACGCAAGATCTCATCCCGTGGGGTCAAAATGATCATGAGAACGGTGAGCAAAAATCCCAGAACTACACGGAGGGACCTGATGAATGACCTGCAGAGAGCTGGGACCAAAGCTACAAAGGCTACCATCAGTAACACACTACGCCGAGAGGGACTCAAATCCTGCAGTGCCAGGCGTGTTCCCCTGCTTAAGCCAGTACATGTCCAGACCCGTCTGAAGTTTGCCAGAGAGCATATGGATGATCCAGAAGAGGATTGGGAGAATATCATGTGGTCAGATGAAACAAAAATATAACTTTTTGGTAAAAACTCAACTCGTCGTGTTTGGAGGAAGAAGAATGCCGAGTTGCATCCCAAGAACACCATACGTACTGTGAAGCATGGGGGTGGAAACATCATGCTTTGGGGTTGTTTTACTGCAAAGGGGACAGGACGACTGATCCGTGTTAAGGGAAGAATGAACGGGGCCATGTATCGTGAGATTTTAAGCCAAAACCTCCTTCCATCAGTGAGAGCATTGAAGATGGAACGTGGCTGGGTCTTCGCATGACAATGATCCCAAACACACCGCTCAGGCAACGAAGGAGTGGCTCCATAAAAAGCATTTCAAGGTCCTGGAGTGGCCTCGCCAGTCTCCAGACCTCAACCCCATAGAAAATTTGTGGAGGGAGTTGAAAGTCCGTGTTGCCCAGCGACAGCCCCAAAACATGACTGCTCTAGAGGAGATCTGCATGGAGGAATGGGCCAAAATACCAGCTACAGTGTGTGCAAACCTGGTGAAGACTTACAGGAAACGTTTGACCTCTGTCATTGCCAACAAAGGTTATGTTACAAAGTATTGAGTTGAACTTTTGTTATTGACCAAATACTTATTTTCCACCATCATTTAAAAATAAATTCTTTAAAAATCCTACGATGTGATTTCCTGGATTTGTTTTTCTCATTTTTGTCTCTCATAGTTGAAGTGTACCTATGATGAAAATTACAGACCTCTCTCATCTTTCTAAGTAGGAGAACTTGCACAATCAGTGGCTGACTAAATACTTTTTGGCCCCACTGTATGCACATATGAAACTTACAGCATTTACCAACTCCTTCTCCTGGTCTGTGAGGACTCTTTTCGGTGCCTCAAACTGGTGCACAAATTTTAGTAGACACCCAGTGACTTCTTTGGCTGTTTTGGAGGAAAGGGCATAGGCTTGTGGCCACTTTGTGAGGTAGTCCACCATCACACATATGTATTGGTTCCCACTTTCCGTAAGTGACAGTTTCCCCATAATGACCATTTCCACAAGCTCAAATGGCTCATTAACCTAGAAGAAAAGAATAATATGATAACAACACCCATGTTAGAATTTGTCTGCTGTATTTAATATAACAGTTCACAAGTTAACAAGGACATATCCGATCACTGTGTTTTATTGATTATGATTGTAATTGAAATACAAAACACAAGACTTAATAGGAATGTAATATAAAAGAAAACATACTGTGATATGTGTGAACTCCACCTCACATTTTATGGTAGTTCTGTTGGCCTGGCATGGAATACACTCTGCCACCTTTAGTAAAACATCAACATTTCAAATGTTAAAATACACAAATTTATATGATCATCACTTGAAAAACGCTTGAATTTGGACTAGTACTGATAACAAACATTGAAAGATATTACTTTCAATGGTCAGCATTAAATAAACAGACAAAAATGTGTCATAGCATTAAATCATTTAAATGTGTATAATCACCCATGTGTCAATGTCTGAAGACATGTCAGGCCAATAGAAGCATAAAGAGATGGCATCTCTTGTTTTTCGTTGCCCACAGTGCGCTCCAATGGTGCTGCTGTGGAACTCTCCGAAAATTGCATGTGCCTCCTCTTTTCCAAGGACAACTTTTGATTTAACGGCCGAAGATGTTCCCTTGTGCCGCATATAATAGAGTTCACTATCTGTTAAATAATAGGAGATTAGTTTATGACAAAGACATTTAGTGACATTAACGTTATAGTATATTATAGTATTGCATAGACACAACATGACCTTCTGCCATAAAACCACAATTGGACTACTGTTGTGAAGGAATGGTTTATTCTAATTGTTTGTGGAACGATCATCTCACCTTCGACACAGAATGTGTTCGCCTTCTGGCGGAAATTTCTTTCTTCCTTCTTGTACAAGCCCTCCGGATAAACACCATTCCATTTATATCGAACAATTTGGCAATACAGATTCGGATCCATTTTCTGGACGTATATCGAAAAGAAAAGTGAATACAGAACCAATCAGTACATGAAATTTCGGAGACAACTTATATATGACGACAGATTGCGATAATTATGTTGTATTTTGTTTACTAAACTTACCTATGTTGCTTCGCTGTCGCTCATCCAAACTCTCGTGATAATTGATGAAACTTGAGGTGACCCTCAACCCCAAATGATGTAGAAAATGCAGCGGCCAAATACATTTTGACTTACCGAAAACGTTATCTCTTAGGTTACACTCTTAAACCAATTATTGTCAAACGAAAGCCTAAAGTTGTAACCATAATGAATTTGAAGTGTCTCAGACTTTGCAAACAATAGATGGGAGTGGGGAGTTACATTTTGGCAGCATAACACTGGGCCCGCTAAAATCCTACTCCCCACTACAAAATGGTCCGTGTTTTGACTACAAGTATGTGCTTTCTAGGGTACAATCAGAGAACCTAAAGATGTAACAGCAATACATTTTAAGTGTCTCAGACTTTGCAAGCAATAGATACGGATGGGGGGCTGAATTTTCGCAGTATAAATATGATGATAGGCCTACACAAATGTATTACTTGCAAACATTGCAAATATTAAGAATTCGAATTGCTCTCGTAGTTTGTTATCGTGGATGTTATCGCGTACATTATGGGTGGTCTATCACGCAATTCTGAATTTCGCATTGCGATGTGTTCAGCTTAAAACTTAAAATCTTAAATATAGGATCGCTTTTTTTGTGATAAGTTGCTCTTCCAGTGATGTTCTGGTCTTTGTGTAGGGGTACAAAGTATATAAACCTTTATTTTGACGGAAGGAATAGCGCAGATGCAAAACTAAGAGACAGATCGAACCTAATGAAAATAAGCGGCACTAAGAACAAGCGAATGCGCGTTCGCGCGAAGGGGGGTGAGGTTCTGCGGGGAGTGAGAAAACGGCACAACACCGGCCGCCGTTGAGGAAAGTTAGGAAAACCTGCGCAGGTTTTCAATTGTCTTTGTATGTCAAATAAAGCCACCTTCTCCAAAGCTAAACCCTGACTCTTGACTTCTTGCAAATCGGGGCAAATGGTCTTCCTTCCTAACCAGAGGGAATTCACCATACTTTCAAATCATCAAAGCTCCCACTGCCGTTTATAGATATGTAGGCCTATATAGTTGAATTAATGATTGGTCTGAGCTAACTAACCTTTGCTAACACATGAAAGTTTCGGACACCTAATATTATATTGAACATAATTCCAAAAGTAGGTCTAACGTGTTCTGTCACCAAATACATCTACTCAACTTTGTCAGGGGCTCTCTGTATATATTCTAAAAGTATTTACGATGAAAATGTAGGAAAAAAAATCGCTTCGTAAAATAAGCACTGCCAAGATATATTTTTCAATCCCAAAATACTTTGTGTTTTGCGTTTTACTGTTTTACTGCTTAAACCAGTAGTACATTGTATCACAGGAATAGAACTCTGAAACCACCTTCGCAGTGCATTGCAATGTACAGTATTGTACAGCTAAACAAAAATACAACAATTGAATGTTACATTTTGCTATATTTTGCTGTAAAAACGCAGATATTTTTTACAGTGTAGTTGAATTCATTAGCAATCAACTGCAATACTCTGGACAGCTTCACGGGTCCGGTGGATGTACGCTAAATCCAGAGAACATGAACTACGTGTGAGGAAAGAGGATGTACGCTTGGTGGTGAAGGAGCTGGATCTTAGAGGAGTGGCACTAATTGCAAGACATGTAATTGACAGAAAAGCACAGTATCTGATGAAGATATCTGTGCTTGCACAGCCTGTGCTGCCAAGCGATTAAATGTCAGAGATAATGTAACAGCACGAGGCCATGATATTTTTGTTAATGTGAAAATATTTTTTATTAACAATCATTTTGTATTGTTGCAGGCCGCATTTAGCACAGGCCACATCCGCATGTAGATTTTTTTTAAACAGGATCTCACATAGATAACTTCAACATTAACTTTCATAAAGTTTTTCTCTGAATAATGAAAAATGTATAACACTGACAAACAATTAATAAACAAACCAGTGATGGAGAACACTATTTTTCTTATCAGCAGCATAAGAAACAATATTAAGCTCAGCCTTAAACCTGGGTTGGGGATAACCTGACAGAAATGAAAGCAGCAATCAATTTCACAGTATATTAAAAATGTAAATCATCCTTGTGAAAACTATGGTGATGTAGGTTCAGTGCATCAGACGTTTTTATCAATAAAAAACAACAATAAATTATAAAATAAGGACACTTTTTACTCTTAGGCCTGATAAGGACTGTTCTCAAGTTCAAGGGATGTTCATGTCAAGGTAGTTTCTGGACAGGATGTTGCCAAACTCTGTGCGAAAATCAGGGTAAGAACTGTAAGTACATGGTACTTCAAGGGTAGCCCCACAGGTATGAGCAACAGGCCTTCTGTTGAGCCCAGTTTCAGCATTAAAGCATACCATCATTTCTAGTGACTTCTTTTGAGCTGATACTGGGCGAAATTGACCTAAGTGTTGCAACTTTTTCGAGCTTAAAATGAAAGTCTATACACTTCTTCCATTGTTGTGGTTGAACTGACCCGGATGTAGTAGCCTGCCTACGTTGAGCTATATTACGTTTTTGCGAGATCTCGCAAAAGTACATTTACATTTTTTCCCCCACCATGTCCTTTTAGGGGCTCCGTACCTTAGCCACAAGGTGGCAGTTTAGTCTGATCTCACCTGCAGGGTGTCTGAGTCTGGGTGTATGAGGGACCTTTAAGCACCTCCTTTTTCTCAATCAGGAAGAACATCTCTAGAATTAGCCTTGTATGTTTGTATCAGTCATTCTGCAGAGTCAATCGGGATGGAGATGGCATTCTTACTACTGAGTGAGTAGCTTCTGTGTTGATGTGTGTGCCTTGATGTCTATTTGTGTTAATTTTCCTGTATTAAACGGACGGAAGCATATATATATATATATATATATATATATATATATATATATATATATACACCTTCCCTCAGTGGTAGGTGAGGAAAACATACAAAATGTGTGTACAAGCCATTCTACCCTTCTGTTAAAGGTAGATCAATAAATTTAAACAACTAAACAATTATGAATAAAATCAAATAGAATAAACTAAAAATAAATCAAATAAAAGTAAGCAGATGGATGATGAAAACTTGTTACAATGTAAAGTAAAGTAAAGTAAAAGTAAAGTAAAGTAAAACTATTCATATTTACAAAGTTTCAAACAAAACAAGTGCACTCTTCAACTCCCATATCCTCCTATAAAATTTTAATTGTTCAAACGAAACAAAAAGCTCTATTTTCAAAACCTGTTGTACCTTGTTTCATTTATGTGAGGCAAAAAAACCTGAAAGCAAATATTCACTTTGGGGATTTCAAATTTTTATTATATAAAAATATACAAATATTATTTTTTGTAATCATTTGTATGTGTATGTCAATTTATGTCTTTTAAACAGTGCACTGCTGATAGGAGACATAGTCGGTTATCCCTGTATTCATAATGAATAATAATTTCAGGATGACACTTCTGTTTACACGCACTATTGTCTGTCTGATTTTAGTCTCTCTTAGAATCAGTCCTGAAAGATCTCAATTCTTCAGGGAGGAGTCTGTCTCTCTGAGCTGTGAGGGAGGACAGGGAATAACAGATGCATTGTTAATAAACAGAACCACTGATCAAAATGGACCTGAAACATGTGGCACCGACTGGGGAGAAAGAAATGGGCCTGTGTGCAAAATCACAAACATATTCATAGAAGACAGTGGAGTATACTGGTGTGAGTCAGTGGAAAACATCAAAACCATCAACATCACAGTGACTGGTAATGGTCAATATATCACTTTTATTATTATTTGAGTTTATATTTTGTTGCCATTGTTCTTAAAGTAAGCTAACATGCTTTTTTAAATTTGTGTTTAGAAGGTGATATCATCTTAGAGATACCTGCTGTACCTGTGACCGATGGAGATGTTGTGACCATGCGTTGTTTGACCCGAAACAAGACCAACTATCATATCAACTCAAGCTTTCCTGCTGACTTCTACAAAGATGGCTCCCTCATCAGGACAGAGTCTAAAGGAGAGATGACCATCCCTGTAGTGTCCAAGTCTGATGAAGGCCTCTACAAGTGTAAAACTGGCTTAGGAGAATCCCCGGAGAGCTGGCTGGCAGTGAGAGGTGAGAAAGTATGTGTTGTATTCATGAATGGTGGCGTTAATACAAAGCAATATATTACCTCCAAAAAACTATTAGTTAGATCAGCGGATAGACAACATACTACTGTTGTTGGGCAAAACAACATTTGAAAAACCTTACTTATTTTACCAAAGTGAAGAATTTGTGAATTATGTGCAAAGATATCTGAATTTGTTACACATAAAAACAATGGCATACTACTGTTGTTGGGCAAAACCTTAGTTATTTTCAGTTATAGCCAATATATCTGAATTTGTTACATATAAAAACAATGGCATAATGTTGGCTACTGCATTTACTTGTTAACTTATTTAATTTCAACCAGCCTATCCAGATCCGTCAACTCTGGGTTTGTATTGGGTGGTGTGTCTACTGCTGTTTGTGGTTGCTGTGGTGCTGTTCTGCATCTGGAAGAGACATAGAGGTGTGACCAATTTAGATTCAGTGTAACGTATTAGTTATTTATTTATTAAGTAGTTTACAACAATCTACTTTATTGTAAACTTGCACACCTCTGATGTTACCTATTTATTAAAAGTTTGACTGGACTTTTGTAAACAAACAATTTTTGGCAAATTCTTTGTTGCGCTTAACCTGTGTCCACAAATCATTGAATGCTACAGTTATATCTCAGTTTGTGATATACATTTGACCTTGTATGTCAGTTTAGCCTATGTTAACTAATGAGAGGTGTACATACATTCAGCCAGTGGCTTACTGGCCTAGCTTAAGGCTAGCACATGAGGTGGAACGATACTGGCAGCTCTTAAAAAAAACTGTTGTTTCTAGATAAAAGAGAAGCAGCTCGTCCTGAGGATGTGAAGTACGCTGACGACAATTTAACAGGCAAATTGAGGAAGAAGAAAGGCACGTTCCAAACGCCCAACAACATTTTCTAAATATTTCCTTTATCTCTTTCCTGTGTTGTCTCTTTCTGGTCGTTTTTTTTCTGAGATGATTTTTAAGGGACTGAACACACATTTATGCTCTCTAACTTAAGCTTTTGTATTCAATGGCATGATCATATCATGTTTTCTTTAGAATTTCTTTGGATTATACATTAGATTCATTTTTTAATACCTTCATCAAGGACAAGCTACCGGTCCAATATACCGTTGGTTTTAAGAAAAGTGTTAGGTGCATTTATTTAAGTATTTATTTTGAGGTTAGTACGTTATTAAATTAAGACGTAGGTAGAGGAGGACTTAATTGTTAATTTACACACACACACACACACACACACACACACACACACACACACAATTACTTTATTGGTATCATTTGTACACACACACACACACACACACACACACACAGATGCACACATACCAACAGACACATGTACCCAGTTGTCTTGAATATTTCAAAGTGGTTGTTCTGTTTTTGTTTGTCTGTCTCCCGTTTGGCTGTCCTGTGTTTTCAGATGCTGGTGGAGCTGAAGACAACTTGACCTACTCTGATATCAACCACAAGGTGAAGAGAACACCACCGAAGAAGAGAGGTGAGGGAGGGGCCTCAGGCTCTCCCGTTGACTAATTGAAAATGTTTAAATTTTAACAGATCAACTTACATTTTAATAAAATATGCCATCTACAATTGTAAAAATTGTTATACACATTGTTATAATGAAATGCTGTGGAAGTGTGAATGTTCTCTTTTCTCTGTTTGTGTTCAGATGTTTGTAGTTTTAAGTTTATCTCAGATACTAACAGTGTTGACCCAAATTGTTTATTTAGGTATTTCCCTCTCTTTCCCTTGACTTTCTCTCCATCTTAGGGGACCCCTCACAAGAGCCGGTCTACTCTGCAGTGAAGTCAAGTAAGAGTCAATCAACTATATTATTCTGTTGTGCGTCCAACCACATCAAACGCAATGACATCTTATCTATTTTACTGCAGTGATACATCCATGCGTAATTATTTGGGGGGCTGTCAAGTGTAAATTTGACGTTTGTTTTTGTTTCCTGGACACTGTGCTTTCAGACGAAGCTGGAGACAACTTGACCTACTCTGATATCAACCACAAGGTGAAGAAAACACCACAGAAGAAGAGAGGTGAGGGAGGGGCCTCTGGCTGTCCTGTTGACTAACATAAAATGTTTAAATTTAAACAGATCAACAACATTTTTTATAAAATATGTAATCTACTATTGCAATAATTCTTATACATAGTTAAGTATTACTATACATTACTCAAAAGGGCTTTAGCTTTGGAATGCAGCCTTTGTTTCATTGTTCAACAACAATTAAATAATTTCCAGCTCTGTTGAACTTAAGCAAACCTTGCAATGTTGCTTCTCTCCCTATGTGGTCCAGCTGAGTCCACTCCACCGGAACCAGGTGTAGTCTACTCTTCACTGGGACCAGGATACTCTGCAGGTACAGAACCAGGTGTAGTCTAATCTTCACTTAGACCAGGATACTCTGCAGGTACAGAACCATTGGAGTCACTACTAAAAAAATACTACAAAACTATTCAGAAAAAAATCCGGAAATTCCAACCACTAATACCCATTCAAGAGCTGTTTTGGAGCTATTTATCATTGTGTTATAATTCCATAATTCTAGCATTCAACACAAAAAAGGGGAAGAAAGAATTTACATTTAAAATGATTCATATACTGATATTGATTGATTCAGGTGGTTAAGGACCCGTAATCATCAGGGCTTCTGTTTAAACTAGCAAGGGATACAATGTACAAAGAGGCAAAACTCACACAGGAAACACTCAACTATTCAACGCTGGGGTATTTGATGTCTTGACTTTAGACCACAAAGATTCCCCCACAGCCAAAACACAGCTCTGAGTTGCTCTGACCGCTGTTCTTATAAATAGGGACGTTGAGGTGTGAAAACATAGAACATTGCCAATCTACACTGCATCATCTTTTGCTTTATTTCATGACGTTCATTGCCAACAGATGTTAGTCTGTCTCATGTAAAAATAGGTTTTGTTTAAGGTTCAGAGCCCTGATGCTAAAAGAAAGGATTGACAGATCTCACTCTGCCAAGAATGAAGAGGAAGGGAGGAATAAGCACTTCACAGTTCACACACACACACACACACACACACACACACACACACACACACACACACACACACACACACACAAACGCAACTTCAAATACAAATGCATGCATATGTCTGTCACTCACACGGTACAGGCAGAAATGTCAGTGTATTCAGACCTTTTACCAGAACAGAACATCTAATCCAGAGAAGTGTGTCTTGAGTTTATTTGTGTTACCTTTATAGTTGTTTTGCATTGTGGTTTTAGCTGCACTCAGCTTGCACCATCTCTCAGGCCCTGGCCTCAGCTACCCGCCTCTTTCTCACCAATAAACCTGTTAGTGACAACAGAGGTTAGGGGACAAAACAAGTGGTACTTGGATTGTCTTTTAATACCTTTGTCAAAGACAAGCTACCTGTCTAATATACTATTGGTTTTAAAAAAGTGTTAGTGCATTTATTTAAGTATTTATTTTGAGGTTAGTATGTTATTCAATTAAGACGTAGGTAGAGGAGGACTTAATTGTTATTTTACACACACACACACACACACACACACACACACACACACATAATTGCTTTATTGATATAATTTGTACACACACACACACACACACACACACACACACACACACACACACACACACAGAGGCACACACACCAACAGACACAAGTACCCAGTTGTCTTGAATATTTCAAAGTGGTTGTTCTGTTTTTGTTTGTCTGTCTCCCGTTTGGCCGCCCTGTGTTTTCAGATGCTGGTGGAGCTGAAGACAACTTGACCTACTCTGATATCAACCACAAGGTGAAGAGAAAACCACAGAAGAAGAGGGGTGAGGGAGGGGCCTCTGGCTGTCCCATTGACTAACTGAAAATGTTTACATTTAAACAGATCAACTAACATTTTAATAAAACATGCCATCTACAATTGTAATAATTGTTATAATTAAATGCTGTGGAAGTGTGAATGTTCTCTTTTCTCTGTTTGTGTTCAGATGTTTGTAATTTTAAGTTTATCTCAGATACTAACAGTGTTGACCCAAATAGTTTATTTATGTATTTCCCTCTCTTTCCCTTGACTTTCTCTCCATCTTAGGGGACCCCTCACCAGAGCCTGTCTACTCTGCAGTGAAGTCAAGTAAGAGTCAATCAACTATATTATTCTGTTGTGTGTCCAACCATATCAAACGTAATGACATCTTATCTATTTTACTACAGTGATACATCCATGCGTAATTATTTGGGGGGTGTCAAGTGTAAACTTGACGTTTGTTTTTGTTTCCTGGACACTGTGCTTTCAGACGTAGCTGGAGACAACTTGACCTACTCTGATATCAACCACAAGGTGAAGAAAACACCACAGAAGAAGAGAGGTGAGAGAAGGACACCAGAACACCAATGATTTTATTTATTTACATGGTAACATTAACATCCCAGCCATTCAACTGACAATAAAAATAGTGCAATGAAATACTACACTAGAAGACCGTCTACAACACTTATGTTACAAGTCACAGCTGTGCAGGGGTGCACAAAACTACCCTACCCATATCGCTACTCAGTTCAACATGAACCTTCTCATTAATTGAATTATGGAGTAGATGTTTTGTTGAGAAAGTAGGACTATTAGGTTCCATACCCCCCCCCCCCCCCTCTCCCTCTCTCTCTCTCCCTGGTCTCCTCACCAGAGTCTGTGTTACTCTGAATTGAATAGTTACACACACACACACACACACACACACACACACTAAACAAATCATCAGGGCTTCTGTTTAAACTCCCAAGGGCTAAAGTGTATAAACAAATACTTGATTGATCCCAAAATAGAGGCCAAACTTAAACATCAACACTCGACTATTTGACACTGAGGTATTTGATTTCTGGACTGTGCCAAGCATGCCTTAATATTCTCAATACTATATGGTCTTATTCTACAGAACCCTGATAGAAGAGAAGCAGTAGTGTGGCTGATCTCACGTAGCCCTAGAAGATGAGGGACAGAAATGAGCACACAAACACACATGTTCAAACACGCTGGCACGGACATAAATACACACACTGACACACAACAAAGGACACACTCAAAGACAAGGAGAAAAGTCCCGTCACACGTATTTAAACAAATGCTAGCACATTCATTCATACCATTTCTCAGAACAACATATCTCAGGTTGAGAAGTGGGTGTATGGAGTGTATTTGTTATTTTAATTGTGTTTTAATAGTTTTTCTGCTGTCTTTTACACACAGGTCTCCTATCAACTAAAAAAACCCTGTTCATGAGAACACAGGATGTGCATCTTAGTTAGGGGCAAAAATACTGGTAGTTAAAAGCCAGGGACTGTTTTTAGCCCCAGATTTAAATAATAGCATAATTTTCCATTCATCATTAACAGGCTTTACACCATGAACATTCACCCACTGCCAAAACACAGCTCTGAGTTGCTCTGACCGCAGTACTCATAAATAGGGAAGTTGAGGTGTGAAAACATAAGGAAGTTGAGGTGTGAAAACATAGAACATTGCAGTTTGCATCTCGACCGTTGTCAATAGCAACATCTGCTTTCGGCAGTTTGTATAGAGTTGTGAGGTCTGAATCTTGTTTGTAATTCAGAGTGGTATTATTCCAATGCACAGGACTGTAATTTGTATAAATTAATTGTTTAATTTAACCCTAAAAAGGTAGGAACATACACAATTTAAGATATAGATGCTAACTTCTCCAACATGCAACTGGTCCACTAATCCACACTGCATCATCTGTAGCTGTATTTCATGACTGTTCTGTGCCAACAGATATCTGTCTCATGTAAAAATGGGTTTTGTTTAAGTTTCAGAGCCCTGATGCTAAAAGAAAGGATTGACAGATCTCACTCTGCCAAGAATGAAGAGAAAGGGAGGAATAAGCACTTCACGGCCTGAAACAGTTAAAGGAAAGGTCATAGGTCATATTTCTGCTGTACCCCTTCCCTCTTCTCAGCTTTCTGTAGACATGTTTGAAATACAAATACGATTCAAACCCTTATACATACCGTGGGTCTATTCCAACGACTGAACAAGGCCTTTGTGTAACATGAATGTTATGGAATTTTTTTGAAATAGGTTTCTTTTTACTTCAGAGCAGTATATTTAGTTCCTGAATCCGGTCCTTGTGCTATATGGATCATGTGGAGTTATTGTTAGAAAATGTTCTGTTTTTCTACCCTTCTTTTTGTATAAGTTCTTTCTATCTGCTATGTTAAGGACAACTTGAGCTTGTTACAACGATCAAGATTTATTGTATGTTTTTACATTGCATTTTTTCTAATACATGCTGGGCATTTGGGGAAAAATTAAGATTGGGAAGATAGGGTTTTTATTTATTTAATCCACTATCTACAAAATGCTCCTCTATCACTTTGCCTATACTCCACACAAATAAAAATGTGACACAAAAGTTACTTTGTAACATACTGTTAAGTCTCTTGTCGGATTGTAAGAAATGCGTCTGATAGTTTAAGTGGTTTCTTAAGCTTTTTTTCTAACTTATAATTGATTAATGAATGATGATTATAACTTTGTCTGCTCTAATGTTAACATTTTAAAATCGGAGCGATTTATTTATTTTTGGGAAAACACGACGTGTGTGTCGTTTCACTCAAAGGCTGACTTGTATAGGAATTAGCTGGTCGTGCCATTATTGAACCAGGCGGCTACCACCATGTGGCTTTGTTACGACTCGGTGATGTTGATATGCCTCCTGCAGGGCAAGCAGGGAACTACAACTTAATGTTTCTCTGCCCTCAAAATAGGTCAGTGCTGAACCAACTTTCTGTTCAGATAGCACAAACACACTCACGCACACAGTAAAATATATTAAACTGGTAATTTACCTCGTGGCTTTGTTAACAACTCAGTGAATTTGTTGATGTGCTCCTTGCAGGGCAAACAGAAAGCTACAACTTCCTTATTCTCACTCTTTTGGCCACTTAATCCACAAGTCACTGCTGCGCTCGACTGCCATGGCAAAGATGCTAACAGAACTTCGATAGTGGGCGCAGGGCGCAAGACTAATTCCTTTTCAACACATTCTGCCAAGAAAAACGTTTCTTTGTTGTGTTTGTTTTTTAATGAAAAACAACTATATTGCTTGTATCTTAATACGACAAGCCATTGTAGCTTATAGCAACGCGAGGCTTTGTTAAAACTGTGTAGTCGATATGCCTCCTGCAGGGCAATGAGGGAAATACTATTTAATGTTTCTCTCCCTTCCAAATAGGTCACTGCTGAACCAACTTTCTGTTCAGATGTCACAAACACACTCACGCACACAGTGAAATGTGCCAAATAATTGTTGATCTATTACATTAGAATAATTGGATCCTACTTTTGTGTCGTAATTTATAATTTACTATTACGTGACTTTGTTTTCAACTCAGTGTTGTTGTCGATGTGCCCCCTGCAGGGAAAACAGGGAACTACAACTTCCTTAGTATCACTCTTTCGGCCACTTAATCCACAAGTCACTGCTGCGCTCAACTGCCATGGCAAAGATGCTAACAGAACTTCGATAGCGGGCGCCGGGCGGTAGCCAATTCCTATTGAACAGATTCTGCCTAGCCTACTGCTTCTGCTTCTATATCTTTAAACGACAATGACATGCCTTGCACAGGAAGCAACATTGTTGTTCAGATGTCACAAACATACGCAAACATATATGTGAAAAGTTGACAAATTATTGCCAGTCTATTTAATATATAGTAAAGTGATTGTTTCCGGCTTTTGTGTATTCATGACTATTTAATAAAGACGGATCAGCATAGTGGGCTTAACACACAACAATACTTGTGAATCTCTGATCATGAGTATCGATAGGCTTCTTAGACATAAAGTATTGCCTTTAAATACTGTGCTGAAAGTCATGGGACCTACTTGTAACTCATTCTACCCACATTTTTACATTGAACTTTTTTTTAAACGACTCAACTGTATACTGTTCATAGATATGAATATTTATGATTACTATAAAAGCCTGATTTTATAGACAGCTGTTAGGCCAGCCCCTTTTCTGCATCCAAAGATGGTTTGATGCAAGTCAACGTTGTAGATACGCCCCTTTCAAGGCCAACAGGGAATTGCAATTTCTTGATTCTCTCCTCTGGCATCGACAAGTCACTGATGCAACCATCTTCCTTTCAGACGTCACAAATACACAGACGAGAAAGAGGAGAGAAGAGGAGAGAAGGGGAGAGGAGAGGAGAGGAGAGGAGAGGAGAGGAGAGGAGAGGAGAGGAGAGGCGAGGCGAGGCGGGGCGGGGGGAGGATACATTTCTACATGTACATATGATTGTCAGCTAAACAACAAGTAGTATTCATAGTAGTATAAAGTTGAAGTGTGCGGTTAAAGACTTCTGCAAGTCATAGGTCAAGTGAAAATAATTCGAAGGCATTTGATTAAAACAATGTATTTTCACAGTATGTCGAAATAAAAAAAGAAATGAAATGAATATACAATTTTATTTTTAATAAGTTCACAAGGAATAAAACATCCATTTAAAGACATATATCTTACAAAAAAAAAAACATATTTATGATCTGTTACAAAAATACATTTATACTATTTCATATATATATATGAATATATATATTGTAGCGACCAGAGGAGGCGGTCATGCTTATTAGCGGTAGTTCTGCGCTGTGTATCCAATACAGTGTCGAGTTGAGTACGTTTTAATAGCAATGTCGGACTGCTGGTGTGTTTGGTTAGTTGTGATCTACAGGGGGTGAATTCTGATACGTCATTTATTTTATCACCTGTTGATGCGCGGTGCATGGGGAGCAGAGGTGATTTTGCATCAAGATTGTTGCATTGTTAGTGTGCGCTCCTTAATGCGAGCTGACCACAATATATTTCATAATATTCCACGACAGATAAACATTTGGCGGAGATTTGTAATGTAGATAGAGATCATTTGAGTTATATTGGTGCCGCTGAAATCTAACTGTTGTGCTTGTCAAATGGCGGATACGAGCACATTCTGTAAACTCTGCTCTCCTCTTCCAACAGCTTTGTCCTCGTTCCTCCACAGACTTCCTGTTGTCCAGGAAACAGTGATTAGTGGAGGAGCAGAAGAACGTTCCCACCTGAAGTGTATAACCACATTTTTCCTCTGATAGGGAAGGTGCCTGTGTTCGTTTTGTACAGTAAGACATTGTTTTTATTTTAATGATCTGTTATTAAAATGAGTTTTACATTAGTGGTAAAAACCTTTATGACTAAATAGATAAACACAAACAGGGTCTAATATTAATTTGATAACCCTCCCGCTTTGTTTGTAAACAAACATATGTTTGAACTTGATGTTCAGTTCATTTTGACACAGTATCTTCCTTCCTATATATTCCAACAGTGGTTTGCTTATTGTAATTCTTTCCAAATATAAACTTCTTTCCAAATAGCTGTGTTCAATGCCATGTAATATAGTTTGGTCTATATGCCTACGTCACATGCAAATAATGACAAAACCCTCTTTTGCATTTGCCATGGTGATGGTGACTGTAGATTCTGTTGTTGACACGGTAGATCTACTGGAGTTAAGGAGTGAGTCTGGTTTCATAGACTAGAAGCAGACAAAACAGGGGAAGGCAGATACAGAGAGATATCCTAACATTCTGTAGAGACATAGTTTATACTTACTGAAGATCTCGGCGAGATTGGACAGAACCTGAATATCTGAGAAGTGACAAACTCTGTGTCAGTCAAAAGGCAGGAAACATGTTAAAAACGTACAACAATGGACAGCCTCTCTCTCTCTCTCTCTCTCTCTCTCTCTCTCTCTCTCTCTCTCTCTCTCTCTCTCTCTCTCTCTCTCTCTCTCTCTCTCTCTCTCTCTCTCTCTCTCTCTCTCTCTCTCTCTCTCTCTCTCTCTCTCTCTCTCTCTCTCTCTCTCTCTCTCTCTCTCTCTCTCTCTCTCTCTCCCTCCCTCCCTCCCTCCCTCAGTCTTGTCCACCCTTGTTAAAATGTCGGCTAAAAACCTTGGTGTGATGGTTGACTCTGACTTTCAGTTTCACAAGCAGGACAATACAATACAAAAAGCCAGCTTTTTCCAGCTAAGTACTATTGCTTTAGTCACTAAGTCGTTTCTCTCCCTTAAAGATACTGGGAAAGTCACCCATGCCTTCATATACCCCCGATTAGATTAGACAACTGCAATTCCCTTTTTACCAGGATTAGTCAGTCACCTCTGTCTAGCGTGTACCTGGTCCGGAATGCTGCTGCCCTGCTCTTGTCTGGTACCCAGTAGGGAGACCAGATTAGCCCTATCCTTGCCTACCTCCACTACCAGTGCGGCTCAGAATCGATTCGATCAACAGATGACCTAAGGTCCCTCTATTTGTTTTTAAAGCCCTGAAGGGTCAGGCCCCTCCATAGTAGACCTTTTAACCTCCTATTCCACCTCCAGGGCCCTTAGGTCATCTGGCCTGTGGCTATCAGTTGTTCCACAGTTCAAACGGAAACTTAGGGGTGACCGCGCCCTTTCCTATTGCAGCCTCTAGGCTGTAGAACAGCGTCTGGCTGTCCATCAGGTCTGCTCCCTGCATTGATTCCTTCAAGTCGAGGCTCAAAACCCCACTTCTATTCCCTAGAGTTTGGATCATCCTGATACGGTTTTATTTGTGCCTGTGTGTTGCTTTAACTAAATTGTGTGTTTTTATATACTCTCTCTTTCTGCCCCTCTCTCTCTTTCTCCCTCTCTTTATTTCTCCTTCTCTCTCTTTCTTTCTCCTTCTCTGCATAACTCTCATATTCTCTCTCTTTCTCCCTGTCTCTCTCTCCCTCTCTGTATCACTCTAATATTCTGTCTTTCTCCTCTCTGTATCACTCTAATATTCTCTCTCTTTCTCCTCTCTGTATCACTCTCATATTATCTCTGTCTGTATGTCCTTTTTTCTCTTTCAGTCCCTCTCTTTCTTTATTTCTCCCTCTCTCTGTATCACTCTCATATTCTCTATCTTTCTGTCACTATCTTTCTTACTCTCTCTGAGTATTTGCCTCTCTTTCTATCTAGAGTTTTATCTCTCTCTGTTTTACAAAACGTACTCACCAAAGTACTCGCTTAGATTGGAAATAGTTGCAACGTCTGGAGAAAACAAATCATCAACTGGGATCTTGTATGAGGCTGAAACAAAAGCCAACTGAGCAGTCAAATGGTTTTTCAAACATTGGCATCAACATGGAGTCTCTTTCCATTCCGTGTATATTTATAACTTATTTATATTTATAACTTATTTATATTTATAACTGCTGTCTGCCTAGATGAACTATTATCCCCTTACACCCTAGAGGGTAATTTAAGGTCAGCCACACAATACACACACAAACACACACACACACACACACACACACACACACACACACGCACACACACACACACACACACATAATTGATGAACATAAGGACATATCAGACTTGTACCAGAAGTCAGGTGGGACTGGGCTGGGACTGAGGAGAAAAGGAAAAGCCACAGTCAGAGAAAACAATGGAAAATCCACACGGATATCATAAGTATTTATCATTTCAGTCACGCCTAAGGTCACAGGTCACAGGTCACACGCTAACAGGAGGAGTGTCATATCTCTGCCAGGTTAACTCTGACTCAAACTAGAAACACTGGAGTTGTGAAGAAACACACACACACACACACACACACACACACAGACACACACACACACACACACACACACACACACACACACACACACACACACACACACACACACACACACACACACACACACACACACACACACACACAATCTAACAGGAGGAATTTTTCTCTCCCTCAGTTTGGGGGTTGTGAAGCTAAACACACACGTCCTTACCAATAGAGGAATACTGCAAAGTTTCCCTTGGACCAGGACATTGGTTTTGACCTGAAATATATAAACCATATTAGAATAGTGAGATGGTGGACATTGAGAGTAATTGCATCCTATTCTATTGACTGCAAGTTCAACTTCTAAAACATATATACATTTATTGAACAATTTCACCAGTGTCAAAATTCAAATTCCTTCAACAAACACAGTCAGGTGTTTGTCAAACTTACACTTGTTTGGATTGTCTAAATATCAAAAAGGTTTACCACTTTAGAAAGTCTGTTCTGAATATATCCATGAACAAATGAGTTCATACAGTTGTAAAGACTATGTTCATGTGTAATCTATAATTACTATAATATGAAAGTAAAAAAACATGCATACCAATAAACGTTGACATTTCTGTGGAAAAACAACAAACAGAATTGTCACTATGACTACCGACTGCTGAAACTGATGACAGATACATTGGTAGTTCTGTTTTGTTATTAATAATAAAGATTTCTAACTCATTACTAGGAAAAACATATCTGTAACTGCTTTTTAAAAACCTGGTAAACCTAATGATCCAAGCCGGTGTGTGTCTATCAAAATGTGCTTGATTAATCATTAATTTATGTATCCATTTATTGATTTACTTCTTTGACTGTTGTTGAAATATCAGATTCATATTTGAATAGAAATGGTTTCACGACCTCACCTGTGTCTTCAGATTATTAAAGAAAGACACCAATCCTAATGATAAAATATTGCTCTTATTCTAAAGATAGCTGCTTGAGTAAGGGCTAGTCCAAAGCAGATGAAACGTGCCCCTCAATGAGATCCATTCACACATACAGTGGGGCCAAAAAGTATTTAGTCAGCCACTGATTGTGCAAGTTCTCCTACTTAGAAAGATGAGAGAGGTCTGTAATTTTCATCATAGGTACACTTCAACTATGAGAGACAAAAATGAGAAAAAAAATCCAGGAAATCACATTGTAGGATTTTTTAAGAATGTATTTGTAAATTATGGTGGAAAATAAGTATTTGGTCACCCACAAACAAGCAAGATTTCTGGCTCTCACAGACCTGTAACTTCTTCTTTAAGAAGCTCTTCTGTCCTCCACTAGTTACCTGTATTAATGGAACCTGTTGGACCTCGTCATCTGTATAAAAGACACCTGTCCACAGCCTCAAACAGTCAGACTCAAAACTCAACCATGGCCAAGACCAAAGAGCTGTCGAAGGACACCAGGAAGAAAATTGGAGACCTGCACCAGGCTGGGAAGAGTGAATCTGCAATAGGCAAGCAGGTTGGTGTGAATAGATCAACTGTGGGAGCAATTGTAAGAAAATGGAAGAAATACAAGACCATTGATAATCTCCCTCGATCTAGGGCCCCACGCAAGATCTCATCCCGTGGGGTCAAAATGATCATGAGAACGGTGAGCAAAAATTCCAGAACTACACGGAGGGACCTGATGAATGACCTGCAGAGAGCTAGGACCAAAGTAACAAAAGCCAACCATCAGTAACACACTACGCCGAGAGGGACTCAAATCCTGCAGTGCCAGGCGTGTCCCCCTGCTTAAGCCAGTACATGTCCAGGCCCGTCTGAAGTTTTCCAGAGAGCATATGGATGATCCAGAAGAGGATTGGGAGAATATCATGCGGTCAGATGAAACCAAAATAGAACTTTTTGGTAAAAACTCAACTCGTCGTGTTTGGAGGAAGAAGAATGCTGAGTTGCATCCCAAGAACACCATACCTACTGTGAAGCATGGGGGTGGAAACATCATGCTTTGGGGCTGTTTTACTGCAAAGGGGACAGGACGACTGATCCGTGTTAAGGGAAGAATAAACGGGGCCATGTATCATGAGATTTTAAGCCAAAACCTCCTTCCATCAGTGAGAGCATTGAAGATGGAACGTGGCTGGGTCTTCCAGCATGACAATGATCCCAAACACAACGCTCGGGCAACGAAGGAGTGGCTCCGTAAAAAGCATTTCAAGGTCCTGGAGTGGCCTAGCCAGTCTCCAGACCTCAACCCCATAGAAAATTTGTGGAGGGAGTTGAAAGTCCGTGTTGCCCAGCGACAGCCCCAAAACATGACTGCTCTAGAGGAGATCTGCATGGAGGAATGGGCCAAAATACCAGCTACAGTGTATGCAAACCTGGTGAAGACTTACAGGAAACGTTTGACCTCTGTCATTGCCAACAAAGGTTATGTTACAAAGTATTGAGTTGAACTTTTGTTATTGACCAAATACTTATTTTCCACCATCATTTACAAATAAATTCTTTAAAAATCCTACAATGTGATTTCCTGGATTTTTTTTTCTCATTTTTGTCTCTCATAGTTGAAGTGTACCTTTGATGAAAATTACAGACTTCTCTCATCTTTCTAAGTAGGAGAACTTGCACAATCAGTGGCTGACTAAATACTTTTTGGCCCCACTGTATATGAAATGTATTTTGAAGATATGATAAAAAAATAACAAAAACTGTTTTCACGGCACTGTACATAGTGTTATCAATAAAGCAAAACCATCTGCTTCTTCTTTCAATACTCACAGACCTCCATCCAAAGAGCAAGGACATCGCCCCAAGTAAGTATGTGTTGCTCTTTCCTTTGTGACATCATACTACAAGTAAGTATGTGTTGCCCTTTCCTTTGTGACATCACACTACAAGCAAGTGTGTGTTATCCTTTCCTTTATGACATCATACTACTAGTAAGTATGTGTTGCCCTTTCCTTTGTGACATCATACTACAAGTTTGTGTTGCCCTTTCCTTTGTGACATCATACTACAAGTAAGTATGTGTTGTCCTTTCCTTTATGACATCATACTACTAGTAAGTATGTGTTGCCCTTTCCTTTATGACATCATACTACTAGTAAATATGTGTTGCCCTTTCCTTTATGACATCATACTACAAGTAAGTATGTGTTGCCCTTTCCTTTTTGACATCATACTACAGGTAAGTTGTGTTGTCCTTTCTTCTATGACATCATACTACAAGTAAGTATGTGTTGCCCATTCCTTTGTGACATGTTGCTTCTCTGCTCTATTTTAAATTACATCTAGTTTGAAACGCCAATATATACTAGATCATACTACACCAAACTACACCATACTACGATAAAACACCCCTCACCACTATATTTTAAATCCCATCTAGTTTAAAACACCAATATATACTACACCATACTACATCATACAGCTACACTTCACCACTCACCACTATATTTGAAATCCCATCTATTTTCAAATGCCAATATATACTGCATCATATATCACACTACATCACAGTACTATACTACACCATTCTCTTTTAAAGGCAATGGTGCAAAGGGAAATATTTTGAGCTGTAATGCCAACCTTGCCATGTGTGTGTGTGTGTGTGTGTGTGAGAGAGAGTGAGTGAGTGAGTGAGTGAGTGAGTGAGTGAGTGAGTGAGTGAGTGAGTGAGTGAGTGGAAACGGTGATCAAGTTGTCAGTGATTTTTCAAATAGATAAGTATTAAATGGAGTACACCATCGTCGAATCTGGACAGTGTTCTATTAAATGGATATCACATATTTAAATTGAATGATTATGGCTTTATTGAATATATTTCTTCTTCAAGTTTCTGAAGAGGATGAAACAGGAATGGGTAAGTATCTGTGTACGTCTGTGTGTGTGTGTGTGTGTGTGTGTGTGTGTGTGTGTGTGTGTGTGTGTTACATGTCATTACATGTGCATTATGGGATATATTGAGGGATCTTGTTGATTGAAGCTGTAAATCTGGACCGAGTAACATTCTGGTTTTTCACGTCTGTTTTCTCACAGGTCTCGATGAGGTCAGTGTAATGATTTTTTTTTATTGTTTTACTTCTCTGTATCTTGTATAAAATACAATTTATTAAAATATAATTTGTAAAAATGACATGGTGATATGCACTGTATTCCAAGTTAAGTTCTAAAATAATTAGGGCTGTCAAAGTTAGCAACACCTTAACGCAGATTCGTTTTTACTGAACACATTTTTTTTAACAGGCGTTAATGAGGTTGTGAATATGCTGGGAACTTGTAAGCAATTAACTCATTTGAATGACAAGTTCCGCTAAGCACACAGCTAATGTATACAGCCCCGTTTAGAAGCAAATCGCAGATCACGTGTGATAGTGTACAAGAATTAATAATGGTTTACTCTTTATATTTGGTTTATGTTGTTAATTGACTTCCAAAAATAAATACATTTGCATTAACCAACCATATTTTGTCCACTCCGATGTTGATAAGAGTATTATAATTTAGAAAAATGTCCCTTTCCGTAAAATCTTCAACAGATAAAAAATGTGAAATTAATCTGCGATTTACTCTGGACACCCAATGCGATAAATTGCAATTTTATTTTTTGAATCGATTGACAGCCCTAAAAATAATATAAAGTAGAATCTGCACACTAAATCAAGTGTTCATGAAAATGTAATACCACCAGGTAATGTTTCGAGCATCCAGCTCCTCTTCAGAGTTCCATGCTAGGCACTACCTAAACATTTAACTAATGATTGACATATAGAGGGAAAGAATCAGACGCTGGTGCTGTAAGTGGCTGTGTTTCTTTCAGGACCATGGTCAAACGTGGCCACAAAATAAAGGCTCGAAGATGTCACTAAGAAAAAGATACAGGTCTTCTCGGGAATAGAGAAATTCTACAGCATTATGTAAGTAGTGTATAACACGGAAAATCAGTCGTATGCTTTTTGTAGTATTTTGGAAACCTAATTCTTCTATATATTTTCTCAAACCGTTGTTTAATCGTTTATTTGTTGTTAATATTATTTTGTATTATTGTGTTTTGAAAACTCAAGGCACACATGGTAAGTACTTTGAATTTTTTTTATTGTTTTACAAATATATTATTAGTTCACCTCTCTTAGTCATAGTTTTTTTGCCGTTTATTCTTTGTCACGTTTGTCACATGAAAGAACAAATTAGATTATTATTAGTAGATTATTATAATTAATTGTATTATTAAGTGATTTATACTGTAGTATTGTACCTTATCAATACGTATGTTTAGTTTAATATATAACACAATATCACACTCATGCAAGCAAATACAGCACTCTTATAACACGCAAAAAGGACTACTGTACAATGTGTAACTGCACTAGAATATGTAACTGTACTAGAATATGTAACTGTACTAGAATATGTAACTGCACTAGAATATGTAACTGCACTAGAATATATAACTGCACTAGAATATGTAACTTGCAGCACAGCAATAAACATATAAACGTTAGGTCTGTGGAGCACACACACTTATTCACAAACACACACACACACACACACACACACACACTCACACACACACACACACACACACACACACACACACACACACACACACACACACACACACACACACACACACACACAGAGACACACATACATGCACACACACATTTACACACTTGACTCCTGACAACGGCTCCTTCACCTACTTAACATGCTTATCAATATGTTTTCTTGCTAACCTTTGGTAGGGCGATCTGACAGCCTGGCCAGCAGCTACAGAGGTAGAATTTTTTTACTGCATTTAATTTCAATTATGGCGTCATTTGTGTCTATTATCATAATAATAATAACTTTAATTTAAGAGCGCCTTTCTAAAACCCAAGGACACTTTAAAAGGCATACTGTTGTTGTTGTTAATAATAATAATAATAATAATAATAATAATAATAGCTTTAATTTACGAGCGCCTTTCTAAAACCCAAGGACACTTGACAAGGCATATTTGTGCAAATTGTCTGACAGGCAGTTTTTTTTTATTACATATTTTAAAATGAAACAGTCTGTACTTTTAATGCATTTTACTGACTTATTTTATTAATAGTGACTTTTTGTCCCATTATATTTGTTAATCTCTCTTGTTGTTTTACAGCTCCTTTGCGAATATCCAGAAAGGGTGAGAAAACATTCCTTTTGATCTCTACTGGATTAAATGTAAATTTAAAACACATTTCTCATCTACTTCTATATTTCTCTTGACACCAGGAGGAAGTTTGGACTTTCTAGGTAAGAATTCGTAGTAACAGTGAAAAGTGAAATCAGCTTTTTAAATTATTATTATTATTTACCATATATGGCAATGGTAAACTAGTTTTGACCTGAAATGAATCTGCTTGTAACAAGATTCCGTACTATATTTTACCTGCACTACACATAAACAATAGCCCTTAGATTAAAAGCTAAAGCAGGCTGGTAAACCATTGAGCCACCTGTCCACGATTGGTCCCTTCAAAGTTATTTCAGCCTGTGAGGGTTGTGATGGCATCGTTCCAGTAGGGGGCGGTGGAGGACCGTGGTGATGATGAACCCACCTGTTGCAAGCGCGGTGATCCGTCAGAGGGAATGTCCCATCACCACCACGAGCCTGCAGCGCCCTCTACTGGACAGATGCCATTGCAACCCGAATTCAACTACATAGCACTACTCACCCTTAACCACCTGTAGGACTGATGTTACAGCCTGTAATCTGGCCTGCAATATTTAAGTCTTCCTGTCTTTCAGCAGCTGATATAAAAAATCGAATTAGGAGTATTCTAACGTTTCAATGAGTTGAACGAAATAACTTTTGCTCATATGTTCTGATGTGAAAACATGTTTGATAAAGCAACACTTTCATTGCTAACGTTAAATATAATTGATAAAGCAACACATTCATTGCTAACTTTAAACATATTTGATAAAGCAACAAATTCATTGCTAACGTTAAACTTTGCCTCTTGTTTTTCTCTCAGTCACTCTTTTAGAACAGGAGCCACTGTGTAAGTGTCACACACACACACACACACACACACACACACACACACAAGCACAGCTACACATAGTTTGATATCAACGGTAAAGCATTGGTTTCATAACACACACACACACGCACGCACACACACACACACAGTTTGATTGCAACAGTAAAGCATTGTTTTCATAATGAATACAAACACAAAAAATGCCAACGTGTGTAAAGAAATCCACATTCACACCATGTTTGCTGTAACACAGATGGCCTATGCGATTTACATTGCACTGCGTTGTAAATGGGTTTCATTAAGATGTGTTTCTGAGCTTCTCATGTTTCTGTTTTATTACAGCTCCTATTGAGGTAAGTAACTCCTTCAACCCCCCCCCCCCCTCTCTCCCCCCCTTTCTCTCTCTCCCTCTCTCTCTCTCTCGAACACAATTATTTTTTATACAAAAAAAACTAAACATTTTTTACATTTTGTTTAGGAAAAGGTTATGTTTGTATGGCCCCAGCCAGATCAACGTGGCAACGGTGAACCTTGAAGACCACGTCTCCAATTGATGAAAGTGATACGTCTCTACTTTAGTAGTAGATATGTCTGCATGTCTGTATTTTAATAGTAGATATGTCTGTATGTCTGTACTTTTAATAGTAGATATGTCTGTATGTCTGTATTTTAATAGTGATGTCTGTATGTTTGTATTATTGTTTCTATTTTTTTATGAACAATTGAAATGATGTTGCCACTGGCGTTTATGAGATACTGATAAGATCAAGCAATGAATTACACAGAACAACACTAATTGTCATTTCATTTGTCTGTTAATAAATATTTGAATGTAAGAAACTGTGTTTTTGTAGGCCAGCATAATGTTATGTCATGTAAACTTTATTTATAGAGCATCTGTCTATGAAAAATAACATGATTTAAAAATAATGTATGAATCTGACAAAGAAACCCTGACTTCAGGACTCATAGATACCTTATACAAGTGCCCTATACACCCCCTTCCAATTGCCAGCTTGAAACAGGGACCGCTCACAGATGAAAGATGAATCTTACAGTGTGAAAATACATTAAAGAAAAGAAACCTTTCCCTACTCTATTACTACTGGCTTGGTAAAATGTACTGTATTCTTTTTGTAAGTAAGCAGAAAAACCATCCAGAGAGCGAGAGAGAAAACAGCAAAGCCATGTTAGTTCAATTTTGACCTTGACCTTGACACCGCCACGTTTGCTAGAAGAACTCTGGCAATTTTTCAACAATGATAAAATCACAATTCACTCAGTGATACTGCTATCACAGAGCTATCACAACAACGTACTTATATTTATTTCATAGGACTTGATTCCCTGTAGTGGGCACAGATAGGCATAGCTATATACGAGTCCGCAATAACTGATTATATATATATATAAATATATATACGCACCCCAATAACCATTTTCAAACTTGATTCTGTTCTTATTGCTAAATTATGTTTCCACTGTTGACAATATCCCAAGTGAGTGCCTATCAAATTAAATCACAAACAGAGCGATGAATAGTCACTTTCAACAGTACTTTTTTCCCTCATGTGTGTCCTTTTTTTTTAATCATGTCCACAGATCACTTTGGTGGAGTGGGGTCTATTTGAACAGCGGTAAGTGACGAGGAAGGCGTGGTAGAAGTGGAACGTTTTCTCACTCTGCTGTAGTCAATATAAATGGGATTCGAGCACTCCGTTCCGTTGACTTTCAGAGTCAACATCTTCGCGACTTGGTGCTCATTCGACATCCGTTCATTCAGGTGGTTTTCCAACAAAGCTCCGTCTTCTGTTTCTGAAGCGGGGTCACCGATGGATTGATCGTCTTTTCCTATCGGAGTAAAGTCACAAAGTAATGAGCTGCATCTGTACACTCAAAACAACAGTGTGTTGCTTTACCAAATACTGGCACTGGATTTACAGGACAAAAAAAACTGTTTCTGGCGATTTGGGACTTGCCTTCTGGTTTTCCACACTGTTTCTTCAGAATAGGGTGATAACATAGAACTAGAAGTGCTATCAGGAGCAGAAAACCCAACACAAAACAGGCAACAACGGCAACAACACAATTGCAGAACATCTCTGGTAGAATTAGACCATCTAGAAAACACAAGTCGAGAACAGAGAAGGACAAAAATAAGAAATACATTCTGGTAAAAACAGGCCAATCTAGAAAATACACAAAAAAGAACACTTCAAAAAGTAAACACAGCAATGCATTCTGGGCAGGAATGCTACAACTTAAGGTTGCTGTTAAAACACTTGATTTGTACTGCGGTTGCATCCATTTAGAGTAGAGAGCACTGAAACACTTAACGGACTCTTGAGTTTAAAGATACATAAGCCTTTCTGGATAATACGGTCATATTGATAAAATAATACTTCTAGAAAAGCGCGTCTATATCCAAACCTTTGAGCATTCGAGTTTATTATTTTTAATTTTGTATGTTTTAGAACAAAGCTCATTCGTTTCTCTCTCGCGCTCTCTCTCTCTCTCTCTCTCTCTCTCTCTCTCTCTCTCTCTCTCTCTCTCTCTCTCTCTCTCTCTCTCTCTCTCTCTCTCTCTCTCTCTCTCTCTCTCTCTCTCTCTCTCTCTCTCTCTCTCTCTCTCTCTCTCTCTCTCTCTCTCTCTCTCTCTCTCTCTCTCTCTCTCTCTCTCTCTCTCTCTCTCTCTCTCTCTCTCTCTCTCTCTCTCTCTCTCTCTCTCTCTCTCTCTCTCTCTCATATACTCAAGAGAGATTAAATGAACGTTGCGATCCTTACCTGCGACTTCTATCATGGTCTGCATGGTGTGGTTGATAGATTTCAGGTGCACCTTGCAGGAGAACCTGTTGGTGGCGCTCTTCGCCACGGTCACATGGCTATTGAGGGTGTAGCTGCCGCTGTCAGGGTGGTCGTCTGTGACTGTGCGTTTCACTGAGAGCACTCGTCCATCTTGAGTCCACTCCACCTCTGCCAGTGAGGAGTGCCAGCATCTCACCTCGCACATTAAGACCACTGCGTTGGTTTTCACCCCCACAATGGAGACTGCTGGCTGAGACATCTTACCTGGAGGGACAGGTGTGAGACGAAAGCAAGATATGAAAAAATAATATGAACATTAATAATACATAAAAAAAAATGTATGCCTCTTTCAGGACACACACTGTCATCAAACAGCTTATACAGCAACAGAAGTAACTGAAAAAAATGTGCACGTGGATAATCGAAAAGGTATAGACAAGGAACATAACTGGGGATAATAATAATAATAATAATAAACTAAATGAATATAGCACCTTTCAAAAACAAACCTAGAAAGTACTTTACAGTAAGGATACGTAATGCAATAAATGCAATATAAGATATTATCAAATAATACAATAAATACAAATGATGAGGTTGAAATCCTCTCCTGGGGACCATCACCTTAACGTGGTGGAGAGGTTTGTGTGCCTCTGTGAACCTGAGGGCTGTATTGCCTGGAACCTTGTGTTCCTGGTAGGGTCTCCCATGGCAATTTGGTCTCAGGCGAGGGGCCAGACAAAGAATGGTCCCAAATACACCTCATGGACAAGCGAGGAAGAAGATTAGATACCCGGCCCGGAGGAAGCCCGGGGTCCCCTCCTGGAGCCAGGCCCAGGAGGAGGACCCGTCAGCGAGCGCCTGGTGGCCGGGCTTGCCACGGAGCCCGGCCGGGCACAGCCCGAAGAGGCAACGTGGAAAACATCGCCGTCTCAACTTCTCCGTCCCGTGGGCTCACCACCTGCGGGAAGAACCAATGGGGTCGGGTGCGCTGCCAGAAAGGTGGTAGTGAAGGCAGAGGGTCTCGACGGACCAGACCTGGGTGGCAGAGGCTGGCTTTGGGGACGTGGAACGTCACCTCTCTGGGAGGGAAAGAGCCGGAGCTTGTGCGGGAGGTGGATCGCTACCAGTTGGATCTGGTGGGGCTTACCTCTACGCACAGCCTCGGCTCTGGTACCTCAATCCTGGACAGGGGTTGGACTCTATTCTTCTCCGGAGTGGCCCAAGGTGCGAGGCGCAAGGCGGGAGTGGGGATACTTATAAGTCCCCGGCTGAGTGCCTCTGTGTTGGAGTTTATCCCGGTGGATGAGAGGGTCGCCTCCCTGCGCCTGCGGGTCGCAGGGGGGAAAACTCTGACTGTTGTCTGCGCCTATGCGCCAAACAGTAGTGTGGAGTATTCGGCCTTCTTGGAGACCCTGGATGGAGTCCTGCATAGGGCTCCTGGTGGGGACTCCGTAGTCTTACTGGGAGACTTCAACGCACATGTGGGCAATGATGGAGACACTTGGAGGGGCGTGATTGGGAGGCACGGCCGCCCGGATCTGAACCCGAGTGGTGGCTTGTTATTGGACTTCTGTGCTAGTCATGGACTGGCCATAACGAACACCATGTTCGAACATAAGGATGCTCATAAGTGTACTTGGTACCAGAGCACCCTGGGCAGAAGGTCAATTATAGATTTTGTTATCGTGTCATCGGATCTGAGGCCCTATGTTTTGGACACTCAGGTAAAGAGAGGGGCGGAGCTGTCAACTGATCACCATCTGGTGGTGAGTTGGGTCAGGTGGCCGGGGAAGCCCCTGGACAGACCTGGAAAGCCCAAACGTGTAGTGCGGGTGAACTGGGAACGTCTGGAGGAGGCCCCGGTACGGGAGGCCTTCAACTCACACCTCCGGCGGAGCTTCTCTTGCATCCCTGTGGGGGCTGGGGGCATAGAACCGGAGTGGGCAATGTTCAAAGCCTCCATTGCTAAAGCCGCGTCTGAGAGTTGTGGTCTCAAGGTCTTGGGTGCCTCAAGGGGCGGTAATCCCCGAACACCCTGGTGGACACCAGGGGTCAGGGGAGCCGTCCGACTGAAGAAGGAAGCCTTCCGGGATATGTTATCCCGGGGGACTCCGGAAGCAGTTGCAAGGTATCGACAGGCACGGAGGACTGCAGCCTCGGCGGTGGCAGAGGCGAAGCAGCGGGTGTGGGAGGAGTTCGGAGAAGCCATGGAGAAGGACTTTAGGCTGGCACCAAAGTTGTTCTGGAAAACCATCCGGCACCTCAGGAGGGGAAAGCAGGGAAGCATTCAAGCTGTATACAGCAAGGATGGGACGCTGCTGACTTCAACTGATCAGGTGATGGGACGGTGGAAGGAGCACTTTGAGGAACTCCTAAACCCGACAAATCCCCCCTCTATGGTTGAGGCGGAGCTAGAGGATGATGGGGGATCAACGCCAATTTCCCTGGTGGAGGTCACTGAGGTAGTCAAACAACTCCACAGTGGCAAAGCCCCAGGGGTTGATGAGATCCGCCCTGAAATGCTGAAGGCTCTGGGTGTTGAGGGACTGTCATGGATGACACGTCTCATCAACATTGCGTGGAGGTCAGGGACAGCACCTAAGGAGTGGCAGACCGGGGTGGTGGTTCCCCTCTTCAAAAAGGGGGACCGGAGAGTGTGTGCCAATTATAGGGGCATCACATTACTCAGCCTCCCCGGGAAAGTTTACTCTAGGGTGTTGGAAAGGAGGGTCCGGACGATAGTCGAACCTCGGATTGAAGAGGAACAATGCGGTTTCCGACCAGGGCGTGGAACAACGGACCAACTTTTTACTCTCGCAAGGATCCTGGAGGGGGCCTGGGAGTATGACTATCCGCTCTGCATGTGTTTTGTAGATTTGGAGAAGGCGTATGACCGGGTCCCCAGGGAGCTATTGTGGGAGGTGCTGCGGGAGTATGGGGTGAGGGGGTCACTACTTAGGGCCATCCAATCTCTGTACTCCCAAAGCGAAAGCTGTGTCCGGGTTCTCGGCAGTAAGTCAAACTCGTTTCCAGTGAGGGTTGGTCTCCTACAGGGCTGCGCTTTGTCACCGATTCTGTTTGTGACATTCATGGACAGGATTTCAAGGCGCAGCCGCGGGGGAGGAGGGCTGCAGCTTGGTGAGCTTGGGATCACGTCACTGCTTTTTGCGGATGATGTGGTACTGATGGCGCCATCGGCCTGCGACCTTCAGCACTCATTGGATCGGTTTGCAGCCGAGTGTGAAGCGGCTGGGATGAAGATCAGCACCTCCAAGTCTGAGGCCATGGTTCTCAGCAGGAAACCGATGGAGTGTTTACTCCAGGTAGGGAATGAGTCCTTACCCCAAGTGAAGGAGTTTAAGTATCTTGGGGTTTTGTTCTCGAGTGATGGGAAAATGGAACGTGAGTTGGGCCGGAGAATCGGAGCAGCGGGAGCGGTATTGCAGTCGCTGTATCGCACCGTTGTAACGAAGAGAGAGTTGAGCCGAAAGGCAAAGCTCTCAATCTTCCGGTCTATCTTTGTTCCTACTCTCACCTATGGTCACGAAGGATGGGTCATGACCGAAAGAACGAGATCACGGATACAAGCGGCCGAAATGAGTTTCCTCCGGCGGGTGGCTGGCTTCTCCCTTAGAGATAGGGTGAGAAGTTCAGTCATCCGGGAGGGACTCGGAGTAGATCCGCTGCTTCTTTGCGTAGAAAGGAGCCAGTTGAGGTGGTTCGGGCATCTAGTTAGGATGCCACCTGGCCGCCTCCCTAGGGAGGTGTTCCAGGCACGTCCAGCTGGGCGGAGGCCATGGGGCAGACCAAGGACCAGGTGGAGGGATTATATCTCCATGCTGGTCGGGGAGCGCCTTGGAATCCCCCAGTCAGAGCTGGCGGATGTGGCCCGGGAAAGGGAAGGATGGGGCTCTCTGCTGGAACTACTACCTCCGCGACCCGATCGGATAAGCGGACGAAGATGATGATGATGAGGTTGAAATCTTTATTTTAAAGTGCTTGACGTGGATTTGGCTCAGGCTTACCGACATTGAGCTGAATGAACGCTTCCTTCACCTGGCTCCCCAGCGATGGGAGGAAGCACCTGTATCTCCCCTCATCAGTGTTGCACTCTGGAGAGCTTCAGAGAGACGTTGCCCTTTCCCAGCTCTTTGGTAAACAGCGCCGTTCTGTCATGATAAGATGGGCTCACTGCCATGGGCATCTCTCGTCCGTCCTGAAGAACATGTACGTATGTTGGAGTGGGCTCCGCTCTCGACCACTCCACTGTCATCGAGGAAACATTCATGGCAGGCTGCAGGTGACATGGCAGAATGACATCGTCGCCAGGGAGCGCTACTATTGGCCGAGCTGAACCAATCACCCAGTGTTCTCCTGAAATGAAGATTTAACAGAATATGATGAATCAGAATCTATAGGAGCAGTACGTGAACTAGGAACTTCCCTCTGCAATCACATGAACACAACAGGAGCAATGCACGCCAACATTCAGGAACATTTCTAAAACATATTTTAAGCTTTTTAAGACATGGTTACATGGTTTTAAGCTGCACAGGTATGAGGTAAATTCCATGTTTGTCCAGCTATGTGTTGTTGTTGTTGTGTATGCCCTGATGCTTTTACACAAAAGAAGTTCCTACCGGACAAACAAATTGAATTTGTCATTCGAATTTTGAATGAGACACACAACAGGACCTGAATCCCACAATGCAATGCCAGCAAGCGCATTAAGAACTGAACTGTTATAGAGGGGTTGCAGTTAGGCTACCATAGGCGTTATTTAGTAAAGTTATATTTTCTCTTATTGGAAATAAAATCTACCTGCGGGTACAAATAAACCCAACCTGAACCTGAACCTGAACCTTAAGTGTTTACTCAAATGTATCTAACTCTGATGAGGTGGCGGCGATGTTTCCCATCAGAGTTACCGTATTTCCATGAATAGTGGTGGCTATGTTTCCCATCAGAGTTACCGTATTCCCATGAATAGTGACCGGTAGTCGATCAAAAGCCGGGTCTCAGATAATGGCCGGGGACACGATGGTGTAGTTCCGCCTCTGAAAAGTAAAGCCTATGTGTAAGTGCCTTAAACCTGCATTCTTTCTAATAGCCAGCAGGGGGCGACTCTCTCTGGTTGCAGAAGCAACTACGATTGTATGGAAGTCTATGAGAAAATGACCCTACTTCTCACTTAATTTATTACATCAGTAAACATTTTCCTTATGAGTTTATGGTCTCAATCGCTAGTTTCAAGTCTTTTTCAATACAGCATGATGTTCATTTAGTAAATGATGGTCCCATTTAGAGTAAAATAGACGATAAAGCAGGGTATGCTTTAGGGCGTGGCTCCCTTGTGATTGACAGGATCGGGATAGAGACATAGCAACAGGCTCCACCCCTCGCTCCTCCCAGCTCCTCCCCAGCCCCACCCTCTCGTCCAAGTATGGTCAATGTCGTCACTTCAGGTTTAAAAAAAAAAGATGGCGATGGCCTATGCAACCAAGATGGCGATTTTCAAAATGCCAAACTCGAGCCTTCAAAACGGTGGTCCACAAACCAATGGGTGACGTCACGATCACTTTGTCCACTTATTTATACTGTCAATGGGTGACGTCACAATCACTTGGTCCACTTATAACATACTATCAATGGGTGACGTCACGATCACTTTGTCCACTTATAACATACTATCAAAGGGTGATGTCACGATCACTTTGTCCACTTATAACATACTGTCAATGCGGGGGCAAATAAACAAATACATGCTTGCCCCCAAACCAGGCCAGGGAAAAAAGACTAACGACCTATAGTTTTTGACACAAGATCGCAAAAATTACGTTACTTTCATTGCTACCGCAACCAAGCTATGAGTTGAATTAGCTTGGTAAGCGGTAGCATTCAAATGAACGTTTTTTTGCGATCATTTTTTAGACTAATTAAATACTGGTAGTCTGACAACAAGTAAAGACTAGTTATAATGCATCCCCCCACCGACCCACCCACCCCTGGAAAAACCAAAAACAAGTACCTTGAACATAGCAGCAACAAGCGAGGGACAACCAAAGCAACCGCCCTGTGAAGTCCATGGCATGTTTTACGGAAAACCTGAACGAAACAGAGAGTTGAAAACACTTATAACTTATACCGACGCGACAGGGTAACGTTGCTGTTTTGCAGTCCAGACCTAAAATATTGTAACTAATATTGTAACTAACAAGATTAAAGTAAAGAATAAAATGTCAATGCAGTGGCCTCTTATATAAATCAATAACTCTTTATAATGTTTAGGAATTTTTGCCAACATGCTTGGTGCATATTTATAGACAGTAGTACTGTAGAAGTGATGGGGAACTTGGACAGTCCATAGCACTCCATATGGGGTGAGATCTCAGACACAGAACGTCAGATGAAAATAGTGTCATTCAGTCGTTTATATTGTGTAGACCTATATAGTATAATAAGTAAGTAATACTAGGAATGTAATTATATAGCCTGACCCTAACCTATTCAATTATATTATTACAAATTATGATGTCTGATCCACTGGAATTCTAAGTGTAACCTAATTGTGCCAATAACCTGTAAACCCTGATTAGTTGACTTTACTTAAATAATTTGAGTAAACTCGTTGCTTCAACCAATTTAGTTTGGAAAACCGAACTGGTTAAGTGGAATTCACTTATATTAACATTTAAAACAAGTTCCATAGACATGTTGAGTGTAGACTACAATCAACCAAGCCCGGCGGTAGCTATAGGCAGTGGTGGGCTAAGCCCACCCAAAAGTGCGTCTTGCCCACCCAATCAAAAGTAAAAATTGTTATTTTTTGTTCAGCCAATGGGAAAATAGCACAGATATTACTAGTACCGTTTCAAACCTCTGATCGGGTGGGCAGCCTACAGCCCGCCTCCTTTTCTCGTCGTTCACAAACACACAGAGCTCTGAGGCAGACCTGCCACCCACAGCAACGTCTCAAGGAGTATGCAGAGAGGAGGGGTGTTGCTATGACAACAATGAACTCCGATGGCTCAGATTTCAATACTCGTGAAAAATCACAATCCGAAACGCATAACCTACTCCAACTCGGGCATGGATTGGAACAAATTAGGGTTTTAAATACTAGTTTACCGTTAGTTAAGCGTTTGTCCATTTGCAACAAAAAAATCATTTGCGATCTACGATTAGGCTACATTTTCAGGAAAACATGGAACACATTATTAGCGGCAATAGTGTCATTACAACATTGGTGTCATAAAATACTACACACCTTAATGCAATAATGAAAATGTTTGGGACCAGTTGAAAAGAAATGAACCCGCCCACTCTCAATCATTTCTCTAAACGGACAATCCGTAGCTAGTATTCACCGTAGTCAGGCAGCGTTCGATCAAAGTATTTTCTTTATTTTGAATAACCAATCAGAAAAAGTCACAGCACAGACTTGTCTCGTAACTAAGTTGTTTAGGCATATCTCTAATGTTTGGTTAACAGTGTGAGGGCAATGATACACTGAGATACAGTGCGGTCGGACGAGTGACATATTCCAATATTACTTTTAAGATCGAAAATAACAATTCAACTTGATACTTGAGAAGCTCGAAGAACTACACAAGGTAATTAAAATTAACCAGTCACCACCATAAAAAAAAAAGTATATCGTAATAGTAACTCTAAGGATTTCCAATATTAATGACTGTAGGCCTACTAAGTATGTCTGTCAATACCCACTTACCTGAAGGCTCAGCTCATTTTCAAAATGTGTCTTGTCTTGTTTTAGCTCACTGTGCTGCGATACATTCAGGATAAAAAATCTGCTGGACTGGTTCTCATACCTTCTTCCTGCTTCCTGCTTCCTGTGTTATCAAAAAGTCGTCCAATCATAATCTAGTCTAGTGTACCATACGCAATATCCATGATATCTAGCCTATATGCGCAGGACAATGTCCAAGCAGAGACCTCTTCATTACCTGTGTAGAAATACATTTTCAGATCTATATTAAAGACAGCTTTCCAGCATAAGTATGTACATCCATACCAAAGTGACCATAAGAGGCTAATACGTTATTTTAATACAAAATTGTCAATATGGTCTCCATGGTTTCCATAATACACGGTCTTTTGAGTAAAGTCTTACCAAATGACTATGTTCTTATCACATTAGAAGACACATTTTACCCACGTAAAAGGACTAATGAGTTACTATTAGTAGCCTATGATAAGAATTTAGGCAACGTTTTGTTGCAGATATTGTGTTGACTAAAATATGCCACTGTCGAAAAGTTGACGCTTAAACATTTTACACGCCATCACTTTTCACATCACAAGTTTAAAACACATTTGAAATGATCACATAAAAATAGAATCGGGATAGAAGCACACTTCTTTAGAAATCTCTCCTTATTAAATCAGTACGAGCGTCCCTACCAGTAGGTTTCGGATGATAACGTAGATAAATAACTTTTTTAAATGTATTGTTTTGATTCACATGATTAAGATTTTAGATTAATGTATATATATATCTTTTTTTTTTTAAGCTGACAGAACGTTTGTTTCCAGCTAGTTATGTTAAACTCCTGTGATGTTAAACTCCTGTAATGTTAAACTCCTGTGATATTAAACTCCAGTGATGTTAAACTCCTGTAACTCCTGTGAGGGGGAGAATGTGGTGAATGTACGCTGTTTGACTTAAGAAGACAAAACCAAAGAGACCAAATGCGCTGCTCTTGAAGTGAAGGGTGGAAGCTTTGCTGGGTTTCTGGCAAAATACCGCGATGGGTTGCTCTCATCGTGATTGTCATCTCTCATTGTGATTGTCATCTCTCATCGTGATTGTCATCTCTCATCGTGATTGTCATCTCTCATCGTGATTGTCATCTCTCATCGTGATTGTCATCTCTCATTGTGATTGTCATCTCTCATTGTGATTGTCATCTCTCATTGTGATTGTTATCTCTCATTGTGATTGTCATCTCTCATCGTGATTGTCATCTCTCATCGTGATTGTCATCTCTCATCGTGATTGTCATCTCTCATCGTGATTGTCATCTCTCATCGTGATTGTCATCTCTCATTGTGATTGTCATCTCTCATCGTGATTGTCATCTCTCATTATGATTGTCATCTCTCATTGTGATTGTCATCTCTCATTGTGATTGTCATCTCTCATCGTGATTGTTATGTGGAGGATTAGGGACAGCTGGTGATCCAGTGCCCGAGGAAAGGGAGTCCCCTGGGGTTGTGAGAGGAAGGTGGAGGTACCAGTACCAGTGCCTTGGTCACAGGAGCATTAACCCTGCCATGTCGTTGATAGTGGGTGGAAACACACTCAAACACGGAGAGAACACGCAAACTCCACACGGAAAGGACCTCGTATTAGCTCGAACCGAAGATAAAGACACTAAGCAAGCAAGGTAGAGAGACGTAGTAAACCATTGATACTGTTATCACTTAGGGACCTTTAAACATAATTTGAAGGATACCATTAGGCATTATACTTCAGGAGTTTTTGTAACACCCTTAAAGATATGCATAGTACTATACAGTAACCAGCGGCGCCTACGAACTGGCTTACGCTAACAGGCAGAGCCGTTTCATAGTAATTGCGGACTGTGCGGTTGCATAGGGCCCCGGAAGCAACCAGCCGCGGCGCCCCCTCCCTCCTCCCCTCCTGAGTGAAAAAGTGATATGCTTTTATTTTCCAGGAATCTCTTAAAGTGCACCAGATTTTTGCATTTAAATGTAAAATGCATGCCCCTAGATCACCTTAGAGGGTTTTGGAATTCCCCAACAATAGTTTCACAAAATAGGGCCGTCCCCAAACAACATTTTGCATTGGGCCCCCCCAAGAGCTGGAAATGGCCCTGCTAACATGGACATAATCAGCTCCTCTCCATGGGGACTTTAGATGGAGAGAGAGAGCAAGTCCCCCCTCTCTTCTTTATTAACAATTAAGTGCCCGCCTTCTCGTTTTAGACAGCCTGGGTTTGCAATATGATTGGAATGACATTATTATATGTGTCACTTGTCAACATTTCACTCATACTCACACACTCTTAATCTTCATCAATCTGTTAAATGATCAAACTGACATTTTCTAATTTCAGAGTAATTGACAAGTTAAGGCACACAAATGTTGAAAAATATTTATATTATGCACATTCATTGTAATGCCTTACAGTAGCTGAGTGCATAAAAACAGTTAAACAGTAGCAGTTGATCCAAAGGGATGTTTCACACAGGAGCCAAACTACACGTACTAAACAACCAAATTGAGTCTCAGTAGGCCTACTGATAAGGTTAAATTTGAGTGAACTTTAATAGTAGGCCTAGATTGTATGACCATCATCGCGATAGTTTTATTTAAGCGAATTAGCTAGCGTTGAGTACAGCTAGAAACAACAAGGGGCAGGAATGAGTCCTACTACCAGGAAATTACCGGCAGTACGTTTTTTTGCACTATGGGTATCTTTGTCTCGAATAGGGTTGCCATCCGTCCAGGATTCTCTGGGACAGTCACGGAGTTTTGTTGTCTGTCCTGGAAAAAAGAATGACTCGAAATGTCCAGAAATCTGACCAGGCCTGGTTTTAGGCATGGGCACGGTCAGATTTGGCCAATCATGAACATGCAACATAGTAACTATAGAAACGTATTTTTTTTGGCTAAATATTACACAGGACCAAATATAGGCCTATATTATACAACTATATTCAGCTTGCAGCAGCTTCACCAGCTTTGTATGTGTCCGGGAATTTTACAAGACTGATGTGGCAACCCTAAGTCTATGGGTTTTTGGTTAGATGCCTGAAATAAGGGCTGGTGTTAACACAAGTTTAAGAGAAATACCCCACTCGTGTATTTTCAAGCTTTTATACGTGTTGAAAAGGCGGTTGCGAACAAGCGACTAATGAAACTATACGGGGGTCGTCTCGGGTAAGCGCGCCGCTGGCACCGTGCACTTTACATGTGAAAGTGAAAGTAACATTTCAAGTTTGTCGCATTAGTGTAAACAGTGCGTCGTGCAGATTGAGAAAGAGCTGCATTCGGATACATGATAAAAAATAAACGGTAGGCATCTTTTGACATTAGGCATATTTGAGTGAATCGTAATGAATGATAACCAACGTTTACATTTGAACGGTTGTTTTTCTTTTGCTTTGGAGCCTTTCATAGCCTGCGTCATTTGAACTTGTACTTGACACTCCCTAGACTAGTACGCCTATGCTAAATGCTTAGCTTGTTTTGGACAATCTCTTATATAACCTTCTGAAAATAGATGGAGTGAGAGTCGTACAATCTTTATAGTTTTTTTTTCACAGGTAAACGCGGTGACCAGACGATTAGAATTCAAGGTCTAAACTTAATTGAATTAAGGAGCTAGGCGATGTCGCTTCCTGAAACGAAATTCTACAAAACAGGAAATTAACATTGCAGTTAAATGCTTCGCACGCTGACTGTTCGCATGTTTATGCCTATGACTGGTATGCTTACGCTCTCGTACAGCTGCAGTTTTCCAGTTATTAACCTTAAGACTCACTTGAGAGGGGAGCCAACTTGTTAATTTAGGAGGTAAATATTAGCTCAAGACTATTACTCTTTGCCTTTGATGACTTCCCTGTACAGCTACACCGTTCAAATTATCATTAATTTTAAGAGGCAGCTATGGACTCTTTTTAGGGATGCTAAAGCACCCCTAAAAATTAAGACTTCAAAATTATTATTATCTTTTAAATGCTTTTTGCTCTTACGTTGGGGTCTGCAAACAAGTCTGGTAGAGACATGTCGTTGAACATGCCCTCGTTGACTTCCCTTCGGCACTTGCCCTTTGGGGAATCCCCGCCGCCATCTTGAAGTGTCACTTATAACTTATAAGTGTCGTTCCATTTGTCTGAAAAAGGGAACTTGGTGAGATCGACCCTCGGAGGGCTGAGGGAACGAGTGATCAACAATGGTCACCCCAGAGGTGCATATCGCCCATAATGAATTGCGCTAAGCCTGCAACTGCCAGTCGATTGGTTGGTTTGGGCTGAAAGTGTACAAGAGCAGGTGTCCCCTGCTCCTCCCGCCCACTAGTAAGTAAAAGAGGCGGCAGAGGAAGGGCTGGGCGGGTATTCAAATAGGGGGGGGGGGGGGGGGCTCAGTTTCAGGAATTTTTTATGAGGCAGAAGGAAGGAGAAGATTACATTTTCTCTCACACTAAATTTTAATAATTTGAGGGAAATCCATACGCTATAAATGATGTGACTGCACACACTCAGGTTCTTTAATACACCTATTATTTTATTCGTTGTGGCTGACATCCCACTAAAAATCTAAAAAATAATGATCTAACAACTATACAAGTGACGAAAGCTTTCTCAGGACCAGCATTGCAATCGGCTCTAGTTACTTAACAATGATATGATGACCACATGTGCTAAATGATGCAGCTAACTCACCAGACACCAAGAATTTTTGAAATCTGGTTCCACACATCATTTTCCATCGTAGCAATTCTGTACTCCCTTGGAATGTTGTGTAATGGACATTTTCAGGTTTATGCAGAAAACAACCCATTAAAGGAGGTGAGATTTCAGGCAATTATCAAAGTACAATTGTATTCATGAGTACAGAGAGCAAGTCTGTACTCAGAGAAATAACTATAGTGAGTTCGCTCCAATCACAGAATGTTGTGATTTAATGACAAGGTGGAAATTAGTATATCGGTCTAAACTAAACAAATCATTCATTAGTCAAGGGTGGAACGTGTTACTTCCCAGTATTGAAAGGACACATATGCCAACTCGTATTGTGATGGCTAAGAACAGACAACACTAGTGTTCAGTGTCTCAGAGGCAAATGTTATCTCTTTGGTGCTCTGGCCTTCACTCTGACCCTTCCCTCCCATCTGAACATCAGCACATTCGTTGAATGCCCACATTTGGCCATTACAGTAGAAACAGTGATAATGAGTTTTTCTTCCATGGTGACTGACTACATCAGATCCGACACGTAGGCTATGCGTGTGTTGCACAGATGACAACGTGGAAACGCCTTCTCTTCTGCACTGATTGGTCACTTGCAGAGCAGACCAGCTTCTCCTCCGCTCAAAGTTGAGCTGTGTTCAACTTTCTGCCCGCCCGTCTCGCCCAGGCGTTCCCCGCCCCTCTGCCTCGCTCCTAGAGTTAAAGCGGAGAACGCCTTCCATTGAAAATGAATGATTTCCGATACGATTGAACGCAGCACAACATGGGGGTTGTTGCACTGTTTAACGGTCGGCGCTTCTACAAGACTGCCTGCGCCTCTTATTCTAGTCTAAAAACTGACCAGGCAGGCTGTTGTAGGCTTAACGCTGAGTGGTGGAACTTTTTTACAATGTTTTTTATTCTGCTGGTAAAAAAACAGAACAGTGGCATATCATGAGCAGAAACTTGAGCAATGTTTGGTGTGCCACCCTAAGATTATTACTGGCCCAATCAGGCCACCCTAAAGAAAGTTTTTTTTGCGGGCGCCACTGAGTATGTAGGTCTTACCAAACTGTTGGACCTCCAGGGCAACTGAAAGTTACCTGACAGTGTCTGGCTATATTGTCATCCGGGAGACATGAGAAATGCATTGCTACGACCCCTACAGGAAATTCCATATAACATTTATTTTTAAATGAATTAATTCATATGCACATCCTTTCAGACATTGCCAATAGGAAGATGACTTTTCACTACTTCTCAGAAATATGTTGTTATGAATACTATACGTAAATGTGTTCTGATACCTAACTGGTTCATTAGTTATAGTAAGACTATTATTAATGCCTAATAAAAAATAAAAACACTTTTTTTTTTGTCTTTTAGTTGACAAAATGGAACACAATATTATTGGTCTGGTTATGAGATTTATGGTTGCTGCTTGGCCATTCATGCAGTTTTGTGATGGTGAGTATTCGGTCAAGTATTTTTGATGTAATCATATCCATGAGGATAATTAATTGTTCAGATTCTCACTATAATTGAGTTTGATTTGTTCATCTCAGGTCAGTCTAAGGTGATTGGTTCAGTTCAGCCAATAGCAGTTCTAGCGGGTGATGACGTCATCCTGCCATGTCACCTGGAACCCCAGACCGATGCTAATAAGTTGACAGTGGAGTGGTCCAGACCGGACCTGAAACCCAGCTATGTACATGTTCATCGAGAGAGCCGGGAAGATTTTAAGATTAAAAATCCATCATACAAGAGAAGGACTGCCCTCTTTTTAGAGGAAATGGAAAAAGGCAACATCTCTCTGAATCTCCTCAGAGTTAAACTAGAAGATGAAGGGATATACAGATGCTATATTTCGATGATGGGGGAAGCTTTTATATAGCTACTTGTTGGTAGGTCACAGTCCACAAAGTCTACATACAAATAAAAATAATAAATGTTTGTTTTAAGAGAGATATCACTCTTGCTAGAACTCTGAACTGTCTACTCTGTAAACAGAGTACCTTTGTAAAACCTGCTCAATTGTGTGTGTATCATGTTATAATAGGCATGATTTATATCCTCGCAATAGCACTGCAAATTGATTGAAATTGAAACTAAATTTTAGATTTTTGCCCCTGCACATGCTGCTTATACATAAGACCTAATCTCTGTTTAATAATCATTTTTATGAGTTTACTAGTTTTACTTTTATGGTAAATAACAAAACACATACTTAAGCTTTTTATATTACTAAACTTCACTCTCAAATTTTAAGTCACCTCCCCACAACTGCCTTTTATTTGCTAAAACTAAATCTGTGGATGTCCTTAGGAAGTTCTTTCAGGGTCCCCACAGATCCTTAAAAAGTCTTCAAAGTCTTGAATTTCAGATTTTGACATTCAAGGCCTTCAAATGTCTGGAATTGTAAAAGGAGAAGCATGAAATCTGATCTGGGCCAGAATGAATGAGACTTTATAGTAAAACATTTTTACCAAACAGGTATTTTATATCCCACCACAATGACCATTTCAAGAACACACCACTGCGAGGTAGTGCGACCAACTAATGCATGGTTAGCCCTGGGGAAATGCAACTAATGCATGGTTAGCCCTGGGGAAATGCAACTAATGCATGGTTAGCCCTGGGGAAATGTAACTAATGCATGGTTAGCCCTGGGGAAATGCAACTAATGCATGGTTAGCCCTGGGGAAATGCAACTAATGCATGGTTAGCCCTGGGGAAATGCAACTAATGCATGGTTAGCCCTGGGGAAATGCAACTAATGCATGGTTAGCCCTGGGGAAATGCAACTAATGCATGGTTAGCCCTGGGGAAATGCAACTAAGGCATGGTTAGCCCTGGGGAAATGCAAATTCAGTAGTAAGTGGTTGGAGGACAACAAATAAAACCACCTAGCGATTTGCATGAGGCGCAATGTGAAAGTAGTCACAAAACATAAAAACGTACGACAATGGCCTCTAATACATTTAGGTTTTTGTCAGTTGTGTTAGCCAATATGCAGTGAATTTTTCTGTTATTCAAATTCAGTTAAACTCAATAACGGTGTATACTGTGGTCTAGTTAGTTGAATTCTTTTGCTGCTGTATTTTTTTCCTTTTAGAGGTGTTATAAAGGTCTTAAAAGTCATTACATTTGTATTTTCAGAAAGTAGAGATACCCTGTCTTTTCAGAATGTGCAACATGTGTTCTTGCAGGTGCAGTGTCTGAGCCTATAGTCTCCATCAAGGGCCACAATCAAACAGGCATGGTTCTGCAGTGTGAGGCCAGGAGCTGGTACCCGGAACCTGAGTTGGAGTGGAGGGAGAACGAGGGACGTGTCATCGTTTCTGATTCCATTAAGACTATCCAAGAGGCTGACGAACGCTACACTGTAAGGAGCAATGTTACCGTGCAGAAAACTCTCTCCAATAAGTTCACATGTAAAGTTCATCAGGAAAAACTCAATGAAACCAAGGAGGCAGAGATTCATGTTCCAGGTAAGTCATTTACTTTGTAAAAAGCTCAAGAACAAGAGCATAACCCTGCCAAAGCAAACATAAGATTGGGTAGACACCTATTATAGCCTTGGAGTTCACTTTATAAAGTTAAAAATAACCAATACCTGGGCTATGAGTGAAGAAACACTATGCTCTACTTAAATAATAAAAATTACACTTTCCAGCAGCTTACATTCAGAAATGTTTCAATGTAATGTTGTTATTTGGCAATCAAATAATGGACTTGCATTGAAAAAAACACTGATTTGTTTTGGCCATTATCATTTTTTGTTTTTTTAAATAGACATACTCATTGAATCTAACAATTGAAGGACCATTATTAACTTTCTAATTATAACTGTATATTTCAGCTGAACTGTTCCCCCAAACACAACCCCCAGCTCACATGCCCTTATGGTGGATTGTAGGCATTATTATCTTTACTATCCTGTTGGTGATCCTGTTGGTGGTCCTGTGGGTAACACGAGCAGTCATTAGAAAATGTAAGTCACACGTTTTTCAGTCTACTATTAACTTTAAAACATCAAATACTTTTTTTTACATTTATCAAATTCTTTTTACTTTTTTATTCATATTTTAACCTGTATCCCATTACACACTTTATCCATAGACATGCAAGAACGATCCAAGCCTACAAAATATCCCAACGGTGAGTCGTTTTTTTTTTCACTGTACTATTAACTCTTGTGCTTTTTACTTTTTACTAACCTGCCTCCCATTACACTCCCATTGCATTATGGACATAATGTAAATCGTTTTAATTCGTTCGTTCAGAAAATGTATGAATGTTTGAAGAGTTTAATTATGTGAGTTAGAGGGTTAAATAGGAATAAGAATAAGAAAGCCTGGGAATCTGAAAGGACCGTGGGACTAATGACTTTTAATCTTTTGTAGAAACTACAACCACAATTATCCGTCCCACCGAAGAAGAATTGAATAGGTCTGAACGTGCCAATGACAGTGGACTCGATGATAGTGATGTTGACTGAATGGCTCACTAAATATTCCATGCACATTTAGTTATTACTTTAGGATGAATATCTGTGGACAGGGTCCAGGACTTTTTTAATTGAATTTATAACTGGCCCTATCCACACAGGATGCGTTTTACTTACTTGGTGCACTCAGTAACACAATGAACACAAACTCCAAGACGACTGTATTTGAGTGACCGATTAGCAATAGATCCGGTGATACATGAGGTGTGCTTTGATCAAAAAACGTACTCCATCAAAAATGTTATAATCAAAGGTCTATCAAATAATTTAAACAATCCTATTTCTCCTTCTAAAGGTCTCAAAAACTTTACAATTTACCAAAAATGGCTGTCAGTTTGCTAGTTATGACTAAAATTAGGACCACAATTTGTCCAAAACACAGCTAAACTTGTTTGGCTGCTACAAATTACTGATTCACAATAACATTAAAAAATTACTGATTTTAATAACAATAAAATATAATTGTAATAAATAAATAATATAATGGTCCCATTGTAAAACCCATCCCGGATGAATAGCGTTATTGTCTCATCCCGGATCACTCTGGATCTTGGAGTTTGGTCATATTTAAACTTCCCATTGTTAAAGATGTTTTATTTCAGTTTTTGTCAATGCTCTTATATAATATTGTTTACAGGACATTTATTTTAAATCACTTTTAGTGATTCATTATTTGAATTCGAAATGTTGCAGCCTGGTATTTTGACAGGAGGCTATATATGCTTTTTTAAATTTATTTTATTTTATTTAAAAAATATGTTTCGGATTTTGCTAGAGAAAGGTCCGCGTACCACCAGTGTCTCAAATGATTCGACTATAATAATGACTCACTTCTTCAAACCAGCTTAGCCTTTCTTCATTTGGATTGGTTTGGTGCGGAGCCCCCCTGATGACATTGGTGGGGAAAATATTATTGATAAGGTCAATGAGGTGTGGGAACGTTTGGTCTTTATGAGATAAGGTGTTGTTTGAAGATGAGATCTAACAGCATGAGGAAACTGAGGTGGCTTTCTATTTTGTGGTTGAAAGGAATAAATGCAATTTCTACAGGGATCAGCTAGCTGTATTTCTAACAAACACACTGTTACAATTTAAAGTATTTTACTAATGATGACACTGCTTAACCGCATGAGAATGCATTCAATCCTAAGAATAAAATAAAATGAAACTAAATCAAATTTGTCCATGCTTTATGAATGCGTGCATTATAGTCTACAGAGCTGGCCCGGTGTTGTCTGTAAACAACAGATTTCGTGACGTGGCCACGACTTAATTATCTCATCCCCATGCCTTATTAAGCTGTGGCCATGAGTTGTGGATCTTGTGGTCGCGCATTGCTAACTCGCCACCAGGGGGCTCCGTAGTTTAGTTTTATAATGATTAGATTATGGTCTTTTAAATACTTTCATATTCTTTACTTCTTTATTTGTTCTAAATTAACCATTTGACCATTTTTTTTTCCTGATAATATTTTATTTCCTTATTGCCTCACTTTCCTTTGTATAAACCGTGTTGATGTTAAAGCACTTTTTTAACATTGTAAAGAAAAGTGCCATATGCATTAGGATATTATTATTATTATTGTTATTACTATTATTGTCATTCTTTTTGGGTTTAATAAAGTACAATATAAGTACAAATATTGTATCCTCTTTTAACAATTGAGAATGTCAGACAAGCAGCTATGTTTTCATTCAAATTACACTTTTATGTGATACGGTACCTTGCTTTGCCAAACTGCATTTATTATGCACATTTTTTTTTTTACCAGTTCTAAACACACTTCACTACAGAGATGTAATGGCACTGGCTATATTTCTAATGACTGAAACCCCGATCTATTTTCAAAATCTTTTAAATATACAATTTTGAAACTTATGTCTATTATTTTAAGGCCACTATTCACCACGGTTTGGATTAAAAATATAATCTAAACCGTGTTATTTACATTTACATATATATTGTATACAGTGGGGCCAAAAAGTATTTAGTCAGCCACTGATTGTGCAAGTTCTCCTACTTAGAAAGATGAGAGAGATCTGTAATTTTCATCATAGGTACACTTCAACTATGAGAGACAAAAATGAGAAAAAGAATCCAGGAAATCACATTGTAGGATTTTTAAAGAATTTATTTGTAAATTATGGTGGAAAATAAGTATTTGGTCACCCACAAACAAGCAAGATTTCTGGCTCTCACAGACCTGTAAATTCTTCTTTAAGATGCTCTTCTGTCCTCCACTCGTTACCTGTATTAATGGAACCTGTTTGACCTCGTCATCTGTATAAAAGACACCTGTCCACAGCCTCAAACAGTCAGACTCCAAACTCAACCATGGCGAAGACCAAAGAGCTGTCGAAGGACACCAGGAAGAAAATTGTAGACCTGCACCAGCCTGGGAGGAGTGAATCTGCAATAGGCAAGCAGGTTGGTGTGAATAGATCAACTGTGGGAGCAATTGTAAGAAAATTGAAGAAATACAAGACCATTGATAATCTCCCTCGATCTGGGGCCCCACGCAAGATCTCATCCCGTGGGGTCAAAATGATCATGAGAACGGTGAGCAAAAATCCCAGAACTACACGAAGGGACCTGATGAATGACCTGCAGAGAGCTGGGACCAAAGCTACAAAGGCTACCATCAGTAACACACTACGCCGAGAGGGACTCAAATCCTGCAGTGCCAGGCGTGTTCCCCTGCTTAAGCCAGTACATGTCCAGGCCCGTCTGAAGTTTTCCAGAGAGCATATGGATGATCCAGAAGAGGATTGGGAGAATATCATGTGGTCAGATGAAACAAAAATAGAACTTTTTGGTAAAAACTCAACTCGTCGTGTTTGGAGGAAGAAGAATGCCGAGTTGCATCCCAAGAACACCATACGTACTGTGAAGCATGGGGGTGGAAACATCATGCTTTGGGGTTGTTTTACTGCAAAGGGGACAGGACGACTGATCCGTGTTAAGGGAAGAATGAACGGGGCCATGTATCGTGAGATTTTAAGCCAAAACCTCCTTCCATCAGTGAGAGCATTGAAGATGGAACGTGGCTGGGTCTTCGCATGACAATGATCCCAAACACACCGCTCAGGCAACGAAGGAGTGGCTCCATAAAAAGCATTTCAAGGTCCTGGAGTGGCCTCGCCAGTCTCCAGACCTCAACCCCATAGAAAATTTGTGGAGGGAGTTGAAAGTCCGTGTTGCCCAGCGACAGCCCCAAAACATGACTGCTCTAGAGGAGATCTGCATGGAGGAATGGGCCAAAATACCAGCTACAGTGTGTGCAAACCTGGTGAAGACTTACAGGAAACGTTTGACCTCTGTCATTGCCAACAAAGGTTATGTTACAAAGTATTGAGTTGAACTTTTGTTATTGACCAAATACTTATTTTCCACCATCATTTACAAATAAATTCTTTAAAAATCCTACGATGTTATTTCCTGGATTTGTTTTTCTCATTTTTGTCTCTCATAGTTGAAGTGCACCTATGATGAAAATTACAGACCTCTCTCATCTTTCTAAGTAGGAGAACTTGCACAATCAGTGGCTGACTAAATACTTTTTGGCCCCACTGTATGCACATATGAAACTTACAGCATTTACCAACTCCTTCTCCTGGTCTGTGAGGACTCTTTTCGGTGCCTCAAACTGGTGCACAAATTTTAGTAGACACCCAGTGACTTCTTTGGCTGTTTTGGAGGAAAGGGCATAGGCTTGTGGCCACTTTGTGAGGTAGTCCACCATCACACATATGTATTGGTTCCCACTTTCCGTAAGTGACAGTTTTCCCCATAATGACCATTTCCACCAGCTCAAATGGCTCATTAACCTAGAAGAAAAGAATAATATGATAACAACACCCATGTTAGAATTTGTCTGCTGTATTTAATTTAACAGTTCACAAGTTAACAAGGACATATCCGATCACTGTGTTTTATTGATTATGATTGTAATTGAAATTGCTGTGGAACTCTCCGAAAATTGCATGTGCCTCCTCTTTTCCAAGGACAACTTTTGATTTAACGGCCGAAGATGTTCCCTTGTGCCGCATATAATAGAGTTCACTATCTGTTAAATAATAGGAGATTAGTTTATGACAAAGACATTTAGTGACATTAACGTTATAGTATATTATAGTATTGCATAGACACAGCTTGTCAACACAGCTGTGGGACGATGATTCCCTTGAAATACGCTAAAAGTGGTGGATGGTAAATTGGCTACTGACTGACACTTGACCTTCTGCCATAAAACCACAATTGGACTACTGTTGTGAAGGAATGGTTTATTCTAATTGTTTGTGGAACGATCATCTCACCTTCGACACAGAATGTGTTCGCCTTCTGGCGGAAATTTCTTTCTTCCTTCTTGTACAAGCCCTCCGGATAAACACCATTCCATTTATATCGAACAATTTGGCAATACAGATTCGGATCCATTTTCTGGACGTATATCGAAAAGAAAAGTGAATACAGAACCAATCAGTACATGAAATTTCGGAGACAACTTATATATGACGACAGATTGCGATAATTATGTTGTATTTTGTTTACTAAACTTACCTATGTTGCTTCGCTGTCGCTCATCCAAACTCTCGTGATAATTGATGAAACTTGAGGTGACCCTCAACCCCAAATGATGTAGAAAATGCAGCGGCCAAATACATTTTGACTTACCGAAAACGTTATCTCTTAGGTTACACTCTTAAACCAATTATTGTCAAACGAAAGCCTAAAGTTGTAACCATAATGAATTTGAAGTGTCTCAGACTTTGCAAACAATAGATGGGAGGGGGGAGTTACATTTTGGCAGCATAACACTGGGCCCGCTAAAATCCTACTCCCCACTACAAAATGGTCCGTGTTTTGACTACAAGTATGTGCTTTCTAGGGTACAATCAGAGAACCTAAAGATGTAACAGCAATACATTTTAAGTGTCTCAGACTTTGCAAGCAATAGATACGGATGGGGGGCTGAATTTTCGCAGTATAAATATGATGATAGGCCTACACAAATGTATTACTTGCAAACATTGCAAATATTAAGAATTCGAATTGCTCTCGTAGTTTGTTATCGTGGATGTTATCGCGTACATTATGGGTGGTCTATCACGCAATTCTGAATTTCGCATTGCGATGTGTTCAGCTTAAAACTTAAAATCTTAAATATAGGATCGCTTTTTTTGTGATAAGTTGCTCTTCCAGTGATGTTCTGGTCTTTGTGTAGGGGTACAAAGTATATAAACATTTATTTTGACGGAAGGAATAGCGCAGATGCAAAACTAAGAGACAGATCGAACCTAATGAAAATAAGCGGCACTAAGAACAAGCGAATGCGCGTTCGCGCGAAGGGGGGTGAGGTTCTGCGGGGAGTGAGAAAACGGCACAACACCGGCCGCCGTTGAGGAAAGTTAGGAAAACCTGCGCAGGTTTTCAATTGTCTTTGTATGTCAAATAAAGCCACCTTCTCCAAAGCTAAACCCTGACTCTTGACTTCTTGCAAATCGGGGCAAATGGTCTTCCTTCCTAACCAGAGGGAATTCACCATACTTTCAAATCATCAAAGCTCCCACTGCCGTTTATAGATATGTAGGCCTATATAGTTGAATTAATGATTGGTCTGAGCTAACTAACCTTTGCTAACACATGAAAGTTTCGGACACCTAATATTATATTGAACATAATTCCAAAAGTAGGTCTAACGTGTTCTGTCACCAAATACATCTACTCAACTTTGTCAGGGGCTCTCTGTATATATTCTAAAAGTATTTACGATGAAAATGTAGGAAAAAAAATCGCTTCGTAAAATAAGCACTGCCAAGATATATTTTTCAATCCCAAAATACTTTGTGTTTTGCGTTTTACTGTTTTACTGCTTAAACCAGTAGTACATTGTATCACAGGAATAGAACTCTGAAACCACCTTCGCAGTGCATTGCAATGTACAGTATTGTACAGCTAAACAAAAATACAACAATTGAATGTTACATTTTGCTATATTTTGCTGTAAAAACGCAGATATTTTTTACAGTGTAGTTGAATTCATTAGCAATCAACTGCAATACTCTGGACAGCTTCACGGGTCCGGTGGATGTACGCTAAATCCAGAGAACATGAACTACGTGTGAGGAAAGAGGATGTACGCTTGGTGGTGAAGGAGCTGGATCTTAGAGGAGTGGCACTAATTGCAAGACATGTAATTGACAGAAAAGCACAGTATCTGATGAAGATATCTGTGCTTGCACAGCCTGTGCTGCCAAGCGATTAAATGTCAGAGATAATGTAACAGCACGAGTTCATGATATTTTTGTTAATGTGAAAATATTTTTTATTAACAATCATTTTGTATTGTTGCAGGCCGCATTTAGCACAGGCCACATCCGCATGTAGATTTTTTTTAAACAGGATCTCACATAGATAACTTCAACATTAACTTTCATAAAGTTTTTCTCTGAATAATGAAAAATGTATAACACTGACAAACAATTAATAAACAAACCAGTGATGGAGAACACTATTTTTCTTATCAGCAGCATAAGAAACAATATTAAGCTCAGCCTTAAACCTGGGTTGGGGATAACCTGACAGAAATGAAAGCAGCAATCAATTTCACAGTATATTAAAAATGTAAATCATCCTTGTGAAAACTATGGTGATGTAGGTTCAGTGCATCAGACGTTTTTATCAATAAAAAACAACAATAAATTATAAAATAAGGACACTTTTTACTCTTAGGCCTGATAAGGACTGTTCTCAAGTTCAAGGGATGTTCATGTCAAGGTAGTTTCTGGACAGGATGTTGCCAAACTCTGTGCGAAAATCAGGGTAAGAACTGTAAGTACATGGTACTTCAAGGGTAGCCCCACAGGTATGAGCAACAGGCCTTCTGTTGAGCCCAGTTTCAGCATTAAAGCATACCATCATTTCTAGTGACTTCTTTTGAGCTGATACTGGGCGAAATTGACCTAAGTGTTGCAACTTTTTCGAGCTTAAAATGAAAGTCTATACACTTCTTCCATTGTTGTGGTTGAACTGACCCGGATGTAGTAGCCTGCCTACGTTGAGCTATATTACGTTTTTGCGAGATCTCGCAAAAGTACATTTACATTTTTTCCCCCACCATGTCCTTTTAGGGGCTCCGTACCTTAGCCACAAGGTGGCAGTTTAGTCTGATCTCACCTGCAGGGTGTCTGAGTCTGGGTGTATGAGGGACCTTTAAGCACCTCCTTTTTCTCAATCAGGAAGAACATCTCTAGAATTAGCCTTGTATGTTTGTATCAGTCATTCTGCAGAGTCAATCGGGATGGAGATGGCATTCTTACTACTGAGTGAGTAGCTTCTGTGTTGATGTGTGTGCCTTGATGTCTATTTGTGTTAATTTTCCTGTATTAAACGGACGGAAGCATATATATATATATATATATATATATATATATATATATATATATATATATATATATATATATATATACACCTTCCCTCAGTGGTAGGTGAGGAAAACATACAAAATGTGTGTACAAGCCATTCTACCCTTCTGTTAAAGGTAGATCAATAAATTTAAACAACTAAACAATTATGAATAAAATCAAATAGAATAAACTAAAAATAAATCAAATAAAAGTAAGCAGATGGATGATGAAAACTTGTTACAATGTAAAGTAAAGTAAAGTAAAAGTAAAGTAAAGTAAAACTATTCATATTTACAAAGTTTCAAACAAAACAAGTGCACTCTTCAACTCCCATATCCTCCTATAAAATTTTAATTGTTCAAACGAAACAAAAAGCTCTATTTTCAAAACCTGTTGTACCTTGTTTCATTTATGTGAGGCAAAAAAACCTGAAAGCAAATATTCACTTTGGGGATTTCAAATTTTTATTATATAAAAATATACAAATATTATTTTTTTGTAATCATTTGTATGTGTATGTCAATTTATGTCTTTTAAACAGTGCACTGCTGATAGGAGACATAGTCGGTTATCCCTGTATTCATAATGAATAATAATTTCAGGATGACCCTTCTGTTTACACGCACTATTGTCTGTCTGATTTTAGTCTCTCTTAGAATCAGTCCTGAAAGATCTCAATTCTTCAGGGAGGAGTCTGTCTCTCTGAGCTGTGAGGGAGGACAGGGAATAACAGATGCATTGTTAATAAACAGAACCACTGATCAAAATGGACCTGAAACATGTGGCACCGACTGGGGAGAAAGAAATGGGCCTGTGTGCAAAATCACAAACATATTCATAGAAGACAGTGGAGTATACTGGTGTGAGTCAGTGGAAAACATCAAAACCATCAACATCACAGTGACTGGTAATGGTCAATATATCACTTTTATTATTATTTGAGTTTATATTTTGTTGCCATTGTTCTTAAAGTAAGCTAACATGCTTTTTTAAATTTGTGTTTAGAAGGTGATATCATCTTAGAGATACCTGCTGTACCTGTGACCGATGGAGATGTTGTGACCATGCGTTGTTTGACCCGAAACAAGACCAACTATCATATCAACTCAAGCTTTCCTGCTGACTTCTACAAAGATGGCTCCCTCATCAGGACTCGGTCTACAGGAGAGATGACCATTCCTGCAGTGTCCAAGTCTGATGAAGGCCTCTACAAGTGTAAAACTGTCTTAGGAGAATCTCCGGAGAGCTGGCTGGCAGTGAGAGGTGAGAATTTATGGGTTGTATTCATAGATGGTAGTGTTAATACAGAGCAATGTATTACCTCACAAAAAATCGATTAGTTGTGTTAATGTTGGCTACTGCATTTACTTGTTAACTTATTTAATTTCAACCAGCCTATCCAGATTCCACACCCATCCTGTCAACTCTGGGTTTGTATAGGGTGGTTGGTCTACTGCTGATTGTGGTTGCTGTGGTGCTGTTCTGCATCTGGAAGAGACATAGAGGTGAACAATTTAGATTTTGTGTAACTTATTAGTTATTTATCACATGTACCCAGTTGTCTTGAATATAACAAAGAGGTTGTTCTGTTTATGTTTTTTCTGTCCCCCATTTTGGCTGCCTTGTGTTATCAGATGCTGGTGGAGCTGGAGACAACTTGACCTACTCAAAAATCATGTACACTTGTAATAATTGTTATACACATTGTTATAATTGAATGCACCAGAAGTATGAATGTTCTCCATTTTCTGTGTCCAGATGTTTGTTTTAGAGAGGTTATTTTTTTGGGAACAAACTTTGGTGCAAACTTGCTCAGTGTACAACCATGAGAAATAGACAACTGTTAGCCTTTATTGTTTTTTAGAAGGTAACAAGACATTCCTTCTACTGCCGAGGGGCTTAAGCATTGGATGAGGCTTTCGTATTTGTGTTGTTGTGTGATATGCCAGTAGCCCTGGATCTAATAACCTTTTTTCCTCAACGGGTATACATTATATCATTGCCTATAGCTATATATATATATATATATATATATATGATGGTAGATATACAGGCATTCAAAAGGCAAGTTTAGTCTGGCACCAAAGAAACTAAGAGAAGTAGAAAAGAAGAGGACATTGCCTAAACATTACTAAAAAGTGCTTTAGCTTTGGAAGGCTGCCCTAATTCATTATTCAACAACAATTACATAATTTCCAGCTTTGTTGAACTCAAGCAAACCTTTCCATGTTCTTTCTTTTTCTATGTGTTCCAGCTGAGTCTGCTCCACTAGAACCAGGTGTAGTCTAATCTTCACTGAGACCAGGATACCCTGCAGGTACAGAACCATTGAAATCAGTCCTAAAAATTACTTCTAAACATTGAAAATTCCAAAACCAGTAATACCCATTCAAGTGCTCTTTTGAAGATATTTTCCATTGTTTTATAATTCCATAATTCTACCTTTTAACACACACACACACACACACAAACACACACACACACACACACACACACACACCAAAAAAATTATCAGGACTTTCTTTTTAAACTACCAAGGGCTAAAATGTATAAACAAATGCTTGATTGATCCCAAAATAGAGGCCAGACTCAAACATCAACACTCAACTATTTGACACTGGGGTATTTGATTTCTGGACTGTGCCAAGCATGCCTTAATATTCTCAATACTTTATGGTCTTATTCTACAGAACCCTGATAGAAGAGAAGCAGTAGTGTGGCTGATCTCACGTAGCCCTAAAAGATGAGGGACAGAAATGAGCAAACAAACACACATGTTCAAACACGCTGGCACGGACAGAAATACACACACTGACACACAACAAAGGACACACTCAAAGACAAGGAGAAAAGCTGTGTCCCATCACAGTTATGTGCACATTCATTCATACCATTTCTCAGAACAACAGATCTAAGGTAGAGAAGTGGGTATATGGAGTGTATTTGTTTTTTTAATTGTGTTTTAATAGTTTTTCTGCTGTCTTTCACAAACAGGTCTCCTCTCACCTCAAAAAACCCTGTTCATGAGAACACAGGATGTGCATCTTAGTTAGGGGAAAAAATACTGGTGGTTAAAAGTCAGGGACTGTTTTTAGCCGCAGATTACAAAAATTGCAGCATTTTCCAGTCATCATTAACCGGCCTTAGACCGCGTACATTCACCCACTGCCAAAACACAGCTCTGAGTTGCTCTGACCACTGTACTCATAAATAGGGACGTTGAGGTGTGAAAACATAGGAAGTTGAGGTGTGAAAACATAGAACTTTGCAGTTTGCATCTCGACCGTTGTCAATAGCAACAACTGCTCTCGGCAGTTTTATAGAGTTGAGAGGTCTGAATCTTGTTTGTAATTCAGAGTGGTATTATTCCAATGCACAGTACTTTAATTTGTATAAATGGATTGTTTAATTTAACCCTAAAAGGTAGGAACATACCACATTTAAGATATAAATGCTAACTTCTCCAACATGCAACTGGTCCACTAAAAAACACAGCATCATCTGTAGCTGTATTTCATGACGTTCATTGCCAACAGATGTCTGTCTCATGTAAAAATGGGTTTTGTTTAAGTTTCAGAGCCCTGATGCTAAAAGAAAAGATTGACGGATCTCACTCTGCCAAGAATGAAGAGGAAGGGAGGAATGAGCACTTCACAGTTCACACACACACCCACACACACACACACACACTCAGGCAGGCGAACACACACACACAAACCCAACTTCAAATACAAACACACACACACACACACACACACACACACATACACACACACACACACACACAAATGTAACTATGTAACTCATACGGTACAGGCAGAAATGTCAGCATATTCAGACCTTTTACCGGAACAAAACATAACGCAGAGAAGTGTGTCTGGAGTTTTTTTGTGTTACCTTTTTAATTGTTTTGCATTGTGGTTTTAGCTGCACTCAGCTTGCACCATCTCTCAGGCCCTGGCCTCAGCTACCCGCCTCTTTCTCACCAATTAACCTGTTAGTGATAACAGAGGCAGTGCTCTTTGGGCAAGGGACAAAACCAGTGGTACTGAAGGGCAAGGCGGGTGTTAGCCACAGACAAAAACAACATCATTTTTTCCACTCGTCATTGATAGCACAGAGACCACGACGATGCACCAATCAGCTCTGAGCCTCACAGACACATGTCCGTTATTCTCGTAACTTTGAAATGACCATGTCGGTATTGTTGGTAATTGTAAGAAATAACTTCCCATGGTTTTAGAGATGTGTACGGTGCATTTGTAATATAAGCATTAAAGATGCTATGGAACTGGAATTTTTGTATAATTATTTTAGGTTGGTATTTTATTAGACAATGACATAATTGATCATTTGTACACACACCCAGAGATGCACACATACCAACAGACAGGTGGACGAAAAAGTCAAGCGGACAGATGTGCATAGAGGTGAATCCTAGTAGAGCAGTAATACAATGACCTCCTGATACAGGAAAGAGGTGAGGTGCCTGGTTCAAGAATAAAGAGTTGGTATGATCCTAGAGGCCTGAAACAGTTAAAGGAAAGGTCATAGGTTATATTTCTGCTGTACCAACACTCCCTTTTCTGCTGTACCCCTTCCCACTTCTCAGCTTTCTGTAGACATGCTTGAAATACTAATACGTTTCAGACCCTTATACATACCGTGGGTCTATTCCAACGACTGAACAAGGCCTTTGTTTAACATGGATGTTCTGGATATTTTTTTTTTATAGGTTTCTACCTCTCCTTTTACTTCAGAGCAGTATATTTAGTTCCTGAACCCGGTCTTTGTGCTATATGGATCATATGGAGTTATTGTTCGACATTTTCTGTTTTTCTACCCTTCCTTTTGTATAAGTTCTTTCTATCTGCTATTTATGTTAATGGAAAGTTGCCTCAAGCTTGTTACAAGATCTCTTATATGTTTTTATATTGCATTTTTTTCAAATAAATGCTGGGCATTTGGAGAAAAAAAATTGGGACAATAGTGTTTTATTTATTTAATCCACTATCTACAAAATGCTCCTCTACCACTTTTCCTATACTCCACACACAAAAATGTGACAACAGTTACTTTATAACATACTGCTGTCTCTTTTTGGATTGTGGTCTTGTCAGATTGTTTAAGTGGTTTCTTAAGCTTTTTTTCAAACTTATAATTGATTAATGAATGATGATTATAACTTTGTCTGTTCTAATGTTAACATTTTAAAATCGGAGCGATTTATTTATTTTTGGGAAAACACGACGTGTGTGTCGTTTCACTCAAAGGCTGACTTGTATAGGAATTAGCTGGCCGTGCCATTATTGAACCAGGCGGCTACCACCATGTGGCTTTGTTACGACTCGGTGTCGTTGATATGCCTCCTGCAGGGAAAACAAGGAACTACAACTTAATGTTTCTCTCCACTAAAAATAGGTCAGTGCTGAACCAACTTTCTGTTCAGATAGCACAAACGCACTCACGCATACAGTAAAATATATTAAACTGGTAATTTACCTCGTGGCTTTGTTAACAACTCAGTGCATTTGTTGATGTGCTCCTTGCAGGGCAAACAGGAAACTACAACTTCCTTATTCTCACTCTTTTGGCCACTTAATCCACAAGTCACTGCTGCGCTCGACTGCCATGGCAAAGATGCTAACAGAACTTCGATAGCGGGCGCAGGGCGCAAGACTAATTCCTTTTCAACACATTCTGCCAAGCAAAACGTTTTTTTGTTGTTGTTGTTTATTAATGAAAAACAACTATACTGCTTGTATCTTAATACGACAAGCCATTGTAGCCTATAGGAAGCAGCAGGCCATGCCCATTAGTTTAATCCAACCCACCTTCTTGCTCCAACGCGTGGCTTTGTTAAAACTCGGTGTAGTCGATATGCCTCCTGCAGGGCAATGAGGGAAATACAACTTAATGTTTCTCTCCCTGCAAAATAGGTCACTGCAGAACCAACTTTCTGTTCAGATGTCACAAACAAACTCTCGCGAACAGTAAAATGTGCCAAATCATTTTTGATCTATTACATTAGAATAACTGGATCCTACTTTTGTGTCGTAATTTATAATTTACTATTACGTGACTTTGTTTTCAACTCAGTGTTGTTGTCGATGTGCCCCCTGCAGGGCAAACAGGGAACTACAACGTCCTTATTCTCACTCTTTCGGCCACTTAATCCACAAGTCACTGCTGCGCTCAACTGCCATGGCAAAGATGCTAACAGAACTTCGATAGCGGGCGCCGGGCGGAAGCCAATTCCTTTTGAACAGATTCTACCTAGCCTACTGCTTCTGCTTCTATATCTTTAAGCGACAATGACATGCCTTGCACAGGAAGCAAGATTGTTGTTCAGATGTCACAAACATACGCAAACATATAAGTGAAATGTTGACAAATTATTGCCAGGCTATTTAATATATAGTAAAGTGATTGTTTCCGGCTTTTGTGTATTCATGACTATTTAATAAATTACGGATCAGCATAGTGGGCTTAACACACAACAATACTTGTGAATCTCTGATCATGAGTATCGATAGGCTTCTTAGACATAAAGTATTGCCTTTAAATACTGTGCTGGAAGTCATGGGACCTACTTGTAACTCATTCTACCCACATTTTTACATTTAACTTTTTTTTAAACGACTTAACTGTATACTGTTCATAGATATGAATATTTATGGTTACTCTAAAAGCCTGAATTTATAGGCAGCTGTTAGGCCAGCCCCTTTTCTGCATCCAAAGATGGTTTGATTCAAGTCAACGTTGTAGATACGCCCCTTTCAGGGCCAACAGGGAACTGCAATTTCTTGATTCTCTCCTCTGGCATCGACAAGTAACTGATGTAACCATCTTCCTTTCAGACGTCACAAATACACAGACGAGAAAGAGGAGAGAAGAGGAGAGGAGAGGAGAGGCGAGGCGGGGCGGAGGGAGGATACATTTCTACATGTACATATGATTGTCAGCTAAACAACAAGTAGTATTCATAGTAGTATAAAGTTGAAGTGTGCGGTTAAAAACTTCTGCAGTCATAGGTCATGTGAAAATAATTCGAAGGCATTTGATTAAAACAATGTATTTTCACAGTATGTCGAAATAAAAAAATAAATGAAATGAATATACAATTTTTTTTTAATAAGTTCACAAGGAATAAAACATCCATTTAAAGACATATATCTTACAAAAAAAAACACATATTTATGATCTGTTACAAAAATACATTTATACTATTTCATATATATATATATATATATTGTAGCGACCAGAGGAGGCGGTCATGCTTATTAGCGGTAGTTCTGCGCTGTGTATCCAATACAGTGTCAAGTTGAGTACGTTTTAATAGCAATGTCGGACTGCTGGTGTGTTTGGTTAGTCGTGATCTACAGGGGGTGAATTCTGATACGTCATATATTTCATCACCTGTTAATGCGCGGTGCATGGGGCGCAGAGGTGATTTTGCATCAAGATTACATTGTTAGTGTGCGCTCCTTAACGCGAGCTGACCACAATATATTTCATAATATTCCACCACAGATAAACATTTGGCGGAGATTTGTAATGTAGATAGAGATCATTTGAGTTATATTGGTGCCGGTGAAATCCAACTGTTGTGCTTGTCAAATGGCGGATACGAGCACATTCTGTAAACTCTGCTCTCCTCTTCCAACAGCTTTGTCCTCGTTCCTCCACAGACTTCCTGTTGTCCAGGAAACAGTGATTAGTGGAGGCGAAGAAGAACTTTCCCACCTGAAGTGTATAAACACATTTTTCCTCTGATAGGGAAGGTGCCTGTGTTCGTTTTGTACAGTATGACATTGTTTTTATTTTAATGATCTGTTATTAAAATGAGTTTTACATTAGTGGTAAAAACCTTTATGACTAAATAGATAAACACAGACAGGGTCTAATATTAATTTGATAACCCTCCCGCTTTGTTTGTAAACAAACATATGTTTGAACTTGATGTTCAGTTCATTTTGACACAGTATCTTCCTTCCTATATATTCCAACAGTGGTTTGCTTATTGTAATTCTTTCCAAATATAAACTTCTTTCCAAATAGCTGTGTTCAATGCCATGTAATATAGTTTGGTCTATATGCCTACGTCACATGCTGGGGGTTTTGGGTGGTAGGTGAGGCGAGGTAGGAAGGAGCTGAGAGCGTCAAGTTATTTTTCGGTGTTTTGTTTAGTCAGTCGTTTTGTGTTTGGTCTGTGTCAAGATTTGGTCGTGTTGTGGTGGGGATGGCGTCTAAAGAGACTTTGCCCCCGTCTATCCGACATGGCGTTAGGATTGTTCCCGACGTAAGTGTGTCAGTGCAAGATGTGCTAATTTCCGCGGGAGAGCAGTTGGGCTGTGCGGCCCTTTCCTACGCTTCCCGCATGAATAAAGCTGTCGTAATATTTTTGAAAGAAGAGCGCCATGTAAATCAGCTGATTGAGAGTGGCGTTATTATAAATTATGAGTTGTTGCAAGTTTCCCCGATGTCTGTTCCTTCTACCCGGGTTACAGTGTCAGGGGTGCCGCCTTTTATTCCCAACGATTTGCTGGAGCGAGAGCTTCGACGTTTTGGAAAGTTGGCTGGTGGGTTGAAACCGGTCAGTTTAGGGTGCAGGATTGCGGAGCTTAAACACGTCATGTCTCTGCGGAGACAAGTGTTCATGTTCCTGGAATCTCCGACGTTAGAGGTGTCGTTTAGGGTAAAACATGAAAATACGTTTTATATCGTATATGCCAGCACAGGTAGCATGAAATGTTTTGAATGTGGGGGGGTAGGGCATAAACGTTTTGCGTGCCCGCAAAGGCAGCAGGCTGGGGGCAGTGATGCAGCTGAAACCCCGCCCCCCCCCCGCAGTTGAAATGGCACAAGCCGACGGGCCGGGGGTACAAACGGTAATGAGTGCTGTTACTGGGCTGTCTGGTGTTCCTGAGCTACTATCAGGGTGTACACATATTGAACCCAACAAAGACCTGGTGCTAGTCTCCCCAAGCACACACTTTGTGTCAAAGGAAATAGCCAGGGCTGAGGATGAGGAAGAGTGCAGCCAGGGGGCTGGACCAAGTAAGGAAGGGATGCATCTTGTGGAGGAGGCAGTGTATGAAGACAAGGGGAACAGTGAGACTGAGGGTTTGGAAGTGGGGGATGAGTCTGATGACATGTCTGTGTCTGAGTCCTTATCACAGGGAGAGGACATTTACCAACATGAGGAAATAAATTACTTCCTTGATGAAACATTTGGGAAATCTGTAAAAGTAAGGGATTATTTCCCAGATACAGATACATTTATAAGGACTGTCAAAACCATGCAGAAGTCTACAGGTCTTTCCATGTTGGATGAAAAGAAACGGTTCCGCCTGAGGAAGCATGTTACAGCCATCAGAAAGGGAGTCAAAGCTAAGAAAGTGAATGTCAGAAAAACAAAGCTACCCAAATAAATGAGCGTCGTTTTCTGGGGTTATGTCTCTTTTTGACCTTCATCATGCAGGGCTTTAGGGTTGGCTCCTTAAACATTAATGGAGGACGAGATAGGCAGAAGAGGGCTCTAGTTTTAGAAGTATGTCAACAAAAGAGACTAGATGTTGTTTTGCTCCAGGAAACACACAGTGGTGTGGATAACGAGGTAGAGTTGGGTCTATGGTGGGAGGGACAGCAAGTCCACAGCCATGGGACACGTTTTAGTGCAGGAGTGGGAGTTTTATTTTCACCAAGTCTTGGGGTTAATATTTTATCGTCTACAGAGATAGTGAAGGGACGGCTACTGGTAGTTAGGGCAGAGATTAAGGACAGTGTCTAATGTCTAGTGTCTAGTGTCTAGTTTAATCTGTATTTATGCACCTAACCTGGGTTCTGAACGACTAGAGGTTTTTAGACTTTTAAAGGATGTATTAATGCAAGTTAGCCAAGGAGAATGTGTGATTATAGGAGGGGACTGGAATTGCACAGTGGATTTTACACTGGATAGGAATAGTGAGGAGCCCCACCTGCAGTCCTCCACATGCCTTTCTCGGATTTTAAGCCAATCTAAGCTGATCGATGCATGGAGGGTTAAACACCCTGCGGTGAAGCAGTATACATGGGTTAAAGTTTTAGATAATAGAATCAGTGCAGCAAGATTAGATAGGTTTTATTTATCAGATTTGTTTAGTTCTAGGTTACTAAGGAGCTTTATTTACCCTGTTGGTTTTACTGATCACCATCTGGTCACTATTGACATTTGCACCGCCGTCACTGCCAGGCCTAAAACATATTGGCATTTTAATACCAAGTTGATCCAGGATAGGGTTTTCACCTCAAAGTACGAGATGTTCTGGGATATCTGGAATGCCAAAAAGGGGGCTTTTATTTCTCTGAGCCAGTGGTGGGAGGTGGGTAAGGCACAGATACGGGTGTTCTGCCAGCAGTATACCTCTAATTCCACTGCAAGGATCAGGGAGACTGTTCAGAGACTGGAGCAGGAGATCAGAGATGATGAACGTAGCCTGATTTTAAACATGGATATAGAAAAGAGTATATTGTTGAAGGATAAGAGGAAAGAGTTAGGGGGGTTTTTACAGGAGAGAGTGAAGGGGGCCATGATAAGAGCCCGGTTTATGAATATTAGTGATATAGATGCACCCAGCACTTTCTTTTTTAACCTCGAGAGAAAAGTGGCCATGAGAAAACAAATGGCCTGCCTTAGTCTTCCTGAGGGGAGGGTAACCACAGACCCAACAGAAATGAGGAAGCATGCTGTGGAATTCTATACAGCCCTATATGGGGCGGATGATTCTGACCCTGACTGCACGGCAGATCTTCTCCGGGAGCTGCCTAAACTGGAGCAGGGTGAACGGGATGCCTTAGACTCTGTGCTCAGTCTGGAGGAGCTCACTACAGCAGTCTATCAGCTGGCTCCAGGTCGGGCCCCAGGCATCGATGGGCTGCCCATGGAGTTTTTTAAGCATTTCTGGGGATGCATGGGTGCGGATTTCCATGAAGTTTTACTGGAGTGTTATGAAGAAGGATCCCTCCCAACCTCCTGTCGCCGTGCGGCCTTGTCTCTGTTGCCTAAGAAAGGAGACCTGGCACTTTTAAAAAACTGGAGACCGGTTGCACTGCTTTGCACAGACTACAAAATACTGTCGAAGGTTCTAGCAAATAAACTGAAAGGGTATCTAGGTATCCTGATACATAAGGATCAGTCCTATTGTATCCCAGATAGATTGATAGTTGACAATTTGCACCTCATAAGAGACGTTATAGACATCTGTAAAAGTTGTGGTTGCAATGTTGGTTTACTGTCCTTGGACCAGGAAAAGGCATTTGATCGTGTGGATCATACTTTTCTATTTTCCACGCTGAAGGCCTTTGGTTTTGGGGAGGGTTTTATTTCATGGATTCAGCTTTTATATAGGGAGGCGTTCCTTTTAATTAAGGTGGGGGGTGGTTTAAGCCGTCCCATACCAGTCAGGAGAGGGATCAAACAGGGCTGTCCGGCCTCGGGACAGCTCTACACGCTGGCGGTGGAGCCTCTGCTAGCCAGTCTACGGAGCAGGCTGACGGGTTTTTTCCTGCCAGGACTATCTCAGAGCTGTTTTTATTAGGAACCAGGGAGACATTGGTGTTTTAATTGATAGTTTAGAAGTGTTTGGCAGAGCCTCCTCAGCAAAGGTAAACTGGGAGAAGAGTGAGGCTTTGCAAATGGGATGGTGGCTGGATGGGACAGCACCCAGTCTGCCTCGGGGTCTAGGGTGGGGAAAAAATGGGTTAAAAGTTTTAGGTGTTTTTATAGGGTCAGAGGAGTACCAAAAGCAGAATTGGGAGGGTGTAGCGGAGAAAATGTGTGCCAGATTATCCCGGTGGAAATGGGTAATACCCCAATTGTCCTATAGGGGTAGGGTCCTGGTGGCAAATAATTTGGTTGCCTCATCATTGTGGCACAAAATGGTTATTGTACCTCCGCCAAGGGCTTTAGTGGAAGAGGTGCAGAGGACAATGGTGGACTTTTTCTGGTCCGGCCACCACTGGATACGTGCTGCAGGACTCTACCTGCCAGTGGGTGAAGGGGGCCAGGGCCTCGTGGACAATGGTTCAAGAGTCATGGCATACAGGCTCCAAACGGCACAAAGACTTCTTTACACTCACGGGCTGAGCTGGATGGACACGGCAAGGCTGCTGCTGAGGAGGGCTGGCCGTGTGGGGTACGACAAGCAGCTGTTCCTCTTGAGGCCAGGAGAGGCAGACTTAGCGGGACTGACGCCTTTTTATAGCTCTGTCTTGCAAGCATGGCAGGTCTTCCAGGTCGATAGAGTGGAGGTGGAAACACCGGGTATGTGGCTGTACGAAGAGCCTTTGTTTTTTAACGCTTTTATCAACGCTGGGACTTTGTCCTCTGTCACCCTGCGGTCCAGACTGCGGGATGCAGGTTGTGTGAAGCTGGGGCACTTGATGAAGGCAAGACACTCATCAATGGACAGGTTGGGCAAGGTGACCCACATCAGGTCCTCCAGGCTGCTAGCCAGTATGGTGGAGGATGTACTTACGTCCCTGCCAGGGCCCCTACGAGGATTTGCGGAGGACTCCACACTGGCTGAAAAATGGGACGATGAGTATGAGTATGTCTTCCCCTCCCTGAATGTTGCCCCTGCTGTTGGGGAATGGCGGGATGAGGGGGGGTCGTTGCTGTCTCTCTCAACCCTCGAGTTGGGGGCGTTTGAGCACATTGAGAAAAAAGTGTTATATCATGCCTGTATAAAGGTATCCCACCTGCGCTCCCTGGCAGGAATGAAGGCGTCAAGGTGGTGTGAATTTATTGGTCCGAATGTTTCCCCAAAGGGCTGCTGGCGGTCCCTTTACAAGCCTCCTCTGGAGAAGAGGTCAGGAGATCTACAGTGGAGGATAGTTCATGGGGCTATAGCTACCAACCAATATCTGGCACACCTGGATCCGGCAAATGGGGAGGAGTGCTCATTCTGTTCTGAGCCGGAAACATTGTTCCACTTGTTTGTGCAGTGTCCGAGGTTAGTGGGGCTATTTGAATAGTTAGGTAGATGGTATGAGAGGCTGGGTGAGGTTTTTTCATTTCCTTTGTTTATTTTTGGTCCAAGGTACTCAGTTAAAAAGAAACAAATGCACGTACTGATAAACTTCCTCTCAGGAGTGGCAAAACTTACCATTTGGAAGACCAGAAAGAACCGGGTAGAGGGTCTCTGTTCGGTAGATCCGGTTCAGATGATGAGGGGACTGCTGTCGTCCCGACTACGGATCGAACATGCGTATTTTGCACTTGTGGATAATTTGGAGGGTTTTATGTGCACATGGGGGCTTGGTGGGGTGTTGTGCACAGTTTACCTTGACGGCACTCTAATACTCTCATTTTGAGTTGGTTGTTTTTTTCTTCTGGTTGTTTGTTGGGTTTGATTGTCTTTTGGTTTGGTTCAAACAAAAGGAACCTGAGAATTTGAAAAGTACACCTGGATTTTGAAAAACTGTAAATAAACTGACATTTTAAAATCAAAAAAATCTCTCTCTCTCTCTCTCTCTCTCTCTCTCTCTCTCTGCATTATATACTCAAGAGAGATTAAATGAACGTTGCGATCCTTACCTGCGACTTCTATCATGGTCTGCATGGTGTGGTTGATAGACTTCAGGTGCACCTTGCAGGAGAACCTGTTGGTGGCGCTCTTCGCCACGGTCACATGGCTCTTGATGGTGTAGCTGCCGCTGTCAGGGTGATCGTCTGTGACTGTGCGTTTCACTGAGAGCACTCGTCCATCTTGAGTCCACTCCACCTCTGCCAGTGAGGAGTGCCAGTATCTCACCTCGCACATTAAGACCACTGCGTGGGTTTCCACCCCCACGATGGAGACTGGGGATTAATAATACATAAAAAAAACTGTATGCCTCTTTCAGGACACACACTGTCAACAAACAGCTTATACAGCAACAGAAGTAACTGAAAAAAATGTGCACGTGGATAATCGAAAAGGTATAGACAAGGAACATAACTGGGGATAATAATAATAATAATAAACTAAATGAATATAGCACCTTTCAAAAACAAACCTAGAAAGTACTTTACAGTAAGGATACGTAATGCAATACGTAATGCAAATAAATGCAATATAAGATATCAAATAATACAATAAATACAAATGATGAGGTTGAAATCTTTATTTTAAAGTGCTTGACGTGGATTTGGCTCAGGCTTACCGACATTGAGCTGAATGAACGCTTCCTTCACCTGGCTCCCCAGCGATGGGAGGAAGCACCTGTATCTCCCCTCATCAGAGTGTTGCACTCTGGAGAGCTTCAGAGAGACGTTGCCCTTTCCCAGCTCTTTGGTAAACAGCGCCGTTCTGTCATGATAAGATGGGCTCACTGCCATGGGCATCTCTCGTCCGTCCTGAAGAACATGTACGTATGTTGGAGTGGGCTCCGCTCTCGACCACTCCACTGTCATCGAGGAAACATTCATGGCAGGCTGCAGGTGACATGGCAGAATGACATCGTCGCCAGGGAGCGCTACTATTGGCCGAGCTGAACCAATCACCCAGTGTTCTCCTGAAATGAAGATTTAACAGAATATGATGAATCAGAATCTATAGGAGCAGTACGTGAACTAGGAACTTCCCTCTGCAATCACATGAACACAACAGGAGCAATGCACGCCAACATTCAGGAACATTTCTAAAACATATTTTAAGCTTTTTAAGACATGGTTACATGGTTTTAAGCTGCACAGGTATGAGGTAAATTCCATGTTTGTCCAGCTATGTGTTGTTGTTGTTGTGTATGCCCTGATGCTTTTACACAAAAGAAGTTCCTACCGGACAAACAAATTGAATTTGTCATTCGAATTTTGAATGAGACACACAACAGGACCTGAATCCCACAATGCAATGCCAGCAAGCGCATTAAGAACTGAACTGTTATAGAGGGGTTGCAGTTAGGCTACCATAGGCGTTATTTAGTAAAGTTATATTTTCTCTTATTGGAAATAAAATCTACCTGCGGGTACAAATAAACCCAACCTGAACCTGAACCTGAACCTTAAGTGTTTACTCAAATGTATCTAACTCTGATGAGGTGGCGGCGATGTTTCCCATCAGAGTTACCGTATTTCCATGAATAGTGGTGGCTATGTTTCCCATCAGAGTTACCGTATTCCCATGAATAGTGACCGGTAGTCGATCAAAAGCCGGGTCTCAGATAATGGCCGGGGACACGATGGTGTAGTTCCGCCTCTGAAAAGTGAAGCCTATGAGGAAGTGCCTTAAACCTGCATTCTTTCTAATAGCCAGCAGGGGGCGACTCTTCTGGTTGCAGAAGCAACTACGATTGTATGGAAGTCTATGAGAAAATGACCCTGCTTCTCACTTAATTTATTACATCAGTAAACATTTTCCTTATGAGTTTATGGTCTCAATCGCTAGTTTCAAGTCTTTTTCAATACAGCATGATGTTCATTTAGTAAATGATCCCATTTAGAGTCAAATAGACGATAAAGCAGGGTATGCTTTAGGGCGTGGCTCCCTTGTGATTGACAGGATCGGGATAGAGACATAGCAACAGGCTCCACCCCACGCTCCTCCCAGCTCCTCCCCAGCCCCACTCTCTCGTCCAAGTATGGTCAATGTCGTCACTTCAGGTTTAAAAAAAAAAGATGGCGATGGCCTATGCAACCAAGATGCCGATTTTCAAAATGCCAAACTGGAGCCTTCAAAACGGTGGTCCACAAACCAATGGGTGACGTCACGATCACTTGGTCCACTTATTTATACTGTCAATGGGTGACGTCACAATCACTTGGTCCACTTATAACATACTATCAATGGGTGACGTCACGATCACTTTGTCCACTTATAACATACTATCAAAGGGTGATGTCACGATCACTTTGTCCACTTATAACATACTGTCAATGCGGGGGCAAATAAACAAATACATGCTTGCCCCCAAACCAGGCCAGGGAAAAAAGACTAATGACCTATAGTTTTTGACACAAGATCGCAAAAATTACGTTACTTTCATTGCTACCGCAACCAAGCTATGAGTTGAATTAGCTTGGTAAGCGGTAGCATTCAAATGAACGTTTTTTTGCGATCATTTTTTAGACTAATTAAATACTGGTAGTCTGACAACAAGTAAAGACTAGTTATAATGCATCCCCCCACCGACCCACCCACCCCTGGAAAAACCAAAAACAAGTACCTTGAACATAGCAGCAACAAGCGAGGGACAACCAAAGCAACCGCCCTGTGAAGTCCATGGCATGTTTTGCGGAAAACCTGAACGAAACAGAGAGTTGAAAACACTTCTAACTTATACCGACGTGACAGGGTAACGTTGCTGTTTTGCAGTCCAGACCTAAAATATTGTAACTAATATTGTAACTAACAAGATTAAAGTAAAGAATAAAATGTCAATGCAGTGGCCTCTTATATAAATCAATAACTCTTTATAATGTTTAGGAATTTTTGCCAACATGCTTGGTGCATATTTATAGACAGTAGTACTGTAGAAGTGATGGGGAACTTGGACAGTCCATAGCACTCCATATGGGGTGAGATCTCAGACACAGAACGTCAGATGAAAATAGTGTCATTCAGTCGTTTATATTGTGTAGACCTATATAGTATAATAAGTAAGTAATACTAGGAATGTAATTATATAGCCTGACCCTAACCTATTCAATTATATTATTACAAATTATGATGTCTGATCCACTGGAATTCTAAGTGTAACCTAATTGTGCCAATAACCTGTAAACCCTGATTAGTTGACTTTACTTAAATAATTTGAGTAAACTCGTTGCTTCAACCAATTTAGTTTGGAAAACCGAACTGGTTAAGTGGAATTCACTTATATTAACATTTAAAACAAGTTCCATAGACATGTTGAGTGTAGACTACAATCAACCAAGCCCGGCGGTAGCTATAGGCAGTGGTGGGCTAAGCCCACCCAAAAGTGCGTCTTGCCCACCCAATCAAAAGTAAAAATTGTTATTTTTTGTTCAGCCAATGGGAAAATAGCACAGATATTACTAGTACCGTTTCTAACCTCTGATCGGGTGGGCAGCCTACAGCCCGCCTCCTCTTCTCGTCGTGCACAAACACACAGAGCTCTGAGGCAGACCTGCCACCCACAGCAACGTCTCAAGGAGTATGCAGAGAGGAGGGGTGTTGCTATGACAACAATGAACTCCGATGGCTCAGATTTCAATACTCGTGAAAAATCACAATCCGAAACGCATAACCTACTCCAACTCGGGCATGGATTGGAACAAATTAGGGTTTTAAATACTAGTTTACCGTTAGTTAAGCGTTTGTCCATTTGCAACAAAAAAATCATTTGCGATCTACGATTAGGCTACATTTTCAGGAAAACATGGAACACATTATTAGCGGCAATAGTGTCATTACAACATTGGTGTCATAAAATACTACACACCTTAATGCAATAATGAAAATGTTTGGGACCAGTTGAAAAGAAATGAACCCGCCCACTCTCAATCATTTCTCTAAACGGACAATCCGTAGCTAGTATTCACCGTAGTCAGGCAGCGTTCGATCAAAGTATTTTCTTTATTTTGAATAACCAATCAGAAAAAGTCACAGCACAGACTTGTCTCGTAACTAAGTTGTTTAGGCATATCTCTAATGTTTGGTTAACAGTGTGAGGGCAATGATACACTGAGATACAGTGCGGTCGGACGAGTGACATATTCCAATATTACTTTTAAGATCGAAAATAACAATTCAACTTGATACTTGAGAAGCTCGAAGAACTACACAAGGTAATTAAAATTAACCAGTCACCACCATTACAAAAAAAAGTATATCGTAATAGTAACTCTAAGGATTTCGAATATTAATGACTGTAGGCCTACTAAGTATGTCTGTCAATACCCACTTACCTGAAGGCTCAGCTCATTTTCAAAATGTGTCTTGTCTTGTTTTAGCTCACTGTGCTTCGATACATTCAGGATAAAAAATCTGCTGGACTGGTTCTCATACCTTTTTCCTGCTTCCTGTGTTATCAAAAAGTCGTCCAATCATAATCTAGTCTAGTGTACCATACGCAATATCCATGATATCTAGCCTATATGCGCAGGACAATGTCCAAGCAGAGACCTCTTCATTACCTGTGTAGAAATACATTTTCAGATCTATATTAAAGACAGCTTTCCAGCATAAGTATGTACATCCATACCAAAGTGACCATAAGAGGCTAATACGTTATTTTAATACAAAATTGTCAATATGGTCTCCATGGTTTCCATAATACACGGTCTTTTGAGTAAAGTCTTACCAAATGACTATGTTCTTATCACATTAGAAGACACATTTTACCCACGTAAAAGGACTAATGAGTTACTATTAGTAGCCTATGATAAGAATTTAGGCAACGTTTTGTTGCAGATATTGTGTTGACTAAAATATGCCACTGTCGAAAAGTTGACGCTTAAACATTTTACACGCCATCACTTTTCACATCACAAGTTTAAAACACATTTGAAATGATCACATAAAAATAGAATCGGGATAGAAGCACACTTCTTTAGAAATCTCTCCTTATTAAATCAGTACGAGCGTCCCTACCAGTAGGTTTCGGATGATAACGTAGATAAATAACTTTTTTAAATGTATTGTTTTGATTCACATGATTAAGATTTTAGATTAATGTATATATATATATATATATTTTTTAAGCTGACAGAACGTTTGTTTCCAGCTAGTGATGTTAAACTCCTGTGATGTTAAACTCCTGTAATGTTAAACTCCTGTGATATTAAACTCCAGTGATGTTAAACTCCTGTAACTCCTGTGAGGGGGAGAATGTGGTGAATGTACGCTGTTTGACTTAAGACAACAAAACCAAAGAGACCAAATGCGCTGCTCTTGAAGTGAAGGGTGGAAGCTTTGCTGGGTTTCTGGCAAAATACCGCGATGGGTTGCTCTCATCGTGATTGTCATCTCTCATTGTGATTGTCATCTCTCATCGTGATTGTCATCTCTCATCGTGATTGTCATCTCTCATCGTGATTGTCATCTCTCATCGTGATTGTTATCTCTCATCGTGATTGTCATCTCTCATTGTGATTGTCATCTCTCATTGTGATTGTTATCTCTCATTGTGATTGTCATCTCTCATCGTGATTGTCATCTCTCATCGTGATTGTCATCTCTCATCGTGATTGTCATCTCTCATTGTGATTGTCATCTCTCATCCTGATTGTCATCTCTCATTGTGATTGTCATCTCTCATTGTGATTGTCATCTCTCATTGTGATTGTCATCTCTCATTGTGATTGTCATCTCTCATCGTGATTGTTATGTGGAGGATTAGGGACAGCTGGTGATCCAGTGCCCGAGGAAAGGGAGTCCCCTGGGGTTGTGAGAGGAAGGTGGAGGTACCAGTACCAGTGCCTTGGTCACAGGAGCATTAACCCTGCCATGTCGTTGATAGTGGGTGGAAACACACTCAAACACGGAGACAACACGCAAACTCCACACGGAAAGGACCTCGTATTAGCTCGAACCGAAGATAAAGACACTAAGCAAGCAAGGTAGAGAGACGTAGTAAACCATTGCTACTGTTATCACTTAGGGACCTTTAAACATAATTTCAAGGATACCATTAGGCATTATACTTCAGGAGTTTTTGTAACACCCTTAAAGATATGCATAGTACTATACAGTAACCAGCGGCGCCTACGAACTGGCTTACGCTAACAGGCAGAGCCGTTTGATGCTATTGCAGACTGTGCGGTTGCATAGGGCCCCGGAAGCAACCAGCGGCGGCGCCCCCTCCCTCCTCCCCTCCTGAGTGAAAAAGTGATATGCTTTTATTTTCCAGGAATCTCTTAAAGTGCACCAGATTTTTGCATTTAAATGCAAAATGCATGCCCCTAGATCACCTTAGAAGGTTTTGGAATTCCATAACAATAGTTTCACAAAATAGGGCCGTCCCCAAACAACATTTTGCATTGGGCCCCCCCAAGAGCTGGAAATGGCCCTGCTAACATGGACATAATCAGCTCCTCTCCATGGGGACTTTAGATGGAGAGAGAGAGCAAGTCCCCCCTCTCTTCTTTATTAACAATTAAGTGCCCGCCTTCTCGTTTTAGACAGCCTGGGTTTGCAATATGATTGGAATGACATTATTATATGTGTCACTTGTCAACATTTCACCCATACTCACACACTCTTAATCTTCATCAATCTGTTAAATGATCAAACTGACATTTTCTAATTTCAGAGTAATTGACAAGTTAAGGAACACAAATGTTGAAAAATATTTATATTATGCACATTCATTGTAATGCCTTACAGTAGCTGAGTGCATAAAAACAGTTAAACAGTAGCAGTTGATCCAAAGGGATGTTTCACACAGGAGCCAAACTACACGTACTAAACAACCAAATTGAGTCTCAGTAGGCCTACTGATAAGGTTACATTTGAGTGAACTTTAATAGTAGGCCTAGATTGTATGACCATCTTCGCGATAGTTTTATTTAAGCGAATTAGCTAGCGTTGAGTACAACTAGAAACAACAAGGGGCAGGAATGAGTCCTACTACCAGGAAATTACCGGCAGTACGTTTTTTTGCACTATGGGTACCTTCGTCTCGAATAGGGTTGCCATCCCTCCAGGATTCTCTGGGACAGTCACGGAGTTTTGTTGTCTGTCCTGGAAAAAAGAATGACTCGAAATGTCCTGAAATCTGACCAGGCCTGGTTTTAGGCATGGGCACGGTCAGATTTGGCCAATCATGAACATGCAACATAGTAACTATAGAAACGTATTTTTTTTTACTAAATATTACACAGGATCAAATATAGGCCTATATTATACAACTATATTCAGCTTGCAGCAGCTTCACCAGCTTTGTATGTGTCCGGGAATTTTACAAGACTGATGTGGCAACCCTAAGTCTATGGGTTTTTGGTTAGATGCCTGAAATAAGGGCTGGTGTTAACACAAGTTTAAGAGAAATACCCCACTCGTGTATTTTCAAGCTTTTATACGTGTTGAAAAGGCGGTTGCGAACAAGCGACTAATGAAACTATACGGGGGTCGTCTCGGGTAAGCGCGCCGCTGGCACCGTGCACTTTACATGTGAAAGTGAAAGTAACATTTCAAGTTTGTCGCATTAGTGTAAACAGTGCGTCGTGCAGATTGAGAAAGAGCTGCATTCGGATACATGATAAAAAATAAACGGTAGGCATCTTTTGACTTTAGGCATATTTGAGTGAATCGTAATGATTGATAACCAACGTTTACATTTGAACGGTTGTTTTTCTTTTGCTTTGGAGCCTTTCATAGCCTGCGTCATTTGAACTTGTACTTGACACTCCCTAGACTAGTACGCCTATGCTAAATGCTTAGCTTGTTTTGGACAATCTCTTATATAACCTTCTGAAAATAGATGGAGTGAGAGTCGTACAATCTTTATAGTTTTTTTTTCACAGGTAAACGCGGTGACCAGACGATTAGAATTCAAGGTCTAAACTTAATTGAATTAAGGAGCTAGGCGATGTCGCTTCCTGAAACGAAATTCTACAAAACAGGAAATTAACATTGCAGTTAAACGCTTCGCACGCTGACTGTTCGCATCTTTATGCCTATGACTGGTATGCTTACGCTCTCGTACAGCTGCAGTTTTCCAGTTATTAACCTTAAGACTCACTTGAGAGGGGAGCCAACTTGTTAATTTAGGAGGTAAATATTAGCTCAAGACTATTACTCTTTGCCTTTGATGACTTCCCTGTACAGCTACACCGTTCAAATTAGTCTAGGCTATATACGTTTCTTGTATCATTAATTTTAAGAGGCAGCTATGGACTCTTTTTAGGGATGCTAAAGCACCCCTAAAAATTAAGACTTCAAAATTATTATTATCTTTTAAATGCTTTTTGCTCTTACGTTGGGGTCTGCAAACAAGTCTGGTAGAGACATGTCGTTGAACATACCCTCGTTGACTTCCCTTCGGCACTTGCCCTTTGGGGAATCCCCGCCGCCATCTTGAAGTGTCACTTATAAGTGTCGTTCCATTTGTCTGAAAAAGGGAACTTGGTGAGATAGACCCTCGGAGGGCTGAGGGAACGAGTGATCAACAATGGTCACCCCAGAGGTGCATATCGCCCATAATGAATTGCGCTAAGCCTGCAACTGCCAGTCGATTGGTTGGTTTGGGCTGAAAGTGTACAAGAGCAGGTTTCCCCTGCTCCTCCCGCCCACTAGTAAGTAAAAGAGGCGGCAGAGGAAGGGCTGGGCGGGTATTCAAATAGGGGGGGGGGCTCAGTTTCAGGAATTTTTAATGAGGCAGAAGGAAGGAGAAGATTACATTTTCTCTCACACTAAATTTTAATAATTTGAGGGAAATCCATACGCTATAAATGATGTGACTGCACACACTCAGGTTCTTTAATACACCTATTATTTTATTCGTTGTGGCTGACATCCCACTAAAAATCTAAAAAATTATGATCAAACAACTATACAAGTGACGAAAGCTTTCTCAGGACCAGCATTGCAATCGGCTCTAGTTACTTAACAATGATATGATGTCCACATGTGCTAAATGATGCAGCTAACTCACCAGACACCAAGAATTTTTGAAATCTGGTTCCACACATCATTTTTGATCGTAGCATTTCTGTACTCCCTTGGAATGTAGTGTAATGGACATTTTCAGGTTTATGCAGAAAACAACCCATTAAAGGAGGTGAGATTTCAGGCAATTATCAAAGTACAATTGTATTCATGAGTACAGAGAGCAAGTCTGTACTCAGAGAAATAACTATAGTGAGTTCGCTCCAATCACAGAATGTTGTGATTTACTTCCCAGTATTGAAAGGACAGTATGCCAACTCGTATTGTGATGGCTACGAACAGACAACACTAGTGTTCAGTGTCTCAGAGAGGCACATGTTATCTCTTTGGTGCTCTGGCCTTCACTCTGACCCTTCCCTCCCATCTGAACATCAGCACATTCGTTGAATGCCCACATTTGGCCATTACAGTAGAAACAGTGATAATGAGTTTTTCTTCCATGGTGACTGACTACAAGCAGATCCGACACGTAGGCTATGCGTGTGTTGCACAGATGACAACGTGGAAACGCCTTCTCTTCTGCACTGATTGGTCACTTGCAGAGCAGACCAGCTTCTCCTCCGCTCAAAGTTTAGCTGTTTTCAACTATCTGCCCGCCCGTCGCCCCAGGCGTTCCCCGCCCCTCTGCCTCGCTCCTAGAGTTAAAGCGGAGAACGCCTTCCATTGAAAATGAATGATTTCCGATACGATTGAACGCAGCACAACATGGGTGTTGTTGCACTGTTTAACGGTCGGCGCTTCTACAAGACTGCCTGCGCCTCTTATTCTAGTCTAAAAACTGACCAGGCAGGATGTTGTAGGCTAAACGCTGAGTGGTGGAACTTTTTTACAATGTTTTTTATTCTGCTGGTAAAAAAACAGAACAGTTGCATATCATAAGCAGAAACTTGAGCAATGTTTAGTGTGCCACCCTAAGATTATTACTGGCCCAATCAGGCCACCCTAAAGAAAGTTTTTTTTGCGGGCGCCACTGAGTATGTAGGTCTTACCAAACTGTTGGACCTCCAGGGCAACTGAAAGTTACCTGACAGTGTCTGGCTATATTGTCATCCGGGAGACATGAGAAATGCATTGCTACGACCCCTACAGGAAATTCCATATAACATTTATTTTTAAATGAATTAATTCATATGCACATCCTTTCAGACATTGCCAATAGGAAGATGACTTTTCACTACTTCTCAGAAATATGTTGTTATGAATACTATACGTAAATGTGTTCTGATACCTAACTGGTTCATTAGTTATAGTAAGACTATTATTAATGCCTAATAAAAAATAAAAACACTTTTTTTTTTGTCTTTTAGTTGACAAAATGGAACACAATATTATTGGTCTGGTTATGAGATTCATGGTTGCTGCTTGCCCATTCATGCAGTTTTGTGATGGTGAGTATTTGGTCAAGTATTTTTTCTGTAATCATATCCATGAAGATGATTAATTGTTCAGACTCAGACTATAATTGAGTTTGATTTGTTAATCTCAGGTCAGTCCAAGGTGATTGGTTCAGTTCAGCCAATAGCAGCTCTAGCGGGTGATGACGTCATCCTACCATGTCACCTGGAACCCCCGATCGATGCTAATAAGTTGACAGTGGAGTGGTCCAGACCGGCGCTGAAACCCAGCTATGTACATGTTCATCGAGAGAGCCGGGAAGATTTTAAGATTAAAAATCCATCATACAAGAGAAGGACTGCCCTCTTTTTAGAGGAAATGGAAAAAGGCAACATCTCTCTGAATCTCCTCAGAGTTAAACTAGAAGATGAAGGGAGATACAGATGCTATATTTCGATGATGGGGGAAGCTCTTATAGAGCTACTTGTTGGTAGGTCACAGTCCACAAAGTCTACATACAAATAAAAATAATAAATGTTTGTTTTAAGAGAGATATTACTCTTGCTAGAACTCTGAACTGTCTACTCTGTAAACAGAGTACCTTTGTAAAACCTGCTCAATTGTGTGTGTATCATGTTATAATAGGCATGATTTATATCCTCGCAATAGCACTGCAAATTGATTGAAATTGAAACTAAATTTTAGATTTTTGCCCCTGCACATGCTGCTTATACATAAGACCTAATCTCTGTTTAATAATCACTTTTATGAGTTTACTAGTTTTACTTTTATGGTAAATAACAAAACACATACTTAAGCTTTTTATATTACTAAACCTCACTCTCAATTTTAAGTCACCTCCCCACAACTGCCTTTTATTTGCTAAAACTAAATCTGTGGATGTCCTTAGGAAGTTCTTTCAGGGTCCCCACAGATCCTTAAAAAGTCTTCAAAGTCTTGAATTTCAGATTTTGACATTCAAGGCCTTCAAATGTCTGGAATTGTAAAAGGAGAAGCATGAAATCTGATCTGGGCCAGAATGAATGAGACTTTATAGTAAAACAATTTTACCAAACAGGTATTTTATATCCCACCACAATGACCATTTCAAGAACACACCACTGCGAGGTAGTGCGAGCAACTAATGCATGGTTAGCCCTGGGGAAATGCAACTAATGCATGGTTAGCCCTGGGGAAATGCAACTAATGCATGGTTAGCCCTGGGGAAATGCAACTAATGCATGGTTAGCCCTGGGGAAATGCAACTAATGCATGGTTAGCCCTGGGGAAATGCAACTAATGCATGGTTAGCCCTGGGGAAATGTAACTAATGCATGGTTAGCCCTGGGGAAATGCAACTAATGCATGGTTAGCCCTGGGGAAATGCAACTAATGCATGGTTAGCCCTGGGGAAATGCAACTAATGCATGGTTAGCCCTGGGGAAATGTAACTAATGCATGGTTAGCCCTGGGGAAATGCAAATTCAGTAGTAAGTGGTTGGAGGACGACAAATAAAACCACCTAGCGATTTGCATGAGGCGCAATGTAAAAGTAGTCACAAAACATAAAAACGTAGGACAATGGCCTGTAATACATTTAGGTTTTTGTCAGTTGTGTTAGCCAATATGCAGTGAATTTTTCTGTTATTCAAATTCAGTTAAACTCAATAACGGTGTATACTGTGGTCTAGTTAGTTGAATTATTTTGCTGCTGTATTTTTTTCCTTTTAGAGGTATTATAAAGGTCTTAAAAGTCATTACATTTGTATTTTCAGAAAGTGGAGATACCCTGTCTTTTCAGAATGTGCAACATGTGTTCTTGCAGGTGCAGTGTCTGAGCCTATAGTCTCCATCAAGGGCCACTATCAAACAGGCATGGTTCTGCAGTGTGAGGCCAGGAGCTGGTACCCGGAACCTGAGTTGGAGTGGAGGGAGAAAGAGGGACGTGTCATCGTTTCTGATTCCATTAAGACTATCCAAGAGGCTGACGAACGCTACACTGTAAGGAGCAATGTTACTGTGCAGAAAACTCTCTCCAATAAGTTCACATGTAAAGTTTTTCTGGAAAAACTAAACGAAACCAAGGAGGCAGAGATTCATGTTCCAGGTAAGTCATTTATTTTGTTAAAAGCTCAAGAAAAAGAGCATAACCCTGCCAAAGCAAACATAAGATTGGGTAGACACCTATTATAGCCTTGGAGTTCACTTTATAAAGTTAAAAATAACCAATACCTGGGCTATGAGTGAAGAAACACTATGCTCTACTTAAATAATAAAAATTACACTTTCCAGCAGCTTACATTCAGAAATGTTTCAATGTAATGTTGTTATTTGCCAATCAAATAATGGACTTGCATTGAAAAAAACACATTTGTTTTGGCCATTATCATTTTTTGTTTTTTTAAATAGACATACTCATTGAATCTAACAATTGAAGGACCATTATTAACTTTCTAATTATAACTGTATATTTCAGCTGAACTGTTCCCCCAAACACAACCCCCAGCTCACATGCCCTTATGGTGGATTGTAGGCATTATTATCTTTATTATCCTGTTGGTGATCCTGTGGGTAAAACGACCAGTCATTAGAAAATGTAAGTCACACGTTTTTCAGTCTACTATTAACTTTAAAACATCAAATACTTTTTTTTACATTTATCAAATTCTTTTTACTTTTTTATTCATATTTTAACCTGTATCCCATTACACACTTTATCCATAGACATGCAAGAACGATCCAAGCCTACAAAATATCCCAACGGTGAGTCGTTTTTTTTTTCACTGTACTATTAACTCTTGTGCTTTTTACTTTTTACTAACCTGCCTCCCATTACACTCCCATTGCATTATGGACATAATGTAAATCGTTTTAATTCGTTCGTTCAGAAAATGTATGAATGTTAGAAGAGTGTAATTATGTGAGTTAGAGGGTTAAATAGGAATAAGAATAAGAAAGCCTGGGAATCTGAAAGGACCGTGGGACTAATGACTTTTAATCTTTTGTAGAAACTACAACCACAATTATCCGTCCCACCGAAGAAGAATTGAATAGGTCTGAACTTGCCAATGACAGTGGACTCGATGATAGTGATGTTGGCTGAATGGCTCACTAAATATTCCATGCACATTTAGTTATAACTGCAGAGTTATTACATTAGGATGGATATCTGTGGACAGGGTCCAGGACTTTTTTAATTGAATTTATAACTGGCCCTATCCACACAGGATGTTTTTTACTTACTCGGTGCACTCAGTAACACAATGAACACAAACTCCAAGACGTCTGTATTTGAGTGACCGATTAGCAATAGATCCGGTGTTACATGAGGTGTGCTTTGATCAAAAAACGTACTCCATCAAAAATGTTATAATCAAAGGTCTATCAAATAATTTAAACAATCCTATTTCTCCTTCTAAAGGTCTCAAAAACTTTACAATTTACCAAAAATGGCTGTCAGTTTGCTAGTTATGACTAAAATTAGGACCACAATTTTTCCAAAACACAGCTAAACTTGTTTGGCTGCTACAAATTACTGATTCACAAAGGATTTTATTAACAATAAAATATAATTGTAATAAATAAATAATATAATGGTCCCATTGTAAAACCTATCCCGGATGAATAGCGTTATTGTCTCATCACTCTGGATCTTGGAGTTTGGTCATATTTAAACTTCCCATTGTTAAAGATGTTTTATTTCAGTTTTTGTCAATGCTCTTATATAATATTGTTTACAGGACATTTATTTTAAATCACCCTTATAGTGATTCATTATTTGAATTCGAAATGTTGCAGCCTGGTATTTTGATAGTAGGCTATATATGCTTTTTTAAATTTATTTTATTTTATTTAAAAAATATGTTTCGGATTTTGCTAGAGAAAGGTCCGCGTACCACCAGTGTCTCAAATGATTCGACTATAATAATGACTCACTTCTTCAAACCGGCTTAGCCTTTCTTCATTTGGATTGGTTTGGTGCGGAGCCCCCCTGATGACATTGGTGGGGAAAATATTATTGATAAGGTCGATGAGGTGTGGGAACGTTTGGTCTTCATGAGATAAGGTGTTGTTTGAAGATGAGATCTAACAGCATGAGGAAACTGAGGTGGCTTTCTATTTTGTGGTTGAAAGGAATAAATGCAATTTCTACAGGGATCAGCTAGCTGTATTTCTAACAAACACACTGTTACAATTAAAAGTATTTTACTAATGATGACAATGCTTAACCGCATGAGAATGCATTCAATCCTAAGAATAAAATAAAATGAAACTAAATCAAATTTGTCCATGCTTTATGAATGCGTGCATTATAGTCTACAGAGCTGGCCCGGTGTTGTCTGTAAACAACAGATTTCGTGACGTGGCCACGACTTAATTATCTCATCCCCATGCCTTATTAAGCTGTGGCCATGAGTTGTGGATCTTGTGGTCGCGCATTGCTAACTCGCCACCAGGGGGCTCTGTAGTTTAGTTTTATAATGATTAGATTATGGTCTTTTAAATACTTTCATATTCTTTACTTCTTTATTTGTTTTAAATTAATTATTTGACCATTTTGTTCAACTGATAATGTTTGATTTCCTTATTGCCTCACTTTCCTTTGTATAATGTATTGATGTTGAAGCACTTTTTTAACATTGTAAAGAAAAGTGCCATATGCATTAGGATATTATTATTATTATTGTTATTACTATTATTGTCATTATTTTTGGGTTTAATAAAGTACAATATAAGTACAAATATTGTATCCTCTTTTAACAATTGAGAATGTCAGACAAGCAGCTATGTTTTCATTCAAATTACACTTTTATGTGATACGGTACCTTGCTTTGCCAAACTGCATTTATTATGCACATTTTTTTTTTTACCAGTTCTAAACAGACTTCACTACAGAGATGTAATGGCACTGGCTATATTTCTAATGACTGAAACCCCGATCTATTTTCAAAATCTTTTAAATATACAATTTTGAAAATTATGTCTATTATTTTAAGGCCACTATTCACCACGGTTTGGATTAAAAATATAATCTAAACCGTGTTATTTACATTTACATATATATTGTATACAGTGGGGCCAAAAAGTATTTAGTCAGCCACTGATTGTGCAAGTTCTCCTACTTAGAAAGATGAGAGAGGTCTGTCATTTTCATCATAGGTACACTTCAACTATGAGACAAAAATGAGAAAAAAAAATCCAGGAAGTCACATTGTAGGATTTTTAAAGAATTTATTTGTAAATTATGGTGGAAAATAAGTATTTGGTCACCCACAAACAAGCAAGATTTCTGGCTCTCACAGACCTGTAAATTCTTCTTTAAGATGCTCTTCTGTCCTCCACTCGTTACCTGTATTAATGGAACCTGTTTGACCTCGTCATCTGTATAAAAGACACCTGTCCACAGCCTCAAACAGTCAGACTCCAAACTCAACCATGGCGAAGACCAAAGAGCTGTCGAAGGACACCAGGAAGAAAATTGTAGACCTGCACCAGCCTGGGAGGAGTGAATCTGCAATAGGCAAGCAGGTTGGTGTGAATAGATCAACTGTGGGAGCAATTGTAAGAAAATTGAAGAAATACAAGACCATTGATAATCTCCCTCGATCTGGGGCCCCACGCAAGATCTCATCCCGTGGGGTCAAAATGATCATGAGAACGGTGAGCAAAAATCCCAGAACTACACGAAGGGACCTGATGAATGACCTGCAGAGAGCTGGGACCAAAGCTACAAAGGCTACCATCAGTAACACACTACGCCGAGAGGGACTCAAATCCTGCAGTGCCAGGCGTGTTCCCCTGCTTAAGCCAGTACATGTCCAGGCCCGTCTGAAGTTTTCCAGAGAGCATATGGATGATCCAGAAGAGGATTGGGAGAATATCATGTGGTCAGATGAAACAAAAATAGAACTTTTTGGTAAAAACTCAACTCGTCGTGTTTGGAGGAAGAAGAATGCCGAGTTGCATCCCAAGAACACCATACGTACTGTGAAGCATGGGGGTGGAAACATCATGCTTTGGGGTTGTTTTACTGCAAAGGGGACAGGACGACTGATCCGTGTTAAGGGAAGAATGAACGGGGCCATGTATCGTGAGATTTTAAGCCAAAACCTCCTTCCATCAGTGAGAGCATTGAAGATGGAACGTGGCTGGGTCTTCGCATGACAATGATCCCAAACACACCGCTCAGGCAACGAAGGAGTGGCTCCATAAAAAGCATTTCAAGGTCCTGGAGTGGCCTCGCCAGTCTCCAGACCTCAACCCCATAGAAAATTTGTGGAGGGAGTTGAAAGTCCGTGTTGCCCAGCGACAGCCCCAAAACATGACTGCTCTAGAGGAGATCTGCATGGAGGAATGGGCCAAAATACCAGCTACAGTGTGTGCAAACCTGGTGAAGACTTACAGGAAACGTTTGACCTCTGTCATTGCCAACAAAGGTTATGTTACAAAGCATTGAGTTGAACTTTTGTTATTGACCAAATACTTATTTTCCACCATCATTTACAAATAAATTCTTTAAAAATCCTACGATGTTATTTCCTGGATTTGTTTTTCTCATTTTTGTCTCTCATAGTTGAAGTGCACCTATGATGAAAATTACAGACCTCTCTCATCTTTCTAAGTAGGAGAACTTGCACAATCAGTGGCTGACTAAATACTTTTTGGCCCCACTGTATGCACATATGAAACTTACAGCATTTACCAACTCCTTCTCCTGGTCTGTGAGGACTCTTTTCGGTGCCTCAAACTGGTGCACAAATTTTAGTAGACACCCAGTGACTTCTTTGGCTGTTTTGGAGGAAAGGGCATAGGCTTGTGGCCACTTTGTGAGGTAGTCCACCATCACACATATGTATTGGTTCCCACTTTCCGTAAGTGACAGTTTTCCCCATAATGACCATTTCCACCAGCTCAAATGGCTCATTAACCTAGAAGAAAAGAATAATATGATAACAACACCCATGTTAGAATTTGTCTGCTGTATTTAATTTAACAGTTCACAAGTTAACAAGGACATATCCGATCACTGTGTTTTATTGATTATGATTGTAATTGAAATTGCTGTGGAACTCTCCGAAAATTGCATGTGCCTCCTCTTTTCCAAGGACAACTTTTGATTTAACGGCCGAAGATGTTCCCTTGTGCCGCATATAATAGAGTTCACTATCTGTTAAATAATAGGAGATTAGTTTATGACAAAGACATTTAGTGACATTAACGTTATAGTATATTATAGTATTGCATAGACACAGCTTGTCAACACAGCTGTGGGACGATGATTCCCTTGAAATACGCTAAAAGTGGTGGATGGTAAATTGGCTACTGACTGACACTTGACCTTCTGCCATAAAACCACAATTGGACTACTGTTGTGAAGGAATGGTTTATTCTAATTGTTTGTGGAACGATCATCTCACCTTCGACACAGAATGTGTTCGCCTACTGGCGGAAATTTCCTTCTTCCTTCTTGTACAAGCCCTCCGGATAAACACCATTCCATTTATATCGAACAATTTGGCAATACAGATTCGGATCCATTTTCTGGACGTATATCGAAAAGAAAAGTGAATACAGAACCAATCAGTACATGAAATTTCGGAGACAACTTATATATGACGACAGATTGCGATAATTATGTTGTATTTTGTTTACTAAACTTACCTATGTTGCTTCGCTGTCGCTCATCCAAACTCTCGTGATAATTGATGAAACTTGAGGTGACCCTCAACCCCAAATGATGTAGAAAATGCAGGGGCCAAATACATTTTGACTTACCGAAAACGTTATCTCTTTGGTTACACTCTTAAACCAATTATTGTCAAACGAAAGCCTAAAGTTGTAACCATAATGAATTTGAAGTGTCTCAGACTTTGCGAACAATAGATGGGAGGGGGGAGTTACATTTTGGCAGCATAACAATGGGCCCGCTAAAATCCTACTCCCCACTACAAAATGGTCCGTGTTTTGACTACAAGTATGTGCTTTCTAGGGTACAATCAGAGAACCTAAAGATGTAACAGCAATACATTTTAAGTGTCTCAGACTTTGCAAGCAATAGATACGGATGGGGGGCTGAATTTTCGCAGTATAAATATGATGATAGGCCTACACAAATGTATTACTTGCAAACATTGCAAATATTAAGAATTCGAATTGCTCTCGTAGTTTGTTATCGTGGATGTTATCGCGTACATTATGGGTCGTCTATCACGCAATTCTGAATTTCGCATTGCGATGTGTTCAGCTTAAAACTTAAAATCTTAAATATAGGATCGCTTTTTTTGTGATAAGTTGCTCTTCCTGTGATGTTCTGGTCTTTGTGTAGGGGTACAAAGTATATTAACATTTATTTTGACGGAAGGAATAGCGCAGATGCAAAACTAAGAGACAGATCGAACCTAATGAAAATAAGCGGCACTAAGAACAAGCGAATGCGCGTTTTCGCGAAGGGGGGTGAGGTTCTGCGGGGAGTGAGAAAACGGCACAACACTGGCCGCCGTTGAGGAAAGTTAGGAAAACCTGCGCAGGTTTTCAATTGTCTTTGTATGTCAAATAAAGCCACCTTCTCCAAAGCTAAACCCTGACTCTTGACTTCTTGCAAATCGGGGCAAATGGTCTTCCTTCCTAACCAGAGGGAACTCACCATACTTTCAAATCATCAAAGCTCCCACTGCCGTTTATAGATATGTAGATATGCCTATATAGTTGAATGAATGATTGGTCTGAGCTAACTAACCTTTGCTAACACATGAAAGTTTCGGACACCTAATATTATATTGAACATAATTCCAAAAGTAGGTCTAACGTGTTCTGTCACCAAATACATCTACTCAACTTTGTCAGGGGCTCTCTGTATATATTCTAAAAGTATTTACGATGAAAATGTAGGAAAAAAATCGCTTCGTAAAATAAGCACTGCCAAGATATATTTTTCAATCCCAAAATACTTTGTGTTTTGCGTTTTACTGTTTTACTGCTTAAAACCAGTAGTACATTGTATCACAGGAATAGAACTCTGAAACCACCTTCGCAGTGCATTGCAATGTACAGTATTGTACAGCTAAACAAAAATACAACAATTGAATGTTACATTTTGCTATATTTTGCTGTAAAAACGCAGATATTTTTTACAGTGTAGTTGAATTCATTAGCAATCAACTGCAATACTCTGGACAGCTTCACGGGTCCGGTGGATGTACGCTAAATCCAGAGAACATGAACTACGTGTGAGGAAAGAGGATGTACGCTTGGTGGTGAAGGAGCTGGATCTTAGAGGAGTGGCACTAATTGCAAGACATGTAATTGACAGAAAAGCACAGTATCTGATGAAGATATCTATGCTTGCACAGCCTGTGCTGCCAAGCAATTCAATGTCAGAGATAATGTAACAGCACGAGTTCATGATATTTTTGTTAATGTGAAAATATTTTTTATTAACAATCATTTTGTATTGTTGCAGGCCGCATTTAACACAGGCGACATCCCCATGTAGATTTTTTTTAAACAGGATCTCACATAGATAACTTCAACATTAACTTTCATAAAGTTTTTCTCTGAATAATGAAAAATGTATAACACTGACAAACAATTAATAAACAAACCAGTGATGGAGAACACTATTTTTCTTATCAGCAGCATAAGAAACAATATTAAGCTCAGCCTTAAACCTGGGTTGGGGATAACCTGACAGAAATGAAAGCAGCAATCAATTTCACAGTATATTAAAAATGTAAATCATCCTTGTGAAAACTATGGTGATGTAGGTTCAGTGCATCAGACGTTTTTATCAATAAAAAAACAACAATAAATTATAAAATAAGGACACTTTTTACTCTTAGGCCTGATAAGGACTGTTCTCAAGTTCAAGGGATGTTCATGTCAAGGTAGTTTCTGGACAGGATGTTGCCAAACTCTGTGCGAAAATCAGGGTAAGAACTGTAAGTACATGGTACTTCAAGGGTAGCTCCACAGGTATGAGCAACAGGCCTTCTGTTGAGCCCAGTTTCAGCGTTAAAGCATACCATCATTTCTAGTGACTTCTTTTGAGCTGATACTGGGCGAAATTGACCTAAGTGTTGCAACTTTTTCGAGCTTAAAATGAAAGTCTATACACTTCTTCCATTGTTGTGGTTGAACTGACCCGGATGTAGTAGCCTACCTACGTTGAGCTATATTACGTTTTTGCGAGATCTCGCAAAAGTACATTTACATTTTTTCCCCCACCATGTCCCCTTAGGGGCTCCGTACCTTAGCCACAAGGTGGCAGTTTAGTCTGATCTCACCTGCAGGGTGTCTGAGTCTGGGTGTATGAGGGACCTTTAAGCACCTCCTTTTTCTCAATCAGGAAGAACATCTCTAGAATTAGCCTTGTATGTTTGTATCAGTCATTCTGCAGAGTCAATCGGGATGGAGATGGCATTCTTCCTACTGAGTGAGTAGCTTCTGTGTTGATGTGTGTGCCTTGATGTCTATTTGTGTTAATTTTCCTGTATTAAACGGACGGAAGCATATATATATATATATATATATACACCTTCCCTCAGTGGTAGGTGAGGAAAACATACAAAATGTGTGTACAAGCCATTGCTGAGCCAGTTGCCGTTCTACCTTGTATCAGGCAAAGCTTGGAAAATCCGCTATTTGTTGTTTTTGCAAGTCCTACAATTATTATTATTTATTTATACAGTGTAGACGACTGAGACTAGGTCTCTTTTCCAGCATTGCCCTGTTAAAGGCAGATCAATAAATTAAAACAACTAAACAATTATGAATAAAATCAAATAGAATAAACTAAAAATAAATCAAATAAAAGTAAGCAGATGGATGATGAATACTTGTTACAATGTTTACAAGACAGTACAATATTTAAAGTAAAACTATTCATATTTACAATGTTTCAAACAAAACAAGTGCACTCTTCAACTCCCATATCCTCCTATAAAATTGTAATTGTTCAAACGAAACAAAAAGCTCTATTTTCAAAACCTGTTGTACCTTGTTTCATTTATGTGAGGCGAAAAAACCTGAAAGCAAAAATCCCCTTGGGGGATTTCAAATTTTTATTATATAAAAATATACAAATATTATTTTTTGTAATCATTTGTATGTGTATGTCAATTTATGTCTTTTAAACAGTGCACTGCTGATAGGAGACATAGTCGGTTATCCCTGTATTCATAATGAATAATAATTTCAGGATGACACTTCTGTTTACACGCACTATTGTCTGTCTGATTTTAGTCTCTCTTAGAATCAGTCCTGAAAGATCTCAATTCTTCAGGGAGGAGTCTGTCTCTCTGAGCTGTGAGGGAGGACAGGGAATAACAGATGCATTGTTAATAAACAGAACCACTGATCAAAATGGACCTGAAACATGTGGCACCGACTGGGGAAAAAGAAATGGGCCTGTGTGCAAAATCACAAACATATTCATAGAAGACAGTGGAGTATACTGGTGTGAGTCAGTGGAAAACATCAAAACCATCAACATCACAGTGACTGGTAATGGTCAATATATCACTTTGATTATTATTTGAGTTTATATTTTGTTGCCATTGTTCTTAAAGTAAGCTAACATGCTTTTATAAATTTGTGTTTAGAAGGTGATATCATCTTAGAGATACCTGCTGTACCTGTGACCGATGGAGATGTTGTGACCATGCGTTGTTTGACCCGAAACAAGACCAACTATCATATCAACTCAAGCTTTCCTGCTGACTTCTACAAAGATGGCTCCCTCATCAGGACAGAGTCTAAAGGAGAGATGGCCATCCCTGCAGTGTCCAAGTCTGATGAAGGCCTCTACAAGTGTAAAACTGGCTTAGGAGAATCCCTGGAGAGCTGGCTGGCAGTGAGAGGTGAGAAAGTATGTGTTGTATTCATGAATGGTGGCGTTAATACAAAGCAATATATTACCTCCAAAAAACTATTAGTTAGATCAGCGGATAGACAACATACTACTGTTGTTGGGCAAAACAACATTTGAAAAACCTTACTTATTTTACCAAAGTGAAGAATTTGTGAATTATATGCAAAGATATCTGAATTTGTTACACATAAAAACAATGGCATACTACTGTTGTTGGGAAAAACCTTAGTTATTTTCAGTTATAAGCCAATATATCTGAATTTGTTACATATAAAAACAATGGCATAATGTTGGCTACTGCATTTACTTGTTAACATATTTCATATCAACCTGCCTATCCAGATTCCACACCCATCCTGTCAACTCTGGGTTTGTATTGGGTGGTTGGTCTACTGCTGTTTGTGGTTGCTGTGGTGCTGTTCTGCATCTGGAAGAGACATAGAGGTGTGACCAATTTAGATTCAGTGTAACGTATTAGTTATTTATTTATTAAGTAGTTTACAACAATCTACTTTATTGTAAACTTGCACACCTCTGATGTTACCTATTTATTAAAAGTTTGACTGGACTTTTGTAAACAAACAATTTTTGGCAAATTCTTTGTTGCGCTTAACCTGTGTCCACAAATCATTGAATGCTACAGTTATATCTCAGTTTGTGATATACATTTGACCTTGTATGTCAGTTTAGCCTATGTTAACTAATGAGAGGTGTACATACATTCAGCCAGTGGCTTACTGGCCTAGCTTCAGGCTAGCACATGAGGTGGAACGATACTGGCAGCTCTTAAAAAAAACCGTTGTTTCTAGATAAAAGAGAAGCAGCTCGTCCTGAGGATGTGACGTACGCTGACGACAATTTAACAGGCAAATTGAGGAAGAAGAAAGGCACGTTCCAAACGCCCAACAACATTTTCTAAATATTTCCTTTATCTCTTTCCTGTGTTTTCTCTTTCTGGTCGTTTTTTTTCTGAGACGATCTTTAAGTGACTGAACACACATTTATGCTCTCTAACTTAAGCTTTTGTATTCAATGGCATGATCATATCATGTTTTCTTTAGAATTTCTTTGGATTATACATTAGATTGTTTTTTAATACCTTCGTCAAGGACTAGCTACCGGTCCAATATACCGTTGGTTTTAAGAAAAGTGTTAGGTGCATTTATTTAAGTATTTATTTTGAGGTTAGTACGTTATTAAATTAAGACGTAGGTAGAGGAGGACTTAATTGTTAATTTACACACACACACACACACACACACACACACACACACACACAATTACTTTATTGGTATCATTTGTACACACACACACACACACACACACACACACACACAGATGCACACATACCAACAGACACAAGTACCCAGTTGTCTTGAATATTTCAAAGTGGTTGTTCTGTTTTGGTTTGTCTGTCTCCCGTTTGGCCGCCCTGTGTTTTCAGATGCTGGTGGAGCTGAAGACAACTTGACCTACTCTGATATCAACCACAAGGTGAAGAGAACACCACCGAAGAAGAGAGGTGAGGGAGGGGCCTCAGGCTCTCCCGTTGACTAACTGAAAATGTTTAAATTTTAACAGATCAACTTACATTTTAATAAAATATGCCATCTACAATTGTAATAATTGTTATACACATTGTTATAATTAAATGCTGTGGAAGTGTGAATGTTCTCTTTTCTCTGTTTGTGTTCAGATGTTTGTAATTTTAAGTTTATCTCAGATACTAACAGTGTTGACCCAAATAGTTTATTTATGTATTTCCCTCTCTTTCCCTTGACTTTCTCTCCATCTTAGGGGACCCCTCACAAGAGCCGGTCTACTCTGTAGTGAAGTCAAGTAAGAGTCAATCAACTATATTATTCTGTTGTGTGTCCAACCACATCAAACGTAATGACATCTTATCTATTTTACTACAGTGATACATCCATGCGTAATTATTTGGGGGGTGTCAAGTGTAAATTTGACGTTTGTTTTTGTTTCCTGGACACTGTGCTTTCAGACGAAGCTGGAGACAACTTGACCTACTCTGATATCAACCACAAGGTGAAGAAAACACCACAGAAGAAGAGAGGTGAGGGAGGGGCCTCTGGCTGTCCTGTTGACTAACATAAAATGTTTAAATTTAAACAGATCAACAAAATTTGTTATAAAATATGTAATCTACTATTGCAATAATTCTTATACATAGTTAAGTATTACTATACATTACTCAAAAGGGCTTTAGCTTTGGAATGCAGCCTTTGTTTCATTGTTCAACAACAATTAAATAATTTCCAGCTCTGTTGAACTTAAGCAAACCTTGCAATGTTGCTTCTCTCCCTATGTGTTCCAGCTGAGTCCACTCCACCGGAACCAGGTGTAGTCTACTCTTCACTGGGACCAGGATACTCTGCAGGTACAGAACCAGGTGTAGTCTAATCTTCACTGGGACCAGGATACTCTGCAGGTACAGAACCAGGTGTAGTCTAATCTTCACTTAGACCAGGATACTCTGCAGGTACAGAACCATTGGAGTCACTACTAAAAAAATACTACAAAACTATTCAGGAAAAAATCCGGAAATTCCAACCACTAATACCCATTCAAGAGCTGTTTTGGAGATATTTATCATTGTGTTTTAATTCCATAATTCTAGCCTTCAACACATAACAAAGGGGAAGAAAGAATTTACATTTAAAATTATTCATATACTGATATTGATTGATTCAGGTGGTTAAGGACCCGTAATCATCAGGGCTTCTGTTTAAACTAGCAAGGGATACAATGTACAAAGAGGCAAAACTCACACAAGAAACACTCAACTATTCAACGCTGGGGTATTCGATGTCTTGACTTTAGACCACAAAGATTCCCCCACAGCCAAAACACAGCTCTGAGTTGCTCTGACCGCTGTTCTTATAAATAGGGACGTTGAGGTGTGAAAACATAGAACATTGCCAATCTACACTGCATCATCTGTAGCTTTATTTCATGACGTTCATTGCCAACAGATGTTAGTCTGTCTCATGTAAAAATAGGTTTTGTTTAAGGTTCAGAGCCCTGATGCTAAAAGAAAGGATTGACAGATCTCACTCTGCCAAGAATGAAGAGGAAGGGAGGAATAAGCACTTCACAGTTCACACACACACACACACACACACACACACACACACACACACACACACACACACACACACACACACACACACAAACGCAACTTCAAATACAAATGCATGCATATGTCTGTCACTCACACGGTACAGGCAGAAATGTCAGTATATTCAGACCTTTTACCAGAACAGAACATCTAATCCAGAGAAGTGTGTCTTGAGTTTATTTGTGTTACCTTTATAGTTGTATTGCATTCTGGTTTCAGCTGCACTCAGCTTGTGCCATCTCTCAGGCCCTGGCCTCAGCTATCCGCCTCTTTCTCACCAATAAACCTGTTAGTGACAGCAGAGGTTAGGGGACAAAACAAGTGGTACTGAGGGCCAAGGAGGGTGTTAGGGTACAGTTTTTTTTTGGGAGGCATTTTTACACTTTATTGACAGGACAGTGAATGGACAGGAAGGTGGGAGAGAGAGGGGGGGGGGGGCATGCAGCAAAGGGACTGGGCCGAAATCGAACCCGGGCCGCAGCGTTCATGGTCAGCGCCTTAACCGGGGCGCCCCCATTGGATTGTCTTTTAATACCTTTGTCAAAGACAAGCTACCTGTCTAATATACTATTGGTTTTAAAAAAGTGTTTTTATTTAAGTATTTATTTTGAGGTTAGTATGTTATTCAATTAAGACGTAGGTAGAGGAGGACTTAATTGTTATTTTACACACACACACACACACACACACACACACACACACACACACACACACATAATTGCTTTATTGATATAATTTGTACACACACACACACACACACACACACACACACAGAGGCACACACACCAACAGACACAAGTACCCAGTTGTCTTGAATATTTCAAAGTGGTTGTTCTGTTTTTGTTTGTCTGTCTCCCGTTTGGCCGCCCTGTGTTTTCAGATGCTGGTGGAGCTGAAGACAACTTGACCTACTCTGATATCAACCACAAGGTGAAGAGAAAACCACAGAAGAAGAGGGGTGAGGGAGGGGCCTCTGGCTGTCCCATTGACTAACTGAAAATGTTTACATTTAAACAGATCAACTAACATTTTAATAAAACATGCCATCTACAATTGTAATAATTGTTATAATTAAATGCTGTGGAAGTGTGAATGTTCTCTTTTCTCTGTTTGTGTTCAGATGTTTGTAATTTTAAGTTTATCTCAGATACTAACAGTGTTGACCCAAATAGTTTATTTATGTATTTCCCTCTCTTTCCCTTGACTTTCTCTCCATCTTAGGGGACCCCTCACAAGAGCCGGTCTACTCTGTAGTGAAGTCAAGTAAGAGTCAATCAACTATATTATTCTGTTGTGTGTCCAACCACATCAAACGTAATGACATCTTATCTATTTTACTACAGTGATACATCCATGCGTAATTATTTGGGGGGTGTCAAGTGTAAATTTGACGTTTGTTTTTGTTTCCTGGACACTGTGCTTTCAGACGAAGCTGGAGACAACTTGACCTACTCTGATATCAACCACAAGGTGAAGAAAACACCACAGAAGAAGAGAGGTGAGGGAGGGGCCTCTGGCTGTCCTGTTGACTAACATAAAATGTTTAAATTTAAACAGATCAACAAAATTTGTTATAAAATATGTAATCTACTATTGCAATAATTCTTATACATAGTTAAGTATTACTATACATTACTCAAAAGGGCTTTAGCTTTGGAATGCAGCCTTTGTTTCATTGTTCAACAACAATTAAATAATTTCCAGCTCTGTTGAACTTAAGCAAACCTTGCAATGTTGCTTCTCTCCCTATGTGTTCCAGCTGAGTCCACTCCACCGGAACCAGGTGTAGTCTACTCTTCACTGGGACCAGGATACTCTGCAGGTACAGAACCAGGTGTAGTCTAATCTTCACTGGGACCAGGATACTCTGCAGGTACAGAACCAGGTGTAGTCTAATCTTCACTTAGACCAGGATACTCTGCAGGTACAGAACCATTGGAGTCACTACTAAAAAAATACTACAAAACTATTCAGGAAAAAATCCGGAAATTCCAACCACTAATACCCATTCAAGAGCTGTTTTGGAGATATTTATCATTGTGTTTTAATTCCATAATTCTAGCCTTCAACACATAACAAAGGGGAAGAAAGAATTTACATTTAAAATTATTCATATACTGATATTGATTGATTCAGGTGGTTAAGGACCCGTAATCATCAGGGCTTCTGTTTAAACTAGCAAGGGATACAATGTACAAAGAGGCAAAACTCACACAAGAAACACTCAACTATTCAACGCTGGGGTATTCGATGTCTTGACTTTAGACCACAAAGATTCCCCCACAGCCAAAACACAGCTCTGAGTTGCTCTGACCGCTGTTCTTATAAATAGGGACGTTGAGGTGTGAAAACATAGAACATTGCCAATCTACACTGCATCATCTGTAGCTTTATTTCATGACGTTCATTGCCAACAGATGTTAGTCTGTCTCATGTAAAAATAGGTTTTGTTTAAGGTTCAGAGCCCTGATGCTAAAAGAAAGGATTGACAGATCTCACTCTGCCAAGAATGAAGAGGAAGGGAGGAATAAGCACTTCACAGTTCACACACACACACACACACACACACACACACACACACACACACACACACACACACACACACACACACACACACACACACACACAAACGCAACTTCAAATACAAATGCATGCATATGTCTGTCACTCACACGGTACAGGCAGAAATGTCAGTATATTCAGACCTTTTACCAGAACAGAACATCTAATCCAGAGAAGTGTGTCTTGAGTTTATTTGTGTTACCTTTATAGTTGTATTGCATTCTGGTTTCAGCTGCACTCAGCTTGTGCCATCTCTCAGGCCCTGGCCTCAGCTATCCGCCTCTTTCTCACCAATAAACCTGTTAGTGACAGCAGAGGTTAGGGGACAAAACAAGTGGTACTGAGGGCCAAGGAGGGTGTTAGGGTACAGTTTTTTTTTGGGAGGCATTTTTACACTTTATTGACAGGACAGTGAATGGACAGGAAGGTGGGAGAGAGAGGGGGGGGGGGGGGGGCATGCAGCAAAGGGACTGGGCCGAAATCGAACCCGGGCCGCAGCGTTCATGGTCAGCGCCTTAACCGGGGCGCCCCCATTGGATTGTCTTTTAATACCTTTGTCAAAGACAAGCTACCTGTCTAATATACTATTGGTTTTAAAAAAGTGTTAGTGCATTTATTTAAGTATTTATTTTGAGGTTAGTATGTTATTCAATTAAGACGTAGGTAGAGGAGGACTTAATTGTTATTTTACACACACACACACACACACACACACACACACACACACACACACATAATTGCTTTATTGATATAATTTGTACACACACACACACACACACACACACACACACACACACACACACACACAGAGGCACACACACCAACAGACACAAGTACCCAGTTGTCTTGAATATTTCAAAGTGGTTGTTCTGTTTTTGTTTGTCTGTCTCCCGTTTGGCCGCCCTGTGTTTTCAGATGCTGGTGGAGCTGAAGACAACTTGACCTACTCTGATATCAACCACAAGGTGAAGAGAAAACCACAGAAGAAGAGGGGTGAGGGAGGGGCCTCTGGCTGTCCCATTGACTAACTGAAAATGTTTACATTTAAACAGATCAACTAACATTTTAATAAAACATGCCATCTACAATTGTAATAATTGTTATAATTAAATGCTGTGGAAGTGTGAATGTTCTCTTTTCTCTGTTTGTGTTCAGATGTTTGTAATTTTAAGTTTATCTCAGATACTAACAGTGTTGACCCAAATAGTTTATTTATGTATTTCCCTCTCTTTCCCTTGACTTTCTCTCCATCTTAGGGGACCCCTCACAAGAGCCGGTCTACTCTGTAGTGAAGTCAAGTAAGAGTCAATCAACTATATTATTCTGTTGTGTGTCCAACCACATCAAACGTAATGACATCTTATCTATTTTACTACAGTGATACATCCATGCGTAATTATTTGGGGGGTGTCAAGTGTAAATTTGACGTTTGTTTTTGTTTCCTGGACACTGTGCTTTCAGACGAAGCTGGAGACAACTTGACCTACTCTGATATCAACCACAAGGTGAAGAAAACACCACAGAAGAAGAGAGGTGAGGGAGGGGCCTCTGGCTGTCCTGTTGACTAACATAAAATGTTTAAATTTAAACAGATCAACAAAATTTGTTATAAAATATGTAATCTACTATTGCAATAATTCTTATACATAGTTAAGTATTACTATACATTACTCAAAAGGGCTTTAGCTTTGGAATGCAGCCTTTGTTTCATTGTTCAACAACAATTAAATAATTTCCAGCTCTGTTGAACTTAAGCAAACCTTGCAATGTTGCTTCTCTCCCTATGTGTTCCAGCTGAGTCCACTCCACCGGAACCAGGTGTAGTCTACTCTTCACTGGGACCAGGATACTCTGCAGGTACAGAACCAGGTGTAGTCTAATCTTCACTGGGACCAGGATACTCTGCAGGTACAGAACCAGGTGTAGTCTAATCTTCACTTAGACCAGGATACTCTGCAGGTACAGAACCATTGGAGTCACTACTAAAAAAATACTACAAAACTATTCAGGAAAAAAGGAAAAAATTATTCTGTTGTGTGTCCAACCATATCAAACGTAATGACATCTCATCTATTTTACTACAGTGATACATCCATGCGTAATTATTTGGGGGGTTTCAAGTGTAAACTTGACGTTTGTTTTTGTTTCCTGGACACTGTGCTTTCAGACGTAGCTGGAGACAACTTGACCTACTCTGATATCAACCACAAGGTGAAGAAAACACCACAGAAGAAGAGAGGTGAGAGAAGGACACCAGAACACCAATGATTTTATTTATTTACATGGTAACATTAACATCCCAGCCATTCAACTGACAATAAAAATAGTGCAATGAAATACTACACTAGAAGACCGTCTACAACACTTATGTTACAAGTCACAGCTGTGCAGGGGTGCACAAAACTACCCTACCCATATCGCTACTCAATTCAACATGAACCTTCTCATTAATTGAATTATGGAGTAGATGTTTTGTTGAGAAAGTAGGACTATTAGGTTCCATACCCCCCCTCTCCCTCTCTCTCTCTCCCTGGTCTCCTCACCAGAGTCTGTGTTACTCTGAATTGAATAGTTACACACACACACACACACACACACACACACACACACACACACACACACACACACACAGACACACACACACACACACACACACTAAACAAATCATCAGGGCTTCTGTTTAAACTCCCAAGGGCTAAAGTGTATAAACAAATGCTTGATTGATCCCAAAATAGAGGCCAAACTCAAACCTCAACACTCGACTATTTGACACTGAGGTATTTGATTTCTGGACTGTGCCAAGCATGCCTTAATATTCTCAATACTATATGGTCTTATTCTCCGGAACCTTGATAGAAGAGAAGCAGTAGTGTGGCTGATCTCACGTAGCCCTAAAAGATGAGGGACAGAAATGAGCACACAAACACACATGTTCAAACACGCTGGCATGGACATAAATACACACACTGACACACAACAAAGGACACACTCAAAGACAAGGAGAACAGTCCCGTCACACGTATTTACACAAATGCTAGCACATTCATTCATACCATTTTATCAGAACAACAGATCTAAGGTAGAGTTGGTGTGGGTATATGGAGTGTATTTGTTTTTTTTATTGTGTTTTAATAGTTTTTCTGCTGTGCTTCACAAACAGGTCTCCTCTCACCTCAAAAAACCCTGTTCATGAGAACACAGGATGTGCATCTTAGTTAGGGGAAAAAATACTGGTGGTTAAAAGTCAGGGACTGTTTTTAGCCGCAGATTACAAAAATTGCAGCATTTTCCAGTCATCATTAACCGGCCTTAGACCGCGTACATTCACCCACTGCCAAAACACAGCTCTGAGTTGCTCTGACCGCTGTACTCATAAATAGGGACGTTGAGGTGTGAAAACATAGGGAAGTTGAGGTGTGAAAACATAGAACATTGCAGTTTGCATCTCGACCGTTGTCAATAGCAACAACTGCTCTCGGCAGTTTTATAGAGTTGAGAGGTCTGAATCTTGTTTGTAATTCAGAGTGGTATTATTCCAATGCACAGTACTTTAATTTGTATAAATGAATTGTTTAATTTAACCCTAAAAGGTAGGAACATACCACATTTAAGATATAAATGCTAACTTCTCCAACATGCAACTGGTCCACTAAAAAACACTGCATCATCTGTAGCTGTATTTCATGACGTTCATTGCCAACAGATGCCTGTCTCATGTAAAAATATGTTTTGTTTGAGTTTCAGAGCCCTGATGCTAAAAGAAAAGATTGACGGATCTCACTCTAACAAGAATGAAGAGGAAGGGAGAATGAGCACTTCACAGTTCACACACACACACAGGCAGGCGAACACACACACACAAACCCAACTTCAAATACAAACACACATTTACACACACACACACACACACACACACACACACAAACCCAACTTCAAATACAAATGCATGTATGTGTATGTCACTCATACGGTACAGGCAGAAATTTCAGCATATTCAGACCTTTTACCGGAACAAAACATAACGCAGAGAAGTGTGTCTGGAGTTTTTTTGTGTTACCTTTTTAATTGTTTTGCATTGTGGTTTTAGCTGCACTCAGCTTGTGCCATCTCTCAGGCCCTGGCCTCAGCTACCCGCCTCTTTCTCACCAATTAACCTGTTAGTGACAACAGAGGCAGTGCTCTTTGGTTAGGGGACAAAAACAGTGGTACTGAAGGGCAAGGCGGGTGTTAGCCACAGACAAAAACAACATCATTTTTTCCACTCATCATTGACAGCACAGAGCCCACCACGATGCACCTATCAGCTCTGAGCCTCGCAGACCCATGTCCGTTAATCTCCTAACTTTGAAATGAGCATATCGGTATTGTTGGTAATATTAAGAAATAACTTCCCATGGTTTTAGGTATGTGTAAGGTGCATTTGTAATATAAGCATAAAAGATGCTATGAACTGGTATTTTGAATAATTATTTAAGGTTAGTATTTTATTAGATAATGACATAATTGATCATTTGTACACACACCCAGAGATGCACACATACCAACAGACAGGTGGACGAAAAAGTCAAGCGGACAGATGTGCATAGAGGTGAATCCTATTAGAGCAGTAATACAATGACCTCCTGATACAGGAAAGAGGTGAGGTGCCTGGTTCAAGAATAAAGAGTTGTTATGATTCTGGAGGCCTGAAACAGTTAAAGGAAAGGTCATAGGTCAGATTTCTGCTGTACCAACACTCCCTTTTCTGCTGTACCCCATCCCACTTCTCAGCTTTCTGTAGACATGCTTGAAATACTAATACGTTTCAGACCCTTATACATACCGTGGGTCTATTCCAACGACTGAACAAGGCCTTTGTTTAACATGGATGTTCTGGATATTTTTTTTTTATAGGTTTCTACCTCTCTTTTTACTTCAGAGCAGTATATTTAGTTCCTGAACCCGGTCTTTGTGCTATATGGATCATATGGAGTTATTGTTCGACATTTTCTGTTTTTCTACCCTTCCTTTTGTATAAGTTCTTTCTATCTGCTATTTATGTTAATGGGAAGTTGCCTCAAGCTTGTTACAAGATCTCTTGTATGTTTTTATATTGCATTTTTTTCTAATAAATGCTGGTCATTTGGAGAAAAAAAATTGGGACAATAGTGTTTTATTTATTTAATCCACTATCTACAAAATGCTCCTCTACCACTTTTCCTATACTCCACACACAAAAATGTGACAACAGTTACTTTATAACATACTGTTGTCTCTTTTTGGATTGTGGTCTTGTCAGATTGTTTAAGTGGTTTCTTAAGCTTTTTTTCAAACTTATAATTGATTAATGAATGATGATTATAACTTTGTCTGTTCTAATGTTAACATTTTAAAATCGGAGGGATTTATTTATTTTTGGGAAAACACGACGTGTGTGTCGTTTCACTCAAAGGCTGACTTGTATAGGAATTAGCTGGCCGTGCCATTATTGAACCAGGCGGCTACCACCATGTGGCTTTGTTACGACTCGGTGTCGTTGATATGCCTCCTGCAGGGTAAACAGGGAACTACAACTTAATGTTTCTCTCCCCTCAAAATAGGTTAGTGCTGAACCAACTTTCTGTTCAGATAGCACAAACACACTCACAGTAAAATATATTAAACTGGTAATTTACCTCGTGGCTTTGTTAACAACTCAGTGCATTTGTTGATGTGCTCCTTAAAGGGCAAACAGGAAACTACAACTTCCTTATTCTCACTCTTTTGGCCACTTAATCCACAAGTCACTGCTGCGCTCGAGTGCCATGGCAAAGATGCTAACAGAACATCGATAGCGGGCGCAGGGCGCAAGACTAATTCCTTTTCAACACATTCTGCCAAGCAAAACGTTTCTTTGTTGTGTTTGTTTTTTAATGAAAAACAACTATATTGCTTGTATCTTAATACGACAAGCCATTGTAGCTTATAGCAACGCGAGGCTTTTTTAAAACTGTGTAGTCGATATGCCTCCTGCAGGGCAATGAGGGAAATACTATTTAATGTTTCTCTCCCTTCCAAATAGGTCACTGCTGAACCAACTTTCTGTTCAGATGTCACAAACACACTCACGCACACAGTGAAATGTGCCAAATAATTGTTGATCTATTACATTAGAATAATTGGATCCTACTTTTGTGTCGTAATTTATAATTTACTATTACGTGACTTTGTTTTCAACTCAGTGTTGTTGTCGATGTGCCCCCTGCAGGGAAAACAGGGAACTACAACTTCCTTAGTACCACTCTTTCGGCCACTTAATCCACAAGTCACTGCTGCGCTCAACTGCCATGGCAAAGATGCTAACAGAACTTCGATAGCGGGCGGTAGGCAATTCCTATTGAACAGATTCTGCCTAGCCTACTGCTTCTGCTTCTATATCTTTAAACGACAATGACATGCCTTGCACAGGAAGCAACATTGTTGTTCAGATGTCACAAACATACGCAAACATATAAGTGAAAAGTTGACAAATTATTGCCAGTCTATTTAATATATAGTAAAGTGATTGTTTCCGGCTTTTGTGTATTCATGACTATTTAATAAAGACGGATCAGCATAGTGGGCTTAACACACAACAATACTTGTGAATCTCTGATCATGAGTATCGATAGGCTTCTTAGACATAAAGTATTGCCTTTAAATACTGTGCTGAAAGTCATGGGACCTACTTGTAACTCATTCTACCCACATTTTTACATTGAACTTTTTTTTAAACGACTCAACTGTATACTGTTCATAGATATGAATATTTATGATTACTATAAAAGCCTGATTTTATAGGCAGCTGTTAGGCCAGCCCCTTTTCTGCATCCAAAGATGGTTTGATGCAAGTCAACGTTGTAGATACGCCCCTTTCAAGGCCAACAGGGAATTGCCAACAGGGAATTCCTCTTCCAACAGCTTTGTCCTCGTTCCTCCACAGACTTCCTGTTGTCCAGGAAACAGTAATTAGTGGAGGAGCAGAAGAACGTTCCCACCTGAAGTGTATAACCACATTTTTCCTCTGATAGGGAAGGTGCCTGTGTTCGTTTTGTACAGTAAGACATTGTTTTTATTTTAATGATCTGTTATTAAAATGAGTTTTACATTAGTGGTAAAAACCTTTATGACTAAATAGATAAACACAAACAGGGTCTAATATTAATTTGATAACCCTCCCGCTTTGTTTGTAAACAAACATATGTTTGAACTTGATGTTCAGTTCATTTTGACACAGTATCTTCCTTCCTATATATTCCAACAGTGGTTTGCTTATTGTAATTCTTTCCAAATATAAACTTCTTTCCAAATAGCTGTGTTCAATGCCATGTAATATAGTTTGGTCTATATGCCTACGTCACATGCAAATAATGACAAAACCCTCTTTTGCATTTGCCATGGTGATGGTGACTGTAGATTCTGTTGTTGACACGGTAGATCTACTGGAGTTAAGGAGTGAGTCTGGTTTCATAGACTAGAAGCAGACAAAACAGGGGAAGGCAGATACAGAGAGATATCCTAACATTCTGTAGAGACATAGTTTATACTTACTGAAGATCTCGGCGAGATTGGACAGAACCTGAATATCTGAGAAGTGACAAACTCTGTGTCAGTCAAAAGGCAGGAAACATGTTAAAAACGTACAACAATGGACAGCCTCTCTCTCTCTCTCTCTCTCTCTCTCTCTCTCTCTCTCTCTCTCTCTCTCTCTCTCTCTCTCCCTCCCTCCCTCCCTCCCTCCCTCCCTCCCTCAGTCTTGTCCACCCTTGTTAAAATGTCGGCTAAAAACCTTGGTGTGATGGTTGACTCTGACTTTCAGTTTCACAAGCAGGACAATACAATACAAAAAGCCAGCTTTTTCCAGCTAAGTACTATTGCTTTAGTCACTAAGTCGTTTCTCTCCCTTAAAGATACTGGGAAAGTCACCCATGCCTTCATATACCCCCGATTAGATTAGACAACTGCAATTCCCTTTTTACCAGGATTAGTCAGTCACCTCTGTCTAGCGTGTACCTGGTCCGGAATGCTGCTGCCCTGCTCTTGTCTGGTACCCAGAAGGGAGACCAGATTAGCCCTATCCTTGCCTACCTCCACTACCAGTGCGGCTCAGAATCGATTCGATCAACAGATGACCTAAGGTCCCTCTATTTGTTTTTAAAGCCCTGAAGGGTCAGGCCCCTCCCTAGTAGACCTTTTAACCTCCTATTCCACCTCCAGGGCCCTTAGGTCATCTGGCCTGTGGCTATCAGTTGTTCCACAGTTCAAACGGAAACTTAGGGGTGACCGCGCCCTTTCCTATTGCAGCCTCTAGGCTGTAGAACAGCGTCTGGCTGTCCATCAGGTCTGCTCCCTGCATTGATTCCTTCAAGTCCAGGCTCAAAACCCCACTTCTATTCCCTAGAGTTTGGATCATCCTGATACGGTTTTATTTGTGCCTGTGTGTTGCTTTAACTAAATTGTGTGTTTTTATATACTCTCTCTTTCTGCCCCTCTCTCTCTTTCTCCCTCTCTTTATTTCTCATTCTCTCTCTTTCTTTCTCCTTCTCTGCATAACTCTCATATTCTCTCTCTTTCTCCCTGTCTCTCTCTCCCTCTCTGTATCACTCTAATATTCTGTCTTTCTCCTCTCTGTATCACTCTAATATTCTCTCTCTTTCTCCTCTCTGTATCACTCTCATATTATCTCTGTCTGTATGTCCTTTTTTCTCTTTCAGTCCCTCTCTTTCTTTATTTCTCCCTCTCTCTGTATCACTCTCATATTCTCTATCTTTCTGTCACTATCTTTCTTACTCTCTCTGAGTATTTGCCTCTCTTTCTATCTAGAGTTTTATCTCTCTCTGTTTTACAAAACGTACTCACCAAAGTACTCGCTTAGATTGGAAATAGTTGCAACGTCTGGAGAAAACAAATCATCAACTGGGATCTTGTATGAGGCTGAAACAAAAGCCAACTGAGCAGTCAAATGGTTTTTCAAACATTGGCATCAACATGGAGTCTCTTTCCATTCCGTGTATATTTATAACTTATTTATATTTATAACTTATTTATATTTATAACTGCTGTCTGCCTAGATGAACTATTATCCCCTTACACCCTAGAGGGTAATTTAAGGTCAGCCACACAATACACACACAAACACACACACACACACACACACACACACACACACACGCACACACACACACACACACACACATAATTGATGAACATAAGGACATATCAGACTTGTACCAGAAGTCAGGTGGGACTGGGCTGGGACTGAGGAGAAAAGGAAAAGCCACAGTCAGAGAAAACAATGGAAAATCCACACGGATATCATAAGTATTTATCATTTCAGTCACGCCTAAGGTCACAGGTCACAGGTCACACGCTAACAGGAGGAGTGTCATATCTCTGCCAGGTTAACTCTGACTCAAACTAGAAACACTGGAGTTGTGAAGAAACACACACACACACACACACACACACACACACACACACACACACACACACACACACACACACACTCACACACACACACACACACACACACACACACACACACAATCTAACAGGAGGAATTTGTCTCTCCCTCAGTTTGGGGGTTGTGAAGCTAAACACACACGTCCTTACCAATAGAGGAATACTGCAAAGTTTCCCTTGGACCAGGACATTGGTTTTGACCTGAAATATATAAACCATATTAGAATAGTGAGATGGTGGACATTGAGAGTAATTGCATCCTATTCTATTGACTGCAAGTTCAACTTCTAAAACATATATACATTTATTGAACAATTTCACCAGTGTCAAAATTCAAATTCCTTCAACAAACACAGTCAGGTGTTTGTCAAACTTACACTTGTTTGGATTGTCTAAATATCAAAAAGGTTTACCCCTTTAGAAAGTACGTTCTGAATATATCCATGAACAAATGAGTTCATACAGTTGTAAAGACTATGTTCATGTGTAATCTATAATTACTATAATATGAAAGTAAAAAAACATGCATACCAATAAACGTTGACATTTCTGTGGAAAAACAACAAACAGAATTGTCACTATGACTACCGACTGCTGAAACTGATGACAGATACATTGGTAGTTCTGTTTTGTTATTAATAATAAAGATTTCTAACTCATTACTAGGAAAAACATATCTGTAACTGCTTTTTAAAAACCTGGTAAACCTAATGATCCAAGCCGGTGTGTGTCTATCAAAATGTGCTTGATTAATCATTAATTTATGTATCCATTTATTGATTTACTTCTTTGACTGTTGTTGAAATATCAGATTCATATTTGAATAGAAATGGTTTCACGACCTCACCTGTGTCTTCAGATTATTAAAGAAAGACACCGATCCTAATGATAAAATATTGCTCTTATTCTAAAGATAGCTGCTTGAGTAAGGGCTAGTCCAAAGCAGATGAAACGTGCCCCTCAATGAGATCCATTCACACATACAGTGGGGCCAAAAAGTATTTAGTCAGCCACTGATTGTGCAAGTTCTCCTACTTAGAAAGATGAGAGAGGTCTGTAATTTTCATCATAGGTACACTTCAACTATGAGAGACAAAAATGAGAAAAAAAATCCAGGAAATCACATTGTAGGATTTTTTAAGAATGTATTTGTAAATTATGGTGGAAAATAAGTATTTGGTCACCCACAAACAAGCAAGATTTCTGGCTCTCACAGACCTGTAACTTCTTCTTTAAGAAGCTCTTCTGTCCTCCACTAGTTACCTGTATTAATGGAACCTGTTGGACCTCGTCATCTGTATAAAAGACACCTGTCCACAGCCTCAAACAGTCAGACTCCAAACTCAACCATGGCCAAGACCAAAGAGCTGTCGAAGGACACCAGGAAGAAAATTGGAGACCTGCACCAGGCTGGGAAGAGTGAATCTGCAATAGGCAAGCAGGTTGGTGTGAATAGATCAACTGTGGGAGCAATTGTAAGAAAATGGAAGAAATACAAGACCATTGATAATCTCCCTCGATCTAGGGCCCCACGCAAGATCTCATCCCGTGGGGTCAAAATGATCATGAGAACGGTGAGCAAAAATTCCAGAACTACACGGAGGGACCTGATGAATGACCTGCAGAGAGCTAGGACCAAAGTAACAAAAGCCAACCATCAGTAACACACTACGCCGAGAGGGACTCAAATCCTGCAGTGCCAGGCGTGTCCCCCTGCTTAAGCTAGTACATGTCCAGGCCCGTCTGAAGTTTTCCAGAGAGCATATGGATGATCCAGAAGAGGATTGGGAGAATATCATGCGGTCAGATGAAACCAAAATAGAACTTTTTGGTAAAAACTCAACTCGTCGTGTTTGGAGGAAGAAGAATGCTGAGTTGCATCCCAAGTACACCATACCTACTGTGAAGCATGGGGGTGGAAACATCATGCTTTGGGGCTGTTTTACTGCAAAGGGGACAGGACGACTGATCCGTGTTAAGGGAAGAATAAACGGGGCCATGTATCATGAGATTTTAAGCCAAAACCTCCTTCCATCAGTGAGAGCATTGAAGATGGAACGTGGCTGGGTCTTCCAGCATGACAATGATCCCAAACACAACGCTCGGGCAACGAAGGAGTGGCTCCGTAAAAAGCATTTCAAGGTCCTGGAGTGGCCTCGCCAGTCTCCAGACCTCAACCCCATAGAAAATTTGTGGAGGGAGTTGAAAGTCCGTGTTGCCCAGCGACAGCCCCAAAACATGACTGCTCTAGAGGAGATCTGCATGGAGGAATGGGCCAAAATACCAGCTACAGTGTGTGCAAACCTGGTGAAGACTTACAGGAAACGTTTGACCTCTGTCATTGCCAACAAAGGTTATGTTACAAAGTATTGAGTTGAACTTTTGTTATTGACCAAATACTTATTTTCCACCATCATTTACAAATAAATTCTTTAAAAATCCTACAATGTGATTTCCTGGATTTTTTTTCTCATTTTTGTCTCTCATAGTTGAAGTGTACCTTTGATGAAAATTACAGACTTCTCTCATCTTTCTAAGTAGGAGAACTTGCACAATCAGTGGCTGACTAAATACTTTTTGGCCCCACTGTATATGAAATGTATTTTGAAGATATGATAAAAACATAACAAAAACTGTTTTCACGGCACTGTACATAGTGTTATCAATAAAGCAAAACCATCTGCTTCTTCTTTCAATACTCACAGACCTCCATCCAAAGAGCAAGGACATCGCCCCAAGTAAGTATGTGTTGCTCTTTCCTTTGTGACATCATACTACAAGTAAGTATGTGTTGCCCTTTCCTTTGTGACATCATACTACAAGCAAGTGTGTGTTATCCTTTCCTTTATGACATCATACTACTAGTAAGTATGTGTTGCCCTTTCCTTTGTGACATCATACTACAAGTTTGTGTTGCCCTTTCCTTTGTGACATCATACTACAAGTAAGTATGTGTTGTCCTTTCCTTTATGACATCATACTACTAGTAAGTATGTGTTGCCCTTTCCTTTATGACATCATACTACTAGTAAATATGTGTTGCCCTTTCCTTTATGACATCATACTACAAGTAAGTATGTGTTGCCCTTTCCTTTTTGACATCATACTACAGGTAAGTTGTGTTGTCCTTTCTTCTATGACATCATACTACAAGTAAGTATGTGTTGCCCATTCCTTTGTGACATGTTGCTTCTCTGCTCTATTTTAAATTACATCTAGTTTGAAACGCCAATATATACTAGATCATACTACACCAAACTACACCATACTACGATAAAACACCCCTCACCACTATATTTTAAATCCCATCTAGTTTAAAACACCAATATATACTACACCATACTACATCATACAGCTACACTTCACCACTCACCACTATATTTGAAATCCCATCTATTTTCAAATGCCAATATATAGTGCATCATATATCACACTACATCACAGTACTATACTACACCATTCTCTTTTAAAGGCAATGGTGCAAAGGGAAATATTTTGAGCTGTAATGCCAACCTTGCCATGTGTGTGTGTGTGTGTGTGTGAGAGAGAGTGAGTGAGTGAGTGAGTGAGTGAGTGAGTGAGTGAGTGAGTGAGTGAGTGAGTGAGTGAGTGAGTGAGTGAGTGAGTGAGTGGAAAGGTGATCAAGTTGTCAGTCATTTTTCAAATAGATAAGTATTAAATGGAGTACACCATCGTCGAATCTGGACAGTGTTCTATTAAATGGATATCACATATTTAAATTGAATGATTATGGCTTTATTGAATATATTTCTTCTTCAAGTTTCTGAAGAGGATGAAACAGGAATGGGTAAGTATCTGTGTACGTCTGTGTGTGTGTGTGTGTGTGTGTGTGTGTGTGTGTGTGTGTGTGTGTGTGTGTGTGTGTGTGTGTGTTACATGTACATTACATGTGCATTATGGGATATATTGAGGGATCTTGTTGATTGAAGCTGTAAATCTGGACCGAGTAACTTTCTGGTTTTTCACGTCTGTTTTCTCACAGGTCTCGATGAGGTCAGTGTAATGATTTTTTTTATTGTTTTACTTCTCTGTATCTTGTATAAAATACAATTTATTAAAATATAATTTGTAAAAATGACATGGTGATATGCACTGTATTCCAAGTTAAGTTCTAAAATAATTAGGGCTGTCAAAGTTAGTAACACCTTAACGCAGATTCGTTTTTACTGAACACATTTTTTTTAACAGGCGTTAATGAGGTTGTGAATATGCTGGGAACTTGTAAGCAATTAACTCATTTGAATGACAAGTTCCGCTAAGCACACAGCTAATGTATACAGCCCCGTTTAGAAGCAAATCGCAGATCACGTGTGATAGTGTACAAGAATTAATAATGGTTTACTCTTTATATTTGGTTTATGTTGTTAATTGACTTCCAAAAATAAATACATTTGCATTAACCAACCATATTTTGTCCACTCCGATGTTGATAAGAGTATTATAATTTAGAAAAATGTCCCTTTCCGTAAAATCTTCAACAGATAAAAAATGTGAAATTAATCTGCGATTTACTCTGGACACCCAATGCGATAAATTGCAATTTTATTTTTTGAATCGATTGACAGCCCTAAAAATAATATAAAGTAGAATCTGCACACTAAATCAAGTGTTCATGAAAATGTAATACCACCAGGTAATGTTTCGAGCATCCAGCTCCTCTTCAGAGTTCCATACTAGGCACTACCTAAACATTTAACTAATGATTGACATATAGAGGGAAAGAATCAGACGCTGGTGCTGTAAGTGGCTGTGTTTCTTTCAGGACCATGGTCAAACGTGGCCACAAAATAAAGGCTCGAAGATGTCACTAAGACAAAGATACAGGTCTTCTCGGGAATAGAGAAATTCTACAGCATTATGTAAGTAGTCATAGTTCATAGTGTATAACACGGAAAATCAGTCGTATGCTTTTTGTAGTATTTTGGAAACCTAATTCTTCTATATATTTTCTCAAACCGTTGTTTAATCGTTTATTTGTTGTTAATATTATTTTGTATTATTGTGTTTTGAAAACTCAAGGCACACATGGTAAGTACTTTGAATTTTTTTTATTGTTTTACAAATATATTATTAGTTCACCTCTCTTAGTCATAGTTTTTTTGCCGTTTATTCTTTGTCACGTTTGTCACATGAAAGAACAAATTAGATTATTATTAGTAGATTATTATAATTAATTGTATTATTAAGTGATTTATACTGTAGTATTGTACCTTATCAATACGTATGTTTAGTTTAATATATAACACAATATCACACTCATGCAAGCAAATACAGCACTCTTATAACACGCAAAAAGGACTACTGTACAATGTGTAACTGCACTAGAATATGTAACTGTACTAGAATATGTAACTGTACTAGAATATGTAACTGCACTAGAATATGTAACTGTACTAGAACATGCAACTGTACTAGAATATGTAACTGCACTAGAATATGTAACTTGCAGCACAGCAATAAACATATAAACGTTAGGTCTGTGGAGCACACACACTTATTCACAAACACACACACACACACACACACACACACTCACACACACACACACACACACACACACACACACACACACACACACACACACACACACACACACACACACACACACACACACAGAGACACACATACATGCACACACACATTTACACACTTGACTCCTGACAACGGCTCCTTCACCTACTTAACATGCTTATCAATATGTTTTCTTGCTAACCTTTGGTAGGGCGATCTGACAGCCTGGCCAGCAGCTACAGAGGTAGAATTTTTTTACTGCATTTAATTTCAATTATGGCGTCATTTGTGTCTATTATCATAATAATAATAACTTTAATTTAAGAGCGCCTTTCTAAAACCCAAGGACACTTTAAAAGGCATACTGTTGTTGTTGTTAATAATAATAATAATAATAATAATAATAATAATAATAGCTTTAATTTACGAGCGCCTTTCTAAAACCCAAGGACACTTGACAAGGCATATTTGTGCAAATTGTCTGACAGGCAGTTTTTTTTTATTACATATTTTAAAATGAAACAGTCTGTACTTTTAATGCATTTTACTGACTTATTTTATTAATAGTGACTTTTTGTCCCATTGTATTTGTTAATCTCTCTTGTTGTTTTACAGCTCCTTTGCGAATATCCAGAAAGGGTGAGAAAACATTCCTTTTGATCTCTACTGGATTAAATGTAAATTTAAAACACATTTCTCATCTACTTCTATATTTCTCTTGACACCAGGAGGAAGTTTGGACTTTCTAGGTAAGAATTCGTAGTAACAGTGAAAAGTGAAATCAGCTTTTTAAATTATTATTATTATTTACCATATATGGCAATGGTAAACTAGTTTTGAAAGGAATCTGCTTGTAACAAGATTCCGTACTATATTTTACCTGCACTACACATAAACAATAGCCCTTAGATTAAAAGCTAAAGCAGGCTGGTAAACCATTGAGCCACCTGTCCACGATTGGTCCCTTCAAAGTTATTTCAGCCTGTGAGGGTTGTGATGGCATCGTTCCAGTAGGGGGCGGTGGAGGACCGTGGTGATGATGAACCCACCTGTTGCAAGCGCGGTGATCCGTCAGAGGGAATGTCCCATCACCACCACGAGCCTGCAGCGCCCTCTACTGGACAGATACCATTGCAACCCGAATTCAACTACATAGCACTACTCACCCTTAACCACCTGTAGGACTGATGTTACAGCCTGTAATCTGGCCTGCAATATTTAAGTCTTCCTGTCTTTCAGCAGCTGATATAAAAAATCGAATTAGGAGTATTCTAACGTTTCAATGAGTTGAACGAAATAACTTTTGCTCATATGTTCTGATGTGAAAACATGTTTGATGAAGCAACACTTTCATTGCTAACGTTAAACATGTTTGATAAAGCAACACATTCATTGCTAACTTTAAACATATTTGATAAAGCAACAAATTCATTGCTAACGTTAAACTTTGCCTCTTGTTTTTCTCTCAGTCACTCTTTTAGAACAGGAGCCACTGTGTAAGTGTCACACACACACACACACACACGCGCACACACACACACACACACACACACACACACACACAAGCACAGCTACACACAGTTTGATATCAACGGTAAAGCATTGGTTTCATAACACACACACACACGCACGCACACACACACACACAGTTTGATTGCAACAGTAAAGCATTGTTTTCATAATGAATACAAACACAAAAAATGCCAACGTGTGTAAAGAAATCCACATTCACACCATGTTTGCTGTAACACAGATGGCCTATGCGATTTACATTGCACTGCGTTGTAAATGGGTTTCATTAAGATGTGTTTCTGAGCTTCTCATGTTTCTGTTTTATTACAGCTCCTATTGAGGTAAGTAACTCCTTCAACCCCCCCCCCTCTCTCCCCCCCTTTCTCTCTCTCCCTCTCTCTCTCTCTCGAACACAATTATTTTTTATACAAAAAAAACTAAACATTTTTTACATTTTGTTTAGGAAAAGGTTATGTTTGTATGGCCCCAGCCAGATCAACGTGGCAACGGTGAACCTTGAAGACCACGTCTCCAATTGATGAAAGTGATACGTCTCTACTTTAGTAGTAGATATGTCTGCATGTCTGTATTTTAATAGTAGATATGTCTGTATGTCTGTACTTTTAATAGTAGATATGTCTGTATGTCTGTATTTTAATAGTGATGTCTGTATGTTTGTATTATTGTTTCTATTTTTTTATGAACAATTGAAATGATGTTGCCACTGGCGTTTATGAGATACTGATAAGATCAAGCAATGAATTACACAGAACAACACTAATTGTCATTTCATTTGTCTGTTAATAAATATTTGAATGTAAGAAACTGTGTTTTTGTAGGCCAGCATAATGTTATGTCATGTAAACTTTATTTATAGAGCATCTGTCTATGAAAAATAACATGATTTAAAAATAATGTATGAATCTGACAAAGAAACCCTGACTTCAGGACTCATAGATACCTTATACAAGTGCCCTATACACCCCCTTCCAATTGCCAGCTTGAAACAGGGACCGCTCACAGATGAAAGATGAATCTTACAGTGTGAAAATACATTAAAGAAAAGAAACCTTTCCCTACTCTATTACTACTGGCTTGGTAAAATGTACTGTATTCTTTTTGTAAGTAAGCAGAAAAACCATCCAGAGAGCGAGAGAGAAAACAGCAAAGCCATGTTAGTTCAATTTTGACCTTGACCTTGACACCGCCACGTTTGCTAGAAGAACTCTGGCAATTTTTCAACAATGATAAAATCACAATTCACTCAGTGATACTGCTATCACAGAGCTATCACAACAACGTACTTATATTTATTTCATAGGACTTGATTCCCTGTAGTGGGCACAGATAGGCATAGCTATATACGAGTCCGCAATAACTGATTATATATATATATAAATATATATACGCACCCCAATAACCATTTTCAAACTTGATTCTGTTCTTATTGCTAAATTATGTTTCCACTGTTGACAATATCCCAAGTGAGTGCCTATCAAATTAAATCACAAACAGAGCGATGAATAGTCACTTTCAACAGTACTTTTTTCCCTCATGTGTGTCCTTTTTTTTTAATCATGTCCACAGATCACTTTGGTGGAGTGGGGTCTATTTGAACAGCGGTAAGTGACGAGGAAGGCGTGGTAGAAGTGGAAAGTTTTCTCACTCTGCTGTAGTCAATATAAATGGGATTCGAGCACTCCGTTCCGTTGACTTTCAGAGTCAACATCTTCGCGACTTGGTGCTCATTCGACATCCGTTCATTCAGGTGGTTTTCCAACAAAGCTCCGTCTTCTGTTTCTGAAGCGGGGTCACCGATGGATTGATCGTCTTTTCCTATCGGAGTAAAGTCACAAAGTAATGAGCTGCATCTGTACACTCAAAACAACAGTGTGTTGCTTTACCAAATACTGGCACTGGATTTACAGGACAAAAAAAACAGTTTCTGGCGATTTGGGCCTTGCCTTCTGGTTTTCCACACTGTTTCTTCAGAATATGGTGATAACATAGAACTAGAAGTGCTATCAGGAGCAGAAAACCCAACACAAAACAGGCAACAACGGCAACAACACAATTGCAGAACATCTCTGGTAGAATTAGACCATCTAGAAAACACAAGTCGAGAACAGAGAAGGACAAAAATAAGAAATACATTCTGGTAAAAACAGGCCAATCTAGAAAATACACAAAAAAGAACACTTCAAAAAGTAAACACAGCAATGCATTCTGGGCAGGAATGCTACAACTTAAGGTTGCTGTTAAAACACTTGATTTGTACTGCGGTTGCATCCATTTAGAGTAGAGAGCACTGAAACACTTAACGGACTCTTGAGTTTAAAGATACATAAGCCTTTCTGGATAATACGGTCATATTGATAAAATAATACTTTTAGAAAAGCGCGTCTATATCCAAACCTTTGAGCATTCGAGTTTTTTATTATTTTTAATGTTGTATGTTTTAGAACAAAGCTCATTCGTTTCTCTCTCTCTCTCTCTCTCTCTCTCTCTCTCTCTCTCTCTCTCTCTCTCTCTCTCTCTCTCTCTCTCTCTCTCTCTCTCTCTCTCTCTCTCTCTCTCTCTCTCTCTCTCTCTCTCTCTCTCTCTCTCTCTCTCTCTCTCTCTCTCTCTCTCTCTCTCTCTCTCTCTCTCTCTCTCTCTCATATACTCAAGAGAGATTAAATGAACGTTGCGATCCTTACCTGCGACTTCTATCATGGTCTGCATGGTGCGGTTGATAGACTTCAGGTGCACCTTGCAGGAGAACCTGTTGGTGGCGCTCTTCGCCACGGTCACATGGCTCTTGATGGTGTAGCTGCCGCTGTCAGGGTGATCCTCTGTGACTGGGCGTTTCACTGAGCACTCGTCCATCTTGAGTCCACTCCACCTCTGCCAGTGAGGAGTGCCAGCATCTCACCTCGCACATTAAGACCACTGCGTTGGTTTTCACCCCCACAATGGAGACTGCTGGCTGAGACATCTTACCTGGAGGGACAGGTGTGAGACGAAAGCAAGATATGAAAAAATAATATGAACATTAATAATACATAAAAAAAAATGTATGCCTCTTTCAGGACACACACTGTCATGAAACAGCTTATACAGCAACAGAAGTAACTGAAAAAAATGTGCACGTGGATAATCGAAAAGGTATAGACAAGGAACATAACTGGGGATAATAATAATAATAATAATAAACTAAATGAATATAGCACCTTTCAAAAACAAACCTAGAAAGTACTTTACAGTAAGGATACGTAATGCAATAAATGCAATATAAGATATTATCAAATAATACAATAAATACAAATGATGAGGTTGAAATCTTTATTTTAAAGTGCTTGACGTGGATTTGGCTCAGGCTTACCGACATTGAGCTGAATGAACGCTTCCTTCACCTGGCTCCCCAGCGATGGGAGGAAGCACCTGTATCTCCCCTCATCAGAGTGTTGCACTCTGGAGAGCTTCAGAGAGACGTTGCCCTTTCCCAGCTCTTTGGTAAACAGCGCCGTTCTGTCATGATAAGATGGGCTCACTGCCATGGGCATCTCTCGTCCGTCCTGAAGAACATGTACGTATGTTGGAGTGGGCTCCGCTCTCGACCACTCCACTGTCATCGAGGAAACATTCATGGCAGGCTGCAGGTGACATGGCAGAATGACATCGTCGCCAGGGAGCGCTACTATTGGCCGAGCTGAACCAATCACCCAGTGTTCTCCTGAAATGAAGATTTAACAGAATATGATGAATCAGAATCTATAGGAGCAGTACGTGAACTAGGAACTTCCCTCTACAATCACATGAACACAACAGGAGCAATGCACGCCAACATTCAGGAACATTTCTAAAACATATTTTAAGCTTTTTAAGACATGGTTACATGGTTTTAAGCTGCACAGGTATGAGGTAAATTCCATGTTTGTCCAGCTATGTGTTGTTGTTGTTGTGTATGCCCTGATGCTTTTACACAAAAGAAGTTCCTACCGGAAAAACAAATTGAATTTGTCATTCGAATTTTGAATGAGACACACAACAGGACCTGAATCCCACAATGCAATGCCAGCAAGCGCATTAAGAACTGAACTGTTATAGAGGGGTTGCAGTTAGGCTACCATAGGCGTTATTTAGTAAAGTTATATTTTCTCTTATTGGAAATAAAATCTACCTGCGGGTACAAATAAACCCAAACTGAACCTGAACCTGAACCTTAAGTGTTTACTCAAATGTATCTAACTCTGATGAGGTGGCGGCAATGTTTCCCATCAGAGTTACCGTATTTCCATGAATAGTGGTGGCTATGTTTCCCATCAGAGTTACCGTATTCCCATGAATAGTGACCGGTAGTCGATCAAAAGCCGGGTCTCAGATAATGGCCGGGGACACGATGGTGTAGTTCCGCCTCTGAAAAGTGAAGCCTATGAGGAAGTGCCTTAAACCTGCATTCTTTCTAATAGCCAGCAGGGGGCGACTCCTCTGGTTGCAGAAGCAACTACGATTGTATGGAAGTCTATGAGAAAATGACCCTGCTTCTCACTTAATTTATTACATCAGTAAACATTTTCCTTATGAGTTTATGGTCTCAATCGCTAGTTTCAAGTCTTTTTCAATACAGCATGATGTTCATTTAGTAAATGATCCCATTTAGAGTCAAATAGACGATAAAGCAGGGTATGCTTTAGGGCGTGGCTCCCTTGTGATTGACAGGATCGGGATAGAGACATAGCAACAGGCTCCACCCCACGCTCCTCCCAGCTCCTCCCCAGCCCCACTCTCTCGTCCAAGTATGGTCAATGTCGTCACTTCAGGTTTAAAAAAAAAAGATGGCGATGGCCTATGCAACCAAGATGCCGATTTTCAAAATGCCAAACTGGAGCCTTCAAAACGGTGGTCCACAAACCAATGGGTGACGTCACGATCACTTGGTCCACTTATTTATACTGTCAATGGGTGACGTCACAATCACTTGGTCCACTTATAACATACTATCAATGGGTGACGTCACGATCACTTTGTCCACTTATAACATACTATCAAAGGGTGATGTCACGATCACTTTGTCCACTTATAACATACTGTCAATGCGGGGGCAAATAAACAAATACATGCTTGCCCCCAAACCAGGCCAGGGAAAAAAGACTAATGACCTATAGTTTTTGACACAAGATCGCAAAAATTACGTTACTTTCATTGCTACCGCAACCAAGCTATGAGTTGAATTAGCTTGGTAAGCGGTAGCATTCAAATGAACGTTTTTTTGCGATCATTTTTTAGACTAATTAAATACTGGTAGTCTGACAACAAGTAAAGACTAGTTATAATGCATCCCCCCACCGACCCACCCACCCCTGGAAAAACCAAAAACAAGTACCTTGAACATAGCAGCAACAAGCGAGGGACAACCAAAGCAACCGCCCTGTGAAGTCCATGGCATGTTTTGCGGAAAACCTGAACGAAACAGAGAGTTGAAAACACTTCTAACTTATACCGACGTGACAGGGTAACGTTGCTGTTTTGCAGTCCAGACCTAAAATATTGTAACTGATATTGTAACTAACAACATTAAAGTAAAGAATAAAATGTCAATGCAGTGGCCTCTTATATAAATCAATAACTCTTTATAATGTTTAGGAATTTTTGCCAACATGCTTGGTGCATATTTATAGACAGTAGTACTGTAGAAGTGATGGGGAACTTGGACAGTCCATAGCACTCCATATGGGGTGAGATCTCAGACACAGAACGTCAGATGAAAATAGTGTCATTCAGTCGTTTATATTGTGTAGACCTATATAGTATAATAAGTAAGTAATACTAGGAATGTAATTATATAGCCTGACCCTTACCTATTCAATTATATTATTACAAATTATGATGTCTGATCCACTGGAATTCTAAGTGTAACCTAATTGTGCCAAGAACCTGTAAACCCTGATTAGTTGACTTTACTTAAATAATTTGAGTAAACTCGTTGCTTCAACCAATTTAGTTTGGAAAACCGAACTGGTTAAGTGGAATTCACTTATATTAACATTTAAAACAAGTTCCATAGACATGTTGAGTGTAGACTACAATCAACCAAGCCCGGCGGTAGCTATAGGCAGTGGTGGGCTAAGCCCACCCAAAAGTGCGTCTTGCCCACCCAATCAAAAGTAAAAATTGTTATTTTTTGTTCAGCCAATGGGAAAATAGCACAGATATTACTAGTACCGTTTCTAACCTCTGATCGGGTGGGCAGCCTACAGCCCGCCTCCTCTTCTCGTCGTGCACAAACACACAGAGCTCTGAGGCAGACCTGCCACCCACAGCAACGTCTCAAGGAGTATGCAGAGAGGAGGGGTGTTGCTATGACAACAATGAACTCCGATGGCTCAGATTTCAATACTCGTGAAAAATCACAATCCGAAACGCATAACCTACTCCAACTCGGGCATGGATTGGAACAAATTAGGGTTTTAAATACTAGTTTACCGTTAGTTAAGCGTTTGTCCATTTGCAACAAAAAAATCATTTGCGATCTACGATTAGGCTACATTTTCAGGAAAACATGGAACACATTATTAGCGGCAATAGTGTCATTACAACATTGGTGTCATAAAATACTACACACCTTAATGCAATAATGAAAATGTTTGGGACCAGTTGAAAAGAAATGAACCCGCCCACTCTCAATCATTTCTCTAAACGGACAATCCGTAGCTAGTATTCACCGTAGTCAGGCAGCGTTCGATCAAAGTATTTTCTTTATTTTGAATAACCAATCAGAAAAAGTCACAGCACAGACTTGTCTCGTAACTAAGTAGTTTAGGCATATATCTAATGTTTGGTTAACAGTGTGAGGGCAATGATACACTGAGATACAGTGCGGTCGGACGAGTGACATATTCCAATATTACTTTTAAGATCGAAAATAACGATTCAACTTGATACTTGAGAAGCTCGAAGAACTATACAAGGTAATTAAAATTAACCAGTCACCACCATTAAAAAAAAAAAGTATATCGTAATAGTAACTCTAAGGATTTCGAATATTAATGACTGTAGGCCTACTAAGTATGTCTGTGATACCCACTTACCTGAAGGCTCAGCTCATTTTCAAAATGTGTCTTGTCTTGTTTTAGCTCACTGTGCTTGGATACATTCAGGATAAAAAATCTGCTGGACTGGTTCTCATACCTTCTTCCTGCTTCCTGTGTTATCAAAAAGTCGTCCAATCATAATCTAGTCTAGTGTACCATACGCAATATCCATGATATCTAGCCTATATGCGCAGGACAGTGTCCAAGCAGAGACCTCTTCATTACCTGTGTAGAAATACATTTTCAGATCTATATTAAAGACAGCTTTCCAGCATAAGTATGTACATCCATACCAAAGTGACCATAAGAGGCTAATACGTTATTTTAATACAAAATTGTCAATATGGTCTCCATGGTTTCCATAATACACGGTCTTTTGAGTAAAGTCTTACCAAATGACTATGTTCTTATCACATTAGAAGACACATTTTACCCACGTAAAAGGACTAATGAGTTACTATTAGTAGCCTATGATAAGAATTTAGGCAACGTTTTGTTGCAGATATTGTGTTGACTAAAATATGCCACTGTCGAAAAGTTGACGCTTAAACATTTTACACGCCATCACTTTTCACATCACAAGTTTAAAACACATTTGAAATGATCACATAAAAAAAGAATCGGGATAGAAGCACACTTCTTTAGAAATCTCTCCTTATTAAATCAGTACGAGCGTCCCTACCAGTAGGTTTCGGATGATAACGTAGATAAATAACTTTTTTAAATGTATTGTTTTGATTCACATGATTAAGATTTTAGATTAATGTATATATATATATTTTTTTTTTTAAGCTGACAGAACGTTTGTTTCCAGCTAGTGATGTTAAACTCCTGTGATGTTAAACTCCTGTAATGTTAAACTCCTGTGATATTAAACTCCAGTGATGTTAAACTCCTGTAACTCCTGTGAGGGGGAGAATGTGGTGACTGTACGCTGTTTGACTTAAGACAACAAAACCAAAGAGACCAAATGCGCTGCTCTTGAAGTGAAGGGTGGAAGCTTTGCTGGGTTTCTGGCAAAATACCGCGATGGGTTGCTCTCATCGTGATTGTCATCTCTCATCGTGATTGTCATCTCTCATCGTGATTGTCATCTCTCATTGTGATTGTTATGTGGAGGATTAGGGACAGCTGGTGATCCAGTGCCCGAGGAAAGGGAGTCCCCTGGGGTTGTGAGAGGAAGGTGGAGGTACCAGTACCAGTGCCTTGGTCACAGGAGCATTAACCCTGCCATGTCGTTGATAGTGGGTGGAAACACACTCAAACACGGAGAGAACACGCAAACTCCACACGGAAAGGACCTCGTATTAGCTCGAACCGAAGATAAAGACACTAAGCAAGCAAGGTAGAGAGACGTAGTAAACCATTGCTACTGTTATCACTTAGGGACCTTTAAACATAATTTCAAGGATACCATTAGGCATTATACTTCAGGAGTTTTTGTAACACCCTTAAAGATATGCATAGTACTATACAGTAACCAGCGACGCCTACGAACTGGCTTACGCTAACAGGCAGAGCCGTTTGATGCTATTGCGGACTGTGCGGTTGCATAGGGCCCCGGAAGCAACCAGCGGCGGCGCCCCCTCCCTCCTCCTCTCCTGAGTGAAAAAGTGATATGCTTTTATTTTCCAGGAATCTCTTAAAGTGCACCAGATTTTTGCATTTAAATGTAAAATGCATGCCCCTAGATCACCTTAGAAGGTTTTGGAATTCCATAACAATAGTTTCACAAAATAGGGCCGTCCCCAAACAACATTTTGCATTGGGCCCCCCCAAGAGCTGGAAATGGCCCTGCTAACATGGACATAATCAGCTCCTCTCCATGGGGACTTTAGATGGAGAGAGAGAGCAAGTCCCCCCTCTCTTCTTTATTAACAATTAAGTGCCCGCCTTCTCGTTTTAGACAGCCTGGGTTTGCAATATGATTGGAATGACATTATTATATGTGTCACTTGTCAACATTTCACCCATACTCACACACTCTTAATCTTCATCAATCTGTTAAATGATCAAACTGACATTTTCTAATTTCAGAGTAATTGACAAGTTAAGGAACACAAATGTTGAAAAATATTTATATTATGCACATTCATTGTAAGGCCTTACAGTAGCTGAGTGCATAAAAACAGTTAAACAGTAGCAGTTGATCCAAAGGGATGTTTCACACAGGAGCCAAACTACACGTACTAAACAACCAAATTGAGTCTCAGTAGGCCTACTGATAAGGTTACATTTGAGTGAACTTTAATAGTAGGCCTAGATTGTATGACCATCTTCGCGATAGTTTTATTTAAGCGAATTAGCTAGCGTTGAGTACAACTAGAAACAACAAGGGGCAGGAATGAGTCCTACTACCAGGAAATTACCGGCAGTACGTTTTTTTGCACTATGGGTACCTTCGTCTCGAATAGGGTTGCCATCCCTCCAGGATTCTCTGGGACAGTCACGGAGTTTTGTTGTCTGTCCTGGAAAAAAGAATGACTCGAAATGTCCTGAAATCTGACCAGGCCTGGTTTTAGGCATGGGCACGGTCAGATTTGGCCAATCATGAACATGCAACATAGTAACTATAGAAACGTATTTTTTTTTACTAAATATTACACAGGATCAAATATAGGCCTATATTATACAACTATATTCAGCTTGCAGCAGCTTCACCAGCTTTGTATGTGTCCGGGAATTTTACAAGACTGATGTGGCAACCCTAAGTCTATGGGTTTTTGGTTAGATGCCTGAAATAAGGGCTGGTGTTAACACAAGTTTAAGAGAAATACCCCACTCGTGTATTTTCAAGCTTTTATACGTGTTGAAAAGGCGGTTGCGAACAAGCGACTAATGAAACTATACGGGGGTCGTCTCGGGTAAGCGCGCCGCTGGCACCGTGCACTTTACATGTGAAAGTGAAAGTAACATTTCAAGTTTGTCGCATTAGTGTAAACAGTGCGTCGTGCAGATTGAGAAAGAGCTGCATTCGGATACATGATAAAAAATAAACGGTAGGCATCTTTTGACTTTAGGCATATTTGAGTGAATCGTAATGATTGATAACCAACGTTTACATTTGAACGGTTGTTTTTCTTTTGCTTTGGAGCCTTTCATAGCCTGCGTCATTTGAACTTGTACTTGACACTCCCTAGACTAGTACGCCTATGCTAAATGCTTAGCTTGTTTTGGACAATCTCTTATATAACCTTCTGAAAATAGATGGAGTGAGAGTCGTACAATCTTTATAATTTTTTTTTCACAGGTAAACGCGGTGACCAGACGATTAGAATTCAAGGTCTAAACTTAATTGAATTAAGGAGCTAGGCGATGTCGCTTCCTGAAACGAAATTCTACAAAACAGGAAATTAACATTGCAGTTAAACGCTTCGCACGCTGACTGTTCGCATCTTTATGCCTATGACTGGTATGCTTACGCTCTCGTACAGCTGCAGTTTTCCAGTTATTAACCTTAAGACTCACTTGAGAGGGGAGCCAACTTGTTAATTTAGGAGGTAAATATTAGCTCAAGACTATTACTCTTTGCCTTTGATGACTTCCCTGTACAGCTACACCGTTCAAATTAGTCTAGGCTATATACGTTTCTTGTATCATTAATTTTAAGAGGCAGCTATGGACTCTTTTTAGGGATGCTAAAGCACCCCTAAAAATTAAGACTTCAAAATTATTATTATCTTTTAAATGCTTTTTGCTCTTACGTTGGGGTCTGCAAACAAGTCTGGTAGAGACACGTCGTTGAACATGCCCTCGTTGACTTCCCTTCGGCACTTGCCCTTTGGGGAATCCCCGCCGCCATCTTGAAGTGTCACTTATAACTTATAAGTGTCGTTCCATTTGTCTGAAAAAGGGAACTTGGTGAGATAGACCCTCGGAGGGCTGAGGGAACGAGTGATCAACAATGGTCACCCCAGAGGTGCATATCGCCCATAATGAATTGCGCTAAGCCTGCAACTGCCAGTCGATTGGTTGGTTTGGGCTGAAAGTGTACAAGAGCAGGTGTCCCCTGCTCCTCCCGCCCACTAGTAAGTAAAAGAGGCGGCAGAGGAAGGGCTGGGCGGGTATTCAAATAGGGGGGGGGGGGGGGGGGGGGGGGGCTCAGTTTCAGGAATTTTTAATGAGGCAGAAGGAAGGAGAAGATTACATTTTCTCTCACACTAAATTTTAATAATTTGAGGGAAATCCATACGCTATAAATGATGTGACTGCACACACTCAGGTTCTTTAATACACCTATTATTTTATTCGTTGTGGCTGACATCCCACTAAAAATCTAAAAAATTATGATCAAACAACTATACAAGTGACGAAAGCTTTCTCAGGACCAGCATTGCAATCGGCTCTAGTTACTTAACAATGATATGATGTCCACATGTGCTAAATGATGCAGCTAACTCACCAGACACCAAGAATTTTTGAAATCTGGTTCCACACATCATTTTTGATCGTAGCATTTCTGTACTCCCTTGGAATGTAGTGTAATGGACATTTTCAGGTTTATGCAGAAAACAACCCATTAAAGGAGGTGAGATTTCAGGCAATTATCAAAGTACAATTGTATTCATGAGTACAGAGAGCAAGTCTGTACTCAGAGAAATAACTATAGTGAGTTCGCTCCAATCACAGAATGTTGTGATTTAATGACAAGGTGGAAATTAGTATATCGGTCTAAACTAAACAAATCATTCATTAGTCAAGGGTGGAACGTGTTACTTCCCAGTATTGAAAGGACACATATGCCAACTCGTATTGTGATGGCTAAGAACAGACAACACTAGTGTTCAGTGTCTCAGAGGCAAATGTTATCTCTTTGGTGCTCTGGCCTTCACTCTGACCCTTCCCTCCCATCTGAACATCAGCACATTCGTTGAATGCCCACATTTGGCCATTACAGTAGAAACAGTGATAATGAGTTTTTCTTCCATGGTGACTGACTACAAGCAGATCCGACACGTAGGCTATGCGTGTGTTGCACAGATGACAACGTGGAAACGCCTTCTCTTCTGCACTGATTGGTCACTTGCAGAGCAGACCAGCTTCTCCTCCGCTCAAAGTTTAGCTGTTTTCAACTATCTGCCCGCCCGTCGCCCCAGGCGTTCCCCGCCCCTCTGCCTCGCTCCTAGAGTTAAAGCGGAGAACGCCTTCCATTGAAAATGAATGATTTCCGATACGATTGAACGCAGCACAACATGGGTGTTGTTGCACTGTTTAACGGTCGGCGCTTCTACAAGACTGCCTGCGCCTCTTATTCTAGTCTAAAAACTGACCAGGCAGGATGTTGTAGGCTAAACGCTGAGTGGTGGAACTTTTTTACAATGTTTTTTATTCTGCTGGTAAAAAAACAGAACAGTTGCATATCATAAGCAGAAACTTGAGCAATGTTTAGTGTGCCACCCTAAGATTATTACTGGCCCAATCAGGCCACCCTAAAGAAAGTTTTTTTTGCGGGCGCCACTGAGTATGTAGGTCTTACCAAACTGTTGGACCTCCAGGGCAACTGAAAGTTACCTGACAGTGTCTGGCTATATTGTCATCCGGGAGACATGAGAAATGCATTGCTACGACCCCTACAGGAAATTCCATATAACATTTATTTTTAAATGAATTAATTCATATGCACATCCTTTCAGACATTGCCAATAGGAAGATGACTTTTCACTACTTCTCAGAAATATGTTGTTATGAATACTATACGTAAATGTGTTCTGATACCTAACTGGTTCATTAGTTATAGTAAGACTATTATTAATGCCTAATAAAAAATAAAAACACTTTTTTTTTTGTCTTTTAGTTGACAAAATGGAACACAATATTATTGGTCTGGTTATGAGATTCATGGTTGCTGCTTGCCCATTCATGCAGTTTTGTGATGGTGAGTATTTGGTCAAGTATTTTTTCTGTAATCATATCCATGAAGATGATTAATTGTTCAGACTCAGACTATAATTGAGTTTGATTTGTTAATCTCAGGTCAGTCCAAGGTGATTGGTTCAGTTCAGCCAATAGCAGCTCTAGCGGGTGATGACGTCATCCTACCATGTCACCTGGAACCCCCGATCGATGCTAATAAGTTGACAGTGGAGTGGTCCAGACCGGCGCTGAAACCCAGCTATGTACATGTTCATCGAGAGAGCCGGGAAGATTTTAAGATTAAAAATCCATCATACAAGAGAAGGACTGCCCTCTTTTTAGAGGAAATGGAAAAAGGCAACATCTCTCTGAATCTCCTCAGAGTTAAACTAGAAGATGAAGGGAGATACAGATGCTATATTTCGATGATGGGGGAAGCTCTTATAGAGCTACTTGTTGGTAGGTCACAGTCCACAAAGTCTACATACAAATAAAAATAATAAATGTTTGTTTTAAGAGAGATATTACTCTTGCTAGAACTCTGAACTGTCTACTCTGTAAACAGAGTACCTTTGTAAAACCTGCTCAATTGTGTGTGTATCATGTTATAATAGGCATGATTTATATCCTCGCAATAGCACTGCAAATTGATTGAAATTGAAACTAAATTTTAGATTTTTGCCCCTGCACATGCTGCTTATACATAAGACCTAATCTCTGTTTAATAATCACTTTTATGAGTTTACTAGTTTTACTTTTATGGTAAATAACAAAACACATACTTAAGCTTTTTATATTACTAAACCTCACTCTCAATTTTAAGTCACCTCCCCACAACTGCCTTTTATTTGCTAAAACTAAATCTGTGGATGTCCTTAGGAAGTTCTTTCAGGGTCCCCACAGATCCTTAAAAAGTCTTCAAAGTCTTGAATTTCAGATTTTGACATTCAAGGCCTTCAAATGTCTGGAATTGTAAAAGGAGAAGCATGAAATCTGATCTGGGCCAGAATGAATGAGACTTTATAGTAAAACAATTTTACCAAACAGGTATTTTATATCCCACCACAATGACCATTTCAAGAACACACCACTGCGAGGTAGTGCGAGCAACTAATGCATGGTTAGCCCTGGGGAAATGCAACTAATGCATGGTTAGCCCTGGGGAAATGCAACTAATGCATGGTTAGCCCTGGGGAAATGCAACTAATGCATGGTTAGCCCTGGGGAAATGCAACTAATGCATGGTTAGCCCTGGGGAAATGCAACTAATGCATGGTTAGCCCTGGGGAAATGTAACTAATGCATGGTTAGCCCTGGGGAAATGCAACTAATGCATGGTTAGCCCTGGGGAAATGCAACTAATGCATGGTTAGCCCTGGGGAAATGCAACTAATGCATGGTTAGCCCTGGGGAAATGTAACTAATGCATGGTTAGCCCTGGGGAAATGCAAATTCAGTAGTAAGTGGTTGGAGGACGACAAATAAAACCACCTAGCGATTTGCATGAGGCGCAATGTAAAAGTAGTCACAAAACATAAAAACGTAGGACAATGGCCTGTAATACATTTAGGTTTTTGTCAGTTGTGTTAGCCAATATGCAGTGAATTTTTCTGTTATTCAAATTCAGTTAAACTCAATAACGGTGTATACTGTGGTCTAGTTAGTTGAATTATTTTGCTGCTGTATTTTTTTCCTTTTAGAGGTATTATAAAGGTCTTAAAAGTCATTACATTTGTATTTTCAGAAAGTGGAGATACCCTGTCTTTTCAGAATGTGCAACATGTGTTCTTGCAGGTGCAGTGTCTGAGCCTATAGTCTCCATCAAGGGCCACTATCAAACAGTCATGGTTCTGCAGTGTGAGGCCAGGAGCTGGTACCCGGAACCTAAATTGGAGTGGAGGGAGAAAGAGGGACGTGTCATCGTTTCTGATTCCATTAAGACTATCCAAGAGGCTGACGAACGCTACACTGTAAGGAGCAATGTTACTGTGCAGAAAACTCTCTCCAATAAGTTCACATGTAAAGTTTTTCTGGAAAAACTAAACGAAACCAAGGAGGCAGAGATTCATGTTCCAGGTAAGTCATTTATTTTGTTAAAAGCTCAAGAAAAAGAGCATAACCCTGCCAAAGCAAACATAAGATTGGGTAGACACCTATTATAGCCTTGGAGTTCACTTTATAAAGTTAAAAATAACCAATACCTGGGCTATGAGTGAAGAAACACTATGCTCTACTTAAATAATAAAAATTACACTTTCCAGCAGCTTACATTCAGAAATGTTTCAATGTAATGTTGTTATTTGGCAATCAAATAATGGACTTGCATTGAAAAAAACACTGATTTGTTTTGGCCATTATCATTTTTTGTTTTTTTAAATAGACATACTCATTGAATCTAACAATTGAAGGACCATTATTAACTTTCTAATTATAACTGTATATTTCAGCTGAACTGTTCCCCCAAACACAACCCCCAGCTCACATGCCCTTATGGTGGATTGTAGGCATTATTATCTTTATTATCCTGTTGGTGATCCTGTGGGTAAAACGACCAGTCATTAGAAAATGTAAGTCACACGTTTTTCAGTCTACTATTAACTTTAAAACATCAAATACTTTTTTTTACATTTATCAAATTCTTTTTACTTTTTTATTCATATTTTAACCTGTATCCCATTACACACTTTATCCATAGACATGCAAGAACGATCCAAGCCTACAAAATAAACCAACGGTGAGTCGTTTTTTTTTTCACTGTACTATTAACTCCTGTGCTTTTTACTTTTTACTAACCTGCCTCCCATTACACTCCCATTGCATTATGGACATAATGTAAATCGTTTTAATTCGTTCGTTCAGAAAATGTATGAATGTTAGAAGAGTGTAATTATGTGAGTTAGAGGGTTAAATAGGAATAAGAATAAGAAAGCCTGGGAATCTGAAAGGACCGTGGGACTAATGACTTTTAATCTTTTGTAGAAACTACAACCACAATTATCCGTCCCACCGAAGAAGAATTGAATAGGTCTGAACTTGCCAATGACAGTGGACTCAATGATAGTGATGTTGACTGAACGGCTCACTAAATATTCCATGCACATTTAGTTATAACTGCAGAGTTATTACATTAGGATGGATATCTGTGGACAGGGTCCAGGACTTTTTTAATTGAATTTATAACTGGCCCTATCCACACAGGATGTTTTTTACTTACTCGGTGCACTCAGTAACACAATGAACACAAACTCCAAGACGTCTGTATTTGAGTGACCGATTAGCAATAGATCCGGTGTTACATGAGGTGTGCTTTGATCAAAAAACGTACTCCATCAAAAATGTTATAATCAAAGGTCTATCAAATAATTTAAACAATCCTATTTCTCCTTCTAAAGGTCTCAAAAACTTTACAATTTACCAAAAATGGCTGTCAGTTTGCTAGTTATGACTAAAATTAGGACCACAATTTTTCCAAAACACAGCTAAACTTGTTTGGCTGCTACAAATTACTGATTCACAAAGGATTTTATTAACAATAAAATATAATTGTAATAAATAAATAATATAATGGTCCCATTGTAAAACCTATCCCGGATGAATAGCGTTATTGTCTCATTACTCTGGATCTTGGAGTTTGGTCATATTTAAACTTCCCATTGTTAAAGATGTTTTATTTCAGTTTTTGTCAATGCTCTTATATAATATTGTTTACAGGACATTTATTTTAAATCACCCTTATAGTGATTCATTATTTGAATTCGAAATGTTGCAGCCTGGTATTTTGATAGTAGGCTATATATGCTTTTTTAAATTTATTTTATTTTATTTAAAAAATATGTTTCGGATTTTGCTAGAGAAAGGTCCGCGTACCACCAGTGTCTCAAATGATTCGACTATAATAATGACTCACTTCTTCAAACCGGCTTAGCCTTTCTTCATTTGGATTGGTTTGGTGCGGAGCCCCCCTGATGACATTGGTGGGGAAAATATTATTGATAAGGTCGATGAGGTGTGGGAACGTTTGGTCTTCATGAGATAAGGTGTTGTTTGAAGATGAGATCTAACAGCATGAGGAAACTGAGGTGGCTTTCTATTTTGTGGTTGAAAGGAATAAATGCAATTTCTACAGGGATCAGCTAGCTGTATTTCTAACAAACACACTGTTACAATTAAAAGTATTTTACTAATGATGACAATGCTTAACCGCATGAGAATGCATTCAATCCTAAGAATAAAATAAAATGAAACTAAATCAAATTTGTCCATGCTTTATGAATGCGTGCATTATAGTCTACAGAGCTGGCCCGGTGTTGTCTGTAAACAACAGATTTCGTGACGTGGCCACGACTTAATTATCTCATCCCCATGCCTTATTAAGCTGTGGCCATGAGTTGTGGATCTTGTGGTCGCGCATTGCTAACTCGCCACCAGGGGGCTCTGTAGTTTAGTTTTATAATGATTAGATTATGGTCTTTTAAATACTTTCATATTCTTTACTTCTTTATTTGTTTTAAATTAATTATTTGACCATTTTGTTCAACTGATAATGTTTGATTTCCTTATTGCCTCACTTTCCTTTGTATAATGTATTGATGTTGAAGCACTTTTTTAACATTGTAAAGAAAAGTGCCATATGCATTAGGATATTATTATTATTATTGTTATTACTATTATTGTCATTATTTTTGGGTTTAATAAAGTACAATATAAGTACAAATATTGTATCCTCTTTTAACAATTGAGAATGTCAGACAAGCAGCTATGTTTTCATTCAAATTACACTTTTATGTGATACGGTACCTTGCTTTGCCAAACTGCATTTATTATGCACATTTTTTTTTTTACCAGTTCTAAACACACTTCACTACAGAGATGTAATGGCACTGGCTATATTTCTAATGACTGAAACCCCGATCTATTTTCAAAATCTTTTAAATATACAATTTTGAAACTTATGTCTATTATTTTAAGGCCACTATTCACCACGGTTTGGATTAAAAATATAATCTAAACCGTGTTATTTACATTTACATATATATTGTATACAGTGGGGCCAAAAAGTATTTAGTCAGCCACTGATTGTGCAAGTTCTCCTACTTAGAAAGATGAGAGAGATCTGTAATTTTCATCATAGGTACACTTCAACTATGAGAGACAAAAATGAGAAAAAGAATCCAGGAAATCACATTGTAGGATTTTTAAAGAATTTATTTGTAAATTATGGTGGAAAATAAGTATTTGGTCACCCACAAACAAGCAAGATTTCTGGCTCTCACAGACCTGTAACTTCTTCTTTAAGAAGCTCTTCTGTCCTCCACTTGTTACCTGTATTAATGGAACCTGTTTGACCTCGTCATCTGTATAAAAGACACCTGTCCACAGCCTCAAACAGTCAGACTCCAAACTCAACCATGGCCAAGACCAAAGAGCTGTCGGAGGACACCAGGAAGAAAATTGTAGACCTGCACCAGGCTGGGAAGAGTGAATCTGCAATAGGCAAGCAGGTTGGTGTGAATAGATCAACTGTGGGAGAAATTGTAAGAAAATGGAAGAAATACAAGACCATTGATAATCTCCCTCGATCTGGGGCCCCACGCAAGATCTCATCCCGTGGGGTCAAAATGATCATGAGAACGGTGAGCAAAAATCCCAGAACTACCCGGAGGGACCTGATGAATGACCTGCAGAGAGCTGGGACCAAAGCAACAAAGGCTACCATCAGTAGCACACTACGCCGAGAGGGACTCAAATCCTGCAGTGCCAGGCGTGTCCCCCTGCTTAAGCCAGTACATGTCCAGGCCCGTCTGAAGTTTGCCAGAAAGCATATGGATGATCCAGAAGAGGATTGGGAGAATATCATGTGGTCAGATGAAACCAAAATAGAACTTTTTGGTAAAAACTCAACTCGTCGTGTTTGGAGGAAGAAGAATGCTGAGTTGCATCCCAAGAACACCATACCTACTGTGAAGCATGGGGGTGGAAACATCATGCTTTGGGGTTGTTTTACTGCAAAGGGGACAGGACGACTGATCCGTGTTAAGGGAAGAATGAACGGGGCCATGTATCGTGAGATTTTAAGCCAAAACCTCCTTCCATCAGTGAGAGCATTGAAGATGGAACGTGGCTGGGTCTTCTAGCATGACAATGATCCCAAACACACCGCTCGGGCAACGAAGGAGTGGCTCCGTAAAAAGCATTTCAAGGTCCTGGAGTGGCCTCGCCAGTCTCCAGACCTCAACCCCATAGAAAATTTGTGGAGGGAGTTGAAAGTCCGTGTTGCCCAGCGACAGCCCCAAAACATGACTGCTCTAGAGGAGATCTGCATGGAGGAATGGGCCAAAATACCAGCTACAGTGTGTGCAAACCTGGTGAAGACTTACAGGAAACGTTTGACCTCTGTCATTGCCAACAAAGGTTATGTTACAAAGTATTGAGTTGAACTTTTGTTATTGACCAAATACTTATTTTCCACCATCATTTACAAATAAATTCTTTAAAAATCCTACAATGTGATTTCCTGGATTTGTTTTTCTCATTTTTGTCTCTTAGTTGAAGTCTACCTATGATAAACATTACAGACCTCTCTCCTCTTTCTAAGTAGGAGAACTTGCACAATCAGTGGCTGACTAAATACTTTTTGGCCCCACTGTATGCACATATGAAACTTACAGCATTTACCAACTCCTTCTCCTGGTCTGTGAGGACTCTTTTCGGTGCCTCAAACTGGTGCACAAACTTTAGTAGACACCCAGTGACTTCTTTGGCTGTTTTGGAGGAAAGGGCATAGGCTTGTGGCCACTTTGTGAGGTAGTCCACCATCACACATATGTATTGGTTCCCACTTTCCGTAAGTGACAGTTTCCCCATAATGACCATTTCCACCAGCTCAAATGGCTCATTAACCTAGAAGAAAAGAATAATATGATAACAACACCCATGTTAGAATTTGTTTGCTGTATTTAATTTAACAGTTCACAAGTTAACAAGGACATATCCGATCACTGTGTTTTATTGAATATGATTGTAATTGAAATACAAAACACAAGACTTAATAGGAATGTAATATAAAAGAAAACATACTGTGATAGGTGTGAACTCCACCTCACATTTTATGGTAGTTCTGTTGGCCTGGCATGGAATGCACTCTGCCACCTTTAGTAAAACTTCAACATTTCAAATGTTAAAATACACAAATTTATATGATCATCACTTGAAAAACGCTTGAATTTGGACTAGTACTGATAACAAACATTGAAAGATATTACTTTCAATGGTCAGCATTAAATAAACAGACAAAAATGTGTCATAGCATTATATCATTTAAATGTGTATAATCACCCATGTGTCAATGTCTGAAGACATGTCAGGCCAATAGAAGCATAAAGAGATGGCATCTCTTTTGTTTTTCGTTGCCCACAGTGCGCTCCAATGGTGCTGCTGTGGAACTCTCCGAAAATTGCATGTGCCTCCTCTTTTCCAAGGACAACTTTTGATTTAACGGCCGAAGATGTTCCCTTGTGCCGCATATAATAGAGTTCACTATCTGTTAAATAATAGGAGATTAGTTTATGACAAAGACATTTAGTGACATTAACGTTATAGTATATTATAGTATTGCATAGACACAGCTTGTCAACACAGCTGTGGGACGATGATTCCCTTGAAATACGCTAAAAGTGGTGGATGGTAAATTGGCTACTGACTGACACTTGACCTTCTGCCATAAAACCACAATTGGACTACTGTTGTGAAGGAATGGTTTATTCTAATTGTTTGTGGAACGATCATCTCACCTTCGACACAGAATGTGTTCGCCTTCTGGCGGAAATTTCTTTCTTCCTTCTTGTACAAGCCCTCCGGATAAACACCATTCCATTTATATCGAACAATTTGGCAATACAGATTCGGATCCATTTTCTGGACGTATATCGAAAAGAAAAGTGAATACAGAACCAATCAGTACATGGAATTTCGGAGACAACTTATATATGACGACAGATTGCGATAATTATGTTGTATTTTGTTTACTAAACTTACCTATGTTGCTTCGCTGTCGCTCATCCAAACTCTCGTGATAATTGATGAAACTTGAGGTGACCCTCAACCCCAAATGATGTAGAAAATGCAGCGGCCAAATACATTTTGACTTACCGAAAACGTTATCTCTTAGGTTACACTCTTAAACCAATTATTGTCAAACGAAAGCCTAAAGTTGTAACCATAATGAATTTGAAGTGTCTCAGACTTTGCAAACAATAGATGGGAGTGGGGAGTTACATTTTGGCAGCATAACACTGGGCCCGCTAAAATCCTACTCCCCACTACAAAATGGTCCGTGTTTTGACTACAAGTATGTGCTTTCTAGGGTACAATCAGAGAACCTAAAGATGTAACAGCAATACATTTTAAGTGTCTCAGACTTTGCAAGCAATAGATACGGATGGGGGGCTGAATTTTCGCAGTATAAATATGATGATAGGCCTACACAAATGTATTACTTGCAAACATTGCAAATATTAAGAATTCGAATTGCTCTCGTAGTTTGTTATCGTGGATGTTATCGCGTACATTATGGGTGGTCTATCACGCAATTCTGAATTTCGCATTGCGATGTGTTCAGCTTAAAACTTAAAATCTTAAATGTAGGATCGCTTTTTTTGTGATAAGTTGCTCTTCCAGTGATGTTCTGGTCTTTGTGTAGGGGTACAAAGTATATAAACATTTATTTTGACGGAAGGAATAGCGCAGATGCAAAACTAAGAGACAGATCGAACCTAATGAAAATAAGCGGCACTAAGAACAAGCGAATGCGCGTTCGTGCGAAGGGGGGTGAGGTTCTGCGGGGAGTGAGAAAACGGCACAACACCGGCCGCCGTTGAGGAAAGTTAGGAAAACCTGCGCAGGTTTTCAATTGTCTTTGTATGTCAAATAAAGCCACCTTCTCCAAAGCTAAACCCTGACTCTGACTTCTTGCAAATCGGGGCAAATGGTCTTCCTTCCTAACCAGAGGGAATTCACCATACTTTCAAATCATCAAAGCTCCCACTGCCGTTTATAGATATGTAGGCCTATATAGTTGAATGAATGATTGGTCTGAGCTAACTAACCTTTGCTAACACATGAAAGTTTCGGACACCTAATATTATATTGAACATAATTCCAAAAGTAGGTCTAACGTGTTCTGTCACCAAATACATCTACTCAACTTTGTCAGGGGCTCACTGTATATATTCTAAAAGTATTTACAATGAAAATGTAGGAAAAAAATCGCTTCGTAAAATAAGCACTGCCAAGATATATTTTTCAATCCCACAATACTTTGTGTTTTGCGTTTATTTACTGTTTTACTGCTTAAAACCAGTAGTACATTGTATCACAGGAATAGAACGCTGAAACCACCTTCGCAGTGTATTGCAATGTACAGTATTGTACAGCTAAACAAAAATACAACAATTGAATGTTACATTTTGCTATATTTTGCTGTAAAAACGCAGATATTTTTTACAGTGTAGTTGAATTCATTAGCAATCAACTGCAATACTCTGGACAGCTTCACGGGTCCGGTGGATGTACGCTAAATCCAGAGAACATGAACTACGTGTGAGGAAAGAGGATGTACGCTTGGTGGTGAAGGAGCTGGATCTTAGAGGAGTGGCACTAATTGCAAGACATGTAATTGACAGAAAAGCACAGTATCTGATGAAGATATCTGTGCTTGCACAGCCTGTGCTGCCAAGCGATTAAATGTCAGAGATAATGTAACAGCACGAGTTCATGATATTTTTGTTAATGTGAAAATATTTTTTATTAACAATCATTTTGTATTGTTGCAGGCCGCATTTAACACAGGCCACATCCGCATGTAGATTTTTTTTAAACAGGATCTCACATAGATAACTTCAACATTAACTTTCATAAAGTTTTTCTCTGAATAATGAAAAATGTATAACACTGACAAACAATTAATAAACAAACCAGTGATGGAGAACACTATTTTTCTTATCAGCAGCATAAGAAACAATATTAAGCTCAGCCTTAAACCTGGGTTGGGGATAACCTGACAGAAATGAAAGCAGCAATCAATTTCACAGTATATTAAAAATGTAAATCATCCTTGTGAAAACTATGGTGATGTAGGTTCAGTGCATCAGACGTTTTTATCAATAAAAAACAACAATAAATTATAAAATAAGGACACTTTTTACTCTTAGGCCTGATAAGGACTGTTCTCAAGTTCAAGGGATGTTCATGTCAAGGTAGTTTCTGGACAGGATGTTGCCAAACTCTGTGCGAAAATCAGGGTAAGAACTGTAAGTACATGGTACTTCAAGGGTAGCCCCACAGGTATGAGCAACAGGCCTTCTGTTGAGCCCAGTTTCAGCATTAAAGCATACCATAATTTCTAGTAACTTCTTTTGAGCTGATACTGGGCGAAATTGACCTAAGTGTTGCAACTTTTTCGAGCCTAAAATGAAAGTCTATACACTTCTTCCATTGTTGTGGTTGAACTGACCCGGATGTAGTAGCCTGCCTACGTTGAGCTATATTACGTTTTTGCGAGATCTCGCAAAAGTACATTTACATTTTTTCCCCCACCATGTCCTTTTAGGGGCTCCGTACCTTAGCCACAAGGTGGCAGTTTAGTCTCATCTCACCTGCAGGGTGTCTGAGTCTGGGTGTATGAGGGACCTTTAAGCACCTCCTTTTTCTCAATCAGGAAGAACATCTCTAGAATTAGCCTTGTATGTTTGTATCAGTCATTCTGCAGAGTCAATCGGGATGGAGATGGCATTCTTACTACTGAGTGAGTAGCTTCTGTGTTGATGTGTGTGCCTTGATGTCTATTTGTGTTAATTTTCCTGTATTAAACGGACGGAAGCATATATATATATATATATATATATATATATATATATATATATATACACCTTCCCTCAGTGGTAGGTGAGGAAAACATACAAAATGTGTGTACAAGCCATTCTACCCTTATGTTAAAGGTAGATCAATAAATTTAAACAACTAAACAATTATGAATAAAATCAAATAGAATAAACTAAAAATAAATCAAATAAAAGTAAGCAGATGGATGATGAAAACTTGTTACAATGTTTACAAGACAGTACAATATTTAAAGTAAAACTATTCATATTTACAAAGTTTCAAACAAAACAAGTGCACTCTTCAACTCCCATATCCTCCTATAAAATTTTAATTGTTCAAACGAAACAAAAAGCTCTATTTTCAAAACCTGTTGTACCTTGTTTCATTTATGTGAGGCAAAAAAACCTGAAAGCAAATATTCACTTTGGGGATTTCAAATTTGTATTATATAAAAATATACAAATATTATTTTTTGTAATCATTTGTATGTGTATGTCAATTTATGTCTTTTAAACAGTGCACTGCTGATAGGAGACATAGTCGGTTATCCCTGTATTCATAATGAATAATAATTTCAGGATGACACTTCTGTTTACACGCACTATTGTCTGTCTGATTTTAGTCTCTCTTAGAATCAGTCCTGAAAGATCTCAATTCTTCAGGGAGGAGTCTGTCTCTCTGAGCTGTGAGGGAGGACAGGGAATAACAGATGCATTGTTAATAAACAGAACCACTGATCAAAATGGACCTGAAACATGTGGCACCGACTGGGGAGAAAGAAATGGGCCTGTGTGCAAAATCACAAACATATTCATAGAAGACAGTGGAGTATACTGGTGTGAGTCAGTGGAAAACATCAAAACCATCAACATCACAGTGACTGGTAATGGTCAATATATCACTTTGATTATTATTTGAGTTTATATTTTGTTGCCATTGTTCTTAAAGTAAGCTAACATGCTTTTTTAAATTTGTGTTTAGAAGGTGATATCATCTTAGAGATACCTGCTGTACCTGTGACCGATGGAGATGTTGTGACCATGCGTTGTTTGACCCGAAACAAGACCAACTATCATATCAACTCAAGCTTTCCTGCTGACTTCTACAAAGATGGCTCCCTCATCAGGACAGAGTCTAAAGGAGAGATGACCATCCCTGTAGTGTCCAAGTCTGATGAAGGCCTCTACAAGTGTAAAACTGGCTTAGGAGAATCCCTGGAGAGCTGGCTGGCAGTGAGAGGTGAGAAAGTATGAGTTGTATTCATGAGTGGTAGCGTTAATACAGAGCAATGTATTACCTCACAAAAAAACGATTAGTTAGATGAGCGGATAGGCAACATATTACTGTTGTTGGGCAAAACCTTAGTTATTTTCAGTTATAAGCCAATATATCTGAATTTGTTACTTATAAAAACAATGGCATAATGTTGGCTACTGCATTTACTTGTTAACATATTTCATTTCAACCAGCCTATCCAGATTCCACACCCATCCTGTCAACTCTGGGTTTGTATTGGGTGGTTGGTCTACTGCTGTTTGTGGTTGCTGTGGTGCTGTTCTGCATCTGGAAGAGACATAGAGGTGTGAACAATTTAGATTCAGTCTAACGTATTAGTTATTGATTTATTAAGTAGTTTACAACAATCTACTTTATTGTAAACTTGCACACCTCTGATGTTACCTATTTATTAAAAGTTTGACTGGACTTTTGTAAAAAAACAATTTTTGGCAAATTCTTTGTTGCGCTTAACCTGTGTCCACAAATCATTGAATGCTACAGTTATATCTCAGTTTGTGATATACATTTGACCTTGTACGTCAGTTTAGCCTATGTTAACTAATGAGAGGTGTACATACATTCAGCCAGTGGCTTACTGGCCTAGCTTCAGGCTAGCACATGAGGTGGAACGATGCTGGCAGCTCTTAAAAAAAACTGTTGTTTCTAGATAAAAGAGAAGCAGCTCGTCCTGAGGATGTGACGTACGCTGACGACAATTTAACAGGCAAATTGAGGAAGAAGAAAGGCACGCAAGTTCAACAACCTTTTTCTAAATATGGTTTAATTCTTTCCTTTGCTTCATTGTCGCTCTCCTTCCTGCCTCTCCTTCCTGTGTTCTCTCTTTCCTGTGTTCTCTCTTTCCTGTGTTCTCTCTTTCCTGTGTTCTCTCTTTTCTGTGTTCTCTCTTTCCTGTGTTCTCTCTTTTCTGTGTTCTCTCTTTCCTGTGTTCTCTCTTTTCTGTGTTCTCTCTTTTCTGTGTTCTCTCTTTTCTGTGTTCTCTCTTTTCTGTGTTCTCTCTTTTCTGTGTTCTCTCTTTCCTGTGTTCTCTCTTTTCTGTGTTCTCTCTCCTGTTTTGGTTTTTATTTTTTCAGGAGCTGAATACACACATTCATGCTATCTAACTTAAGCTTTTATATTTGATGTCATGACCATATTATCTTTTCTTTAGAATTGATTTCAATTATATCCAGAGGATTGCTTTTTTAAGAGCTTTGTCAAAAACAAGCTACCTGTCTATTATAGATAGTTATACCCATTGGCGGGTTTAGAGAAGTGTGAGGTGCATTTCTTAAAGTATTTATTTGGAGGTTAGTAAGATATTAATTTAAGAAGTTGGTAGAGGACTTAATTGTTAATTTACACACACACACACACACACACACACACACACACACACACACACACACACACACACACACACACACACGATGACTCATCATCATCATCATATCATGTGTACCCACACACACACACACACACACAGATGCACACAACACCATGCACGAACAGACACATGCACCCAGTTGTCTTGAATATAACAAAGAGGTTGTTCTGTTTATGTTTTTTCTGTCCCCCATTTTGGCTGCCTTGTGTTATCAGATGCTGGTGGAGCTGGAGACAACTTGACCTACTCAAAAATCATCTACACTTGTAATAATTGTTATACACATTGTTATAATTGAATGCACCAGAAGTATGAATGTTCTCCATTTTCTGTGTCCAGATGTTTGTTTTAGAGAGGTTATTTTTTTGGGAACCAACTTTGGTGCAAACTTGCTCAGTGTACAACCATGAGAAATAGACAACTGTTAGCCTTAATTGTTTTTTAGAAGGTAACAAGACATTCCTTCTACTGCCTAGATGCTTATGCATTGGATGAGGCTTTCATATTTGTGATGTTGTGTGATATGCCAGTAGCCCTGGATCTAATAACCTTTTTTCCTCAACGGGTATACATTATATCATTGCCTATAGCATGATGGTAGTTATACAGGCATTCAAAAATTTGTCTGGCACCAAAGAAACTAAGAGAAGTAGAAAGAAGAGGACATTGCCTAAACATTACTAAAAAGTGCTTTAGCTTTGGAACGCTGCCCTAATTCATTATTCAACCAGAATTACATAATTTCCACATAATTTGAACTCAAGCAAACCTTTCCATGTTCTTTCTTTCTCTATGTGTTCCAGCTGAGTCTGCTCCACTAGAACAAGGTGTAGTCTACTCTTCACTGAGACCAGGATACTCTGCAGGTACAGAACCATTGAAATCAGTCCTAAAAATTACTTCTAAACATTGAAAATTCCAAAACCAGTAATACCCATTCAAGTGCTCTTTTGAAGATATTTTTCATTGTTTTATAATTCCATAATTCTACCTTTTAACACACACACACACACACACAAACACACACACACACACACACACACACACACACACACACCAAAAAAATTATCAGGACTTTCTTTTTAAACTACCAAGGGCTAAAATGTATAAACAAATGCTTGATTGATCCCAAAATAGAGGCCAAACTCAAACATCAACACTCAACTATTTGACACTGGGGTATTTGATTTCTGGACTGTGCCAAGCATGCCTTAATATTCTCAATACTTTATGGTCTTATTCTACAGAACCCTGATAGAAGAGAAGCAGTAGTGTGGCTGATCTCACGTAGCCCTAAAAGATGAGGGACAGAAATGAGCAAACAAACACACATGTTCAAACACGCTGGCACGGACAGAAATACACACACTGACACACAACAAAGGACACACTCAAAGACAAGGAGAAAAGCTGTGTCCCATCACAGTTATGTGCACATTCATTCATACCATTTCTCAGAACAACAGATCTAAGGTAGAGAAGTGGGTATATGGAGTGTATTTGTTTTTTTAATTGTGTTTTAATAGTTTTTCTGCTGTCTTTCACAAACAGGTCTCCTCTCACCTCAAAAAACCCTGTTCATGAGAACACAGGATGTGCATCTTAGTTAGGGGAAAAAATACTGGTGGTTAAAAGTCAGGGACTGTTTTTAGCCGCAGATTACAAAAATTGCAGCATTTTCCAGTCATCATTAACCGGCCTTAGACCGCGTACATTCACCCACTGCCAAAACACAGCTCTGAGTTGCTCTGACCGCTGTACTCATAAATAGGGACTTTGAGGTGTGAAAACATAGGGAAGTTGAGGTGTGAAAACATAGAACATTGCAGTTTGCATCTCGACCGTTGTCAATAGCAACAACTGCTCTCGGCAGTTTTATAGAGTTGAGAGGTCTGAATCTTGTTTGTAATTCAGAGTGGTATTATTCCGATGCACAGTACTTTAATTTGTATAAATGGATTGTTTAATTTAACCCTAAAAGGTAGGAACATACCACATTTAAGATATAAATGCTAACTTCTCCAACATGCAACTGGTCCACTAAAAAACACTGCATCATCTGTAGCTGTATTTCATGACGTTCATTGCCAACAGATGTCTGTCTCATGTAAAAATGGGTTTTGTTTAAGTTTCAGAGCCCTGATGCTAAAAGAAAAGATTGACGGATCTCACTCTGCCAAGAATGAAGAGGAAGGGAGGAATGAGCACTTCACAGTTCACACACACACCCACACACACACACACACACACACAGGCAGGCGAACACACACACACAAACCCAACTTCAAATACAAACACACACACACACACACACACACACACAAATGTAACTATGTAACTCATACGGTACAGGCAGAAATGTCAGCATATTCAGACCTTTTACCGGAACAAAACATAACGCAGAGAAGTGTGTCTGGAGTTTTTTTGTGTTACCTTTTTAATTGTTTTGCATTGTGGTTTTAGCTGCACTCAGCTTGCACCATCTCTCAGGCCCTGGCCTCAGCTACCCGCCTCTTTCTCACCAATTAACCTGTTAGTGATAACAGAGGCAGTGCTCTTTGGTTAGGGGACAAAAACAGTGGTACTGAAGGGCAAGGCGGGTGTTAGCCACAGACAAAAACAACATCATTTTTTCCACTCATCATTGATAGCACAGAGACCACGACGATGCACCAATCAGCTCTGAGCCTCACAGACACATGTCCGTTATTCTCGTAACTTTGAAACGACCGTGTCGGTATTGTTGGTAATTGTAAGAAATAACTTCCCATGGTTTTAGAGATGTGTACGGTGCATTTGTAATATAAGCATTAAAGATGCTATGGAACTGGAATTTTTGTATAATTATTTTAGGTTGGTATTTTATTAGACAATGACATAATTGATCATTTGTACACACACCCAGAGATGCACACATACCAACAGACAGGTGGACGAAAAAGTCAAGCGGACAGATGTGCATAGAGGTGAATCCTAGTAGAGCAGTAATACAATGACCTCCTGATACAGGAAAGAGGTGAGGTGCCTGGTTCAAGAATAAAGAGTTGGTATGATCCTAGAGGCCTGAAACAGTTAAAGGAAAGGTCATAGGTTATATTTCTGCTGTACCAACACTCCCTTTTCTGCTGTACCCCTTCCCACTTCTCAGCTTTCTGTAGACATGCTTGAAATACTAATACGTTTCAGACCCTTATACATACCGTGGGTCTATTCCAACGACTGAACAAGGCTTTTGTTTAACATGGATGTATCTGGTATCTGGATATTTTTTTTTTTATAGGTTTCTACCTCTCTTTTTACTTCAGAGCAGTATATTTAGTTCCTGAACCCGGTCTTTGTGCTATATGGATCATATGGAGTTATTGTTCGACATTTTCTGTTTTTCTACCCTTCCTTTTGTATAAGTTCTTTCTATCTGCTATTTATGTTAATGGAAAGTTGCCTCAAGCTTGTTACAAGATCTCTTATATGTTTTTATATTGCATTTTTTTCTAATAAATGCTGGGCATTTGGAGAAAAAAAATTGGGACAATAGTGTTTTATTTATTTAATCCACTATCTACAAAATGCTCCTCTACCACTTTTCCTATACTCCACACACAAAAATGTGACAACAGTTACTTTATAACATACTGCTGTCTCTTTTTGGATTGTGGTCTTGTCAGATTGTTTAAGTGGTTTCTTAAGCTTTTTTTCAAACTTATAATTGATTAATGAATGATGATTATAACTTTGTCTGTTCTAATGTTAACATTTTAAAATCGGAGCGATTTATTTATTTTTGGGAAAACACGACGTGTGTGTCGTTTCACTCAAAGGCTGACTTGTATAGGAATTAGCTGGCCGTGCCATTATTGAACCAGGCGGCTACCACCATGTGGCTTTGTTACGACTCGGTGTCGTTGATATGCCTCCTGTAGGGTAAACAGGGAACTACAACTTAATGTTTCTCTCCCCTCAAAATAGGTTAGTGCTGAACCAACTTTCTGTTCAGATAGCACAAACACACTCACGCACACAGTAAAATATATTAAACTGGTAATTTACCTCGTGGCTTTGTTAACAACTCAGTGCATTTGTTGATGTGCTCCTTAAAGGGCAAACAGGAAACTACAACTTCCTTATTCTCACTCTTTCGGCCACTTAATACGACAAGCCATTGTAGCCCACAGGAAGCAGCAGGCCATGCCCGTTAGTTTAATCCAGCCCACCTTCTTGCACCAACGCGAGGCTTTGTTAAAACTCTGTGTAGTCGATATGCCTCCTGCTGGGCAATGAGGGAAATACAATTTAATGTTTCTCTCCCTGCAAAATAGGTCACTGCTGAACCAACTTTCTGTTCAGATGTCACAAACACACTCGCACACAGTAAAATGTTGACAAATCATTGTTGATCTATTATATTAGAGTAATTGGTTCCTACTTTGTGTCGTAATTTATAATTTACTACCACGTGACTTTGTTTACAACTCAGTGTTGTTGATGTGCTCCCTGCTCACAGCGAATTACAACTTCCTTATTCTCACTCTTTTGGCCACTTAATCCACAAGTCACTGCTGCGCTCGACTGCCATGGCCAAGATGCTAACAGAACTTCGATAGCGGGTGCAGGGCGCAAGACTAATTCCATTTGAACAGATTTTGTGAAGCGAAAGTTTTAGCCTATTGCTTCTGCTTCTATATCTTTGAACGACAATGGCATGTCTTGCACAGGAAGCAACCTTGTTGTTCAGATGTCACAAACACACTCAAACATATAAGTGAAATGTTGACAAATTATTGTCGGTCTGTTTAATATATAGTAAAGTGATTGTTTCCGGCTTTTGTGTATTCATGACTGTTTAATAAATGACGGATCAGCATAGTGGGCTTAACACACCATAATACTTGTGAATCTCTGATCTTGAGTATTGATAGGCTACTTAGACATAAAGTATTGCCTTTAAATGCTGTGCTGAAAGTCATGTGAACTATTTGTAACTCATTCTACCCACATTTTTACATGTTTAAATCAGAAAAAAAAAAAACGTAACTTCTTTTTTAAACGACTTAACTGTGTACTGTTCATAGATATGAATATGTATGTTTACTCTACGAGCCTGATTTTATAGCTGTTAGGCCAGCCCCTTTTCTGTATCCAAAGATCGTTTGATGCAACTCGGCGTTGTAGATACGCCCCATTCAGGGCCAACAGGGAACTGCAATTTCCTGATTCTCTCCTCTGGCATCGACAATTCACTGATGCAACCATCTTTCTTTTCAGACGTCACAAAATCACAGACGAGACGAGACGAGACGAGACGAGAGGAGAGGAGATATTTCTACATGTACATATGATTGTCAGCTAAACAACTTTATATCTGAGTAGTATTAATTGTAGTATAAAGTTGAAGTGTGAGGTTAAAAACAGGCAATTTTTTTAAATCACATGTTGAGTGCAGTATATGGCACATTCTGTAAGTCATGTGTCAAGTGACTGAATGAATAATTCGAAGGCATTTGATTAAAACAAATTTTCAGTTTCGAGATAAAAAAAAATGTATGATATGAATATAGGCCTACTATTTTTTTTCGCAAGGAATAAAACATTTAGAGACACATATCTGACTCACAAAAAACACATGTTTATGATCTGTTACAAAAATATATTTATCTTATTTGATGTATATATATCTATATATATATACACACACACACATTACATACATAAAACTATACCGTTTTTTATTGTATCTTGTCCTTTTCTTCAAATCCCCCAAAACACCGTGAAAACTATAGAAAGATACAAAGAACCCAATGCTTTTAGTTTTACAAGTCGTTGCACAACAATATTTCCTAACGGACATACAATACAAACATAGCTCTGAACAAGTCTCGAAACGTTTAAACCATTAACACATTGATAAATAACTTCTAATATAAAGTCGGGATAAAATAATGTTCCTAATTGTGAGAGTATCAACAGATATTTCACAATAGATACATTAAGAAACGAATTACCTATACATTTGATGTAATTGTTTATCCAAATAAAGTGTACAATGTTGAAAACTTGTACTCTGAAAACCGCTAACGTGCATGTCAAACAACTTAGCTTTTTTAGGACGCGGTCCCGCGGGACCAAAGTCTGCTCGCAATTGCATTCGTAACATATCGCTGTGTCTAAAATAATGCCACAGTAAAAATGAATATAGGATATATCTTTTTATATTATACAATGAGTCTACTGGTGAATACTTTAAATAACCCAGGGCAAGATGATTCGTAAACACTAGCCCAAGTGTTGATTGGATCGAGACTTCATACCTAGGCCTATATCTTAATCATTGGTCGTTCTGATCCATACGGATACTAAACAATTCAATTATTGAATGGATTTAGAAGTTTTCTTACTGTAACGTTGTCAAAATTTGTATTCATGTAGGCTAGGCTACTACGTTTCTAAAGGTGCTGGCATTTATCATGTTTCAAAAGATCTAGGTTAGTAACCTATGAGTAGGCAGGTCAACCCCGTTTTCACTTTTCTTTTATGAAGTGATTAAATAATCCTATCTTCCAATTTTTTGTTTTTCGTAAACGTTTATGAATAAAAACGAATTAATAAATTGTCAGTTTGCCCAAAAGTGACAGTTTTCTTGTTGATATTTCATAACAGATACCTTAAGAAACGAATTACCTATACATTTGATATAATTGTTTACCCAAATAAAGTGTACAATGTTGAAAACTTGTACTTTGAAAACCACTAACGTGTCAAAACAGCTCAGCTTTTTTAGGACGCGGGACCAAAGTCTGCTCGCAATAGCATTTGTAACATATCGGTGTCTAAAATAATGCCACAGTAAAAAAAATTAATCTAGCCTATATCTTTTTATATTATACAATGGCAAGATGATTCGTAAACACTAGCCTAAGTGTTGATTGGATCGAGACTTCACACCTATATCGTAATCATTGGTAGCTCCGATCCATACGGATACTAAACAATTCAATTATTGAATGGATTTAGAAGTTTTCTTACTGTAACGTTGATAAAAGTGTATTCGTGCAGGCTAGGCTACTATGTTTCTAAAGGTGCAGGCATATATCGTGTTTCAAAAGTTCTAGGTTAGTAGCCTATGAGACAGGTAGACTACGGACGCCTGATTTCAAATTCTACTGAAATAATCACGTTATCTTCCCAGACAAGCAAAAGTCTAGAAGCCAATGGAAACATAAATGCTAAGCAAAATGTATTGCATTGTTTTCCCGTCACGAGCCAAATCTAAGTAATCACACAGTGGACATAGCTCTAATGCAGTTCAGCGACAATAAAGTAGGCTATAAGGAGCATGCCTCACATGAGTGGGCGTATCTCCAAAGTCCAGCTATCAAGTTCTTACATTTTTGGATCACAGGTCAAGGAGACCTCCTTCTGGGTCCAGTTTGGAGCTCTCATGCGACGGATGTAATTTAGGGTAGTAGCAACGCAATTGAAGTATTTAAAACACAGCATCAAGGGCATCACATGATTTGAGGGGGCGTATCTCTAAAGTCCAGCTATGGATTTCTTTCTTAATTTGATCACAGCTCAATGAGACCTCCTTCTAAGTCCAGTTTAAAGCTTTTATGCGACGGATGTCATTTCGGGTAGTAGCAACACAATTGAAGTATTTGAAAAACACGTTAACTAAGTTATTTATGACCGATCGGCGCCGTCGCTCAGTGTCAGTTCCCGAGAGAGGTTGTCTTCAAAACAAACACCAAAATTGATCGTTAATTAATATGGGAAGTGCTCTGCAACACTAGTTGCGCACCAGTTTTCAGGTCCCGTTTTTTTATTAAATAAAACACGCATATATTTTTAACTGCTTAAAAGTTACGGCTTTTTTCAAGTAAGATCAAAGCCTACGCTTTTTGGAAGCTAACAATGAATTAGCAAGCGCTGTATGCAAATCAACACTAATACAGTGGGGCCAAAAACGATTGAGGTCAGCCACTGATTGTGCAAGTTCTCCTACTTAGAAAGATGAGAGAGGTCTGTAATTTTCTTCATAGGTACACTTCAACTATGAGAGACAAAAATGAGAAAAAAAAATCCAGGAAATCACATTGTAGGATTTTTAAAGAATTTATTTGTAAATGATGGTGGAAAATAAGTATTTGGTCACCCACAAACAAGCAAGATTTCTGGCTCTCACAGACCTGTAACTTCTTCTTTAAGAAGCTCTTCTGTCCTCCACTCGTTACCTGTATTAATGGAACCTGTTTGACCTCGTCATCTGTATAAAAGACACCTGTCCACAGCCTCAAACAGTCAGACTCCAAACTCAACCATGGCCAAGACCAAAGAGCTGTCGAAGGACACCAGGAAGAAAATTGTAGACCTGCACCAGACTGGGAAGAGTGAATCTGCAATAGGCAAGCAGGTTGGTGTGAATAGATCAACTGTGGGAGCAATTGTAAGAAAATGGAAGACATACAAGACCATTGATAATTTCCCTCGATCTGTGGCCGCACGCAAGATCTCATCCCGTGGGGTCAAAATGATCATGAGAACGGTGAGCAAAAATCCCAGAACTACACGGAGGGACCTGATGAATGACCTGCAGAGCTGGGACCAAAGTGACAAAGGCTACCATCAGTAACACACTACGCCGAGAGGGACTCAAATCCTGCAGTGCCAGGCGTGTCCCCCTGCTTAAGCCAGTACATGTCCAGGCCCGTCTGAAGTTTGCCAGAGAGCATATGGATGATCCAGAAGAGGATTGGGAGAATATCATGTGGTCAGATGAAACCAAAATAGAACTTTTTGGTAAAAACTCAACTCGTCGTGTTTGGAGGAAGAAGAATGCTGAGTTGCATCCCAAGAACACCATACCTACTGTGAAGCATGGGGGTGGAAACATCATGCTTTAGGGCTGTTTTACTGCGAAGGGGACAGGACGACTGATCCGTGTTAAGGGAAGAATGAACGGGGCCATGTATCGTGAGATTTTAAGCCAAAACCTCCTTCCATCAGTGACAGCATTGAAGATGGAACGTGGCTGGGTATTCCAGCATGACAATGATCCCAAACACACCGCTCGGGCAACGAAGGAGTGGCTCCGTAAAAAGCATTTCAAGGTCCTGGAGTGGCCTAGCCAGTCTCCAGACCTCAACCCCATAGAACATTTGTGGAGGGAGTTGAAAGTCCGTGTTGCCCAGCGACAGCCCCAAAACTCTAGAGGAGATCTGCATGGAGGAATGGGCCAAAATACCAGCTACAGTGTGTGCAAACCTGGTGAAGACTTACAGGAAACGTTTGACCTCTGTCATTGCCAACAAAGGTTATGTTACAAAGTATTGAGTTGAACTTTTGTTATTGACCAAATACTTATTTTCCACCATCATTTACAAATAAATTCTTTAAAAATCCTACAATGTGATTTCCTGGATTTGTTTTTCTCATTTTTGTCTCTCATAGTTGAAGTGTACCTATGATGAAAATTACAGACCTCTCTCATCTTTCTAAGTAGGAGAACTTGCACAATCAGTGGCTGACTAAATACTTTTTGGCCCCACTGTATATGGTGAAAGTAGGTATTACTTTGAATTACTTAAGTGATTCAGACAAACAAAAACGTTACATTTGTGTCGAATTAAACAGTTTTAAAACGCTACGCACTCCAATTTTCGTCAGCGATGAGCGTAGAAGCTCTCGTGTTGATTACGTCATTGGACAAATTGGATGCTCCAAGCATCAAGGGCATCACATGATTTGATGGGGAATATCTCTAAAGTCCAGCTATGGATTTTTTCGATTTTTGGAACAGAGCTCAATGAGACCTCCTTCTAGGTCCAGTTATAAGCTCTCATACGATGGATGTAATTTAGGGTACTATCAATGCAATTGAAGTATTTAAAACACAGCATCAAGGGCATCACATGATTTGAGGGGGAATATCTCATCAGTCTAGCAGTCAATTTCTTTGAATTTTGGATCAGAGCTCAATGACACCTCCTTCTAGGTCCAGTTAAAAGCTCTCATGCGACGGATTTAATTTAGGGTAGTAGCAACGCAATTGAAGTATTCAAAACACAGCATCAAGGGCACATGATTTGAGGGGGAATAACTCTAAAGTCCAGCTTTGGATTTTTTTAATTTTTGGATCAGAGCTCAATGAGACCTCCTTCTAAGTCCAGTTAAAAGCTCTTACGCGACGGCGTTAATTTAGGGTAGTAGCAACACAATTGAAGTATTTGAAAAACACGTTAACTAAGTTATTTATGACCGATCGGCGCCGTCGCTCAGTGTCAGTTCCCGAGAGAGGTTGTCTTCAAAACAAACCCAAGATTGATCGTTAATGAATATGGGAAGTGCTCTGCAACACTAGGTGCGCACCAGTTTTCAGGTCCCGTTTTGGCCAGAATAAGAGAGATTCTAACGAAGTCCACTCTGAATGAATGACTTGATTAACGGTTGACATATGGAAAGATTTCATTTCAGTGGTTTTCAAATAAGATCGAAGCCTACGCTTTTTGGAAGCTAACAATGAATTAGCAAGCGCTGTACGCAAATCAACACTAATATATGGTGAAAGTAGGTATTACTTTGAATTACTTAAGTGATTCAGACAAACAAAAACGTTACATTTGTGTCGAATTAAACAGTTTTAAAACGCTACGCACTCCAATTTTCGTCAGCGCTGAGCGTAGAAGCTCTCGTGTTGATTACGTCTTTGGACAAATTGGATGCTCCAAGCATCAAGGGCATCACTTGATTTGATGGGGAATATAATTAATATGGAGAGTGCTCTGCATTTTTGCTTAAACACTAGGTGCGCACCGTTTTTCAGGTCCCGTTTTTGCCAGAATAAGAGAGATTCTAACTAAGTCCGCTCTCGACCTCCGCGCTGTGGTGAGTTTTAGAGTGACAAAATGACTTTATTAACGGTAGACATATGGAAAGATTTAATTGTCAGTGGTTTAAGAATATATGTTTAAACCAGATCATCAATTGTTTGATAATAAATAAAACGTATATATTTTAAATAAACTGCTTAAAGTTAAGGCTTTTTTCAAGTAAGAACAAAACCTACGCTCATTGGAAGCTAACTATGAACTAGCAAGTGCTGTATGCATATCAACACTAATATGTCGTGAAAGTAGGTATAACTTTTGAATGACTTTAGTGATTCAGACCAACAAAAACGTTATATTTGTGTTCATTTAAAAAGTTTAAAACGCTACGCAGGGCAATTTTCTTCAGCGCTGAACGTGGTAGCTCTCGTATTGACTACACTGGCGTTCGAATGTTCGACCTGCCTACTATGAGACAGGTGCAGACGCCTCATTTCAAATTATACTGAAATAATCACGTTATCTTCCCGTATATGCAAAAGCCTAGAAATCATGAAAACCTAAATGCTACACAAAATGTCTTGCCTTGTTTTTCCGTCACGAGCTAAATCGAATTAGACACACAGTGGAGAAAGACATAGCTCTAATGCAGTTCAGCGACAATGAAGTATGGCTATATATTCAAAGGAGCATGTCTCTCATGAGTGGGCGTAGCTCCAAAGTCCAGCTATAGATTTCTTAAATTTTTGGATCAAAGGTCAATGAGACCTCCTTCTAGGTCCAGCTTAAAGCTTTCATGTGATGGATGTAATTTAGGGTAGTAGCAACACAATGGAAGTATTTGAAACACATGTTAACTAAGTTATTTATGACCGATCGGCGCCATCACTCAGTGTCAGTTCCCGAGAGAGGTAGTCTGCAAAATGAACCCAAGATTGATCGTTAATTAATATGGGAAGTGCTCTCCATTTTTGCACACTAGGTGCGCACCAGTTTTCAGGTCCCGTTTTGGTCAGAATAAGAGAGATTCCAACAATGCCTGCTTTGAATGAATTACTTTATTAACGGTTGACATATGGAAAGATTTAATTGTCAGTGGTTTAAGAGTATGTGCTTAAACCAGTTCATCAATCGTTTGATATTAAATAAAACATAGGCCTACGTATATATATTTTAAAATGCTTACGTAGGCCTATATATTTTTTCAAGTAAGAACAAAACCTACGCTTTTTGGAAGCTAACTATGAATTAGCAAGTGCTGGATGTATATCAACACTAATATAGGTAGGTAGGTATTACTAATGACTTAAGTGATTCAGGCCAACAAAAACGTTATATATATGTGTCCAATTAAACAGTTTTAAAACGCTACGCACTCTCAAATTCTCTCTCTTTCTCCCTCTCTCTGTATCACTCTCATATTCTGTCTTTCCCCTTCTCTCTGTATCACTCTCATATTCTCTCTCTTCCTCCCTCTCTCTGTATCACTCTCATATTCTCTTTCTTTCACCTTCTCTGTATGAGAGTATGGGGTAGGCTTTACGTCTTAAAGCACCATGTATCATTATCAATGATATGACATAGGATCATTCCATTATCAATGATGATATGATATAGGATCATTTGATTATCAATGATGATATGATATAGGAGGTTTAATGTGATCATTCCATTGTCAATGATGATATGATATAGGGGCTATGTTTAAAGTGATCATTCTATTATAATGATGATGTGATATGTTTAGTGATCATTCCATTATCATTGACGATAAGATATAGGACCATTCCATGATCTGGGATCCACTGGGTGGAAGACGTACAGGTGTGCAGGGTGGCTCAGATGGTGTAGAGGTTAATGGCGTAGGAAACACAGAGGATGCCACAAAGGTTCCAGCTAGCAGGTCATCCTCCTAAGAGAATGTCAACGCAAGAATTAAACACTGGGGAAAAAAACAGCTTTCTCACTGACTCTGACCACATCACCCTATACTCCAGGTCTACTGAGACTTGCTTAACCTACGTCAACTTGCGACACCATCGGTAATAGGAGAAACTCAACAGTACAGTCGTAACTGACATCAAGTTGGAAGTGGTTGGTCTCTCCTTACCGTGTGGCTCAAGAAATGACATAACTGCCATGAACTTCCACCTCTTTTGACCAGCTCCTCCTTCTACCCCACTCTTTTTCCCTTTCTCTGCCCTCCTTTCCTTGATATTTCTATTTTTTCCTGCATTCCTCCTCTAACAACACAGGGTAAATAATGTTGATGTTAGCTAGCAGACAGTCAGTTGCTTAACGTTCTAAAGCAGTTAAAAGACGTTGTAACCATGAACTGTATGCTACCGGTTGAAGTTAATAACGTTACAGTTTAAATTAATGAAAGCAACTTACCCGATATCTCAAGTGCCACACCAATTTGCCTCCAGACCAGATGTTTTTGATTAATGTTGTGATAATTGCGGTCAGTAAAGTCATAAAGCTCCGGATAACCAGCAACAGCGACAACCAGTCTCTCCTCCATGTTTGTTTGCCGAATCGATTGTAAACACCATGGGAGTCCCGCCTCTCAATTCATCTGATTGGACAATGGGGAAAAAACCTGAATTATGTCGGCTGCTGCCTGCCTGGAGTTGAAGCTTTTTCAACTTGAGCCGTTCAGGGTGCTTCAGCAAAAAAGCGGGGCGGGCATAAGCAGCGCTCAAAACGCTTACGGCCTATATAAAACAAGTGTAAAAAGACGCCTCTCACTGCAGAAAACGCGTCCTGTCTGATCGCCGCCTTAGAAGATTCTAAACAGCAGAGGGGAGCTTTAGAAGGTTATAAACAGCAGAGTGGAGATTTAGAAGGTTGTAAATAGCAGAGTGGAGCTTTAGAAGGTTGTAAATAGCAGAGTGGAGCTTTAGAAGGTTGTAAATAGCAGAGTGGAGCTTTAGAAGGTTGTAAATAGCAGAGTGGAGCTTTAGAAGGTTCCAAATAGCAGAGTGGAGCTTTAGAAAGTTCTAAATAGCAGAGTGGAGCTTTAGAAGGTTCCAAATAGCAGAGTGGAACTTTAGAATGTTCTAAATAGCAGAGTGGAGCTTTAGAAGGTTCCAAATAGCAGAGTGGAGCTTTAGAAGGTTCTAAATAGCCGAGTGGAGCTTTAGAAGGTTCTAAATAGCAGAGTGGAACTTTAGAAGGTAGAAACTAGCAGAGTGGAGAATTCAAAGGTACTAAATTAAAGCAAGTTTGATTTAGTTTAGCTGAGCTTTGATGTTTTTTCTGAAACGAGCTTTAGTTGTTTCAGGAATAGAAACTTACCAAAACTGTGTCCAAAACTCCCTCTATACCTCTCTCTCTCTCTCTCTCTCTCTCTCTCTCTCTCTCTCTCTCTCTCTCTCTCTCGTCATCTCCCTTTCTCTTTCTCTTTGTCTACTCATCCATCCACTCCTCTTTCTTCATCTCTCTCCCGCATATCATTCTCTCCATCTCCTTCTCTCTCCCTCCACCCCCCCCCCCCCCCCCCCCCCCCACCCCCCACCCCCCATCACTATCGTTCTTTAACAGATAACATTGTACATGTACTTACTTTGTGTATTTTCTGGGGCTGGTAAAAGTTGGAAAAAGTGAAGAAAACAAAGTCAATATAGGTGTTATATTGGCGCACACACACACACACACACACACACGCATATGGATAGCTATATAATGTATACACTCCCGGAACACATATACACACACACACACACCCACACACATTCAGAAACAGATTCACCCGTACACAAACTAGAAACGTACATGCAAAGTAATACTGTACGAATACACCATCACAAACAAAGTAAAACTGTAAAAATACCCCCTCATATATAAAGTAAACTTCTTTTAAATGTTGTGTTCTAAATTTCAGATGCGACCTTAACTTTGAGCTTTTAATTTCTTTTCTTTTTTGGAGTTTTTTTTCTTCTTCTTTTGAGTACCACAAGGTGGCAGTTTAGTCTCATCTCACCTGCAGGGTGTCTGAGTCTGGGCTGATGAGGAACCTTTAAGCACCTCCTTTTTCTCAATCAGGAAGAACATCTCTAGAATGAGCCTTGCATGTTTGTATCAGTCATTCTGCACAGTCAATCAGGATGGAGATGGCATTCTTCCTACTGAGTGAGTTGCTTCTGTGTGGGTGTGTGTGCCTCAATGTCTATTTGTGTTAAATATTCTGTATTATACATTTGCATAAATCAACTATATTTTGATAAGAGCATATAGATTTAGAAAAATGTCCCTTTATGGTCAATTTCGAACAGATAAAACTGCGATTAATCTGCGATTAACTATGGACACTCATGCGATTAATTGCGATTGGATTTTTTTTATTGATTGACAGCCAAACAGTTATGTATGTATGTATTTATATATATATATATATATATATATATATATATATATATATATATATATATATATATACATATATAAATATATATATATATATATATATATATATATATATATATATATATGGATAGGATTGTCTTCCCCCAATGTTAGGTTTGAAAAACACACTATTTACAAGCCATTGCTGAGGCAGTTGCAGTTTTCTCTTATATCACTTTTAAAGAAAAATTTCACACGCAACACTTTGTAACCCTTCAAAGCCAAAAGGCTCATGTAGAGCTTGGGAAATTAGCTATTCGTTGTTTTTGCTCCAGATAAATTGAAGTCCTACAATCGGAACTGAAATGGGGCCGTTTTTTTCACTTGTTAAATTGTTAAATTTGTTAAAACGTTAAATTGGAGCAGGCTTGAACCTTAAACTGTTACTGTATAGTAAATATGATAGGAAATGTTTCTTTATTTCTTTTCTTTTAACTTTTCTTTATTGTTTTAATTCGTATGTATTATGTTATTGTCGGTATTTTAAACAGTGCACTGCTGAAAGGAGACATGGTCATTTATCCCTGTATTTATAATGAATAATAATTTCAGGATGACACTTCTGTCTGATTTTAGTCTCTCTTAGAATCAGTCCTGAAAGATCTCAATTCTTCAGGGATGAGTCTGTCTCTCTGAGCTGTGAGGGAGGACAGGGAAGAACAGATGCATTGTTAATAAAAAGAGAAACAAACCAAAATGGACCTGAAACATGTGGCACCTACTGGGGAGCCAGAAAGGGGTCTGTGTGCACAATCACAAACATATTCATAGAAGACAGTGGAGTATACTGGTGTGAGTCAGTGGAAAACATCAAAACCATCAACATCACAGTGACTGGTAATGGTCAATATATCACTTTGATTATTATTTGAGTTTATATTTTGTTGCCATTGTTCTTAAAGTAAGCTAACATGCTTTTTTAAATTTGTGTTTAGAAGGTGATATCATCTTAGAGATACCTGCTGTACCTGTGACCGATGGAGATGTTGTGACCATGCGTTGTTTGACCCGAAACAAGACCAACTATCATATCAACTCAAGCTTTCCTGCTGACTTCTACAAAGATGGCTCCCTCATCAGGACAGAGTCTAAAGGAGAGATGACCATCCCTGTAGTGTCCAAGTCTGATGAAGGCCTCTACAAGTGTAAAACTGGCTTAGGAGAATCCCTGGAGAGCTGGCTGGCAGTGAGAGGTGAGAAAGTATGTGTTGTATTCATGAATGGTGGCGTTAATACAAAGCAATATATTACCTCCAAAAAACTATTAGTTAGATCAGCGGATAGACAACATACTACTGTTGTTGGGCAAAACAACATTTGAAAAACCTTACTTATTTTACCAAAGTGAAGAATTTGTGAATTATATGCAAAGATATCTGAATTTGTTACACATAAAAACAATGGCATACTACTGTTGTTTGGCAAAACCTTAGTTATTTTCAGTTATAGCCAATATATCTGAATTTGTTACATATAAAAACAATGGCATAATGTTGGCTACTGCATTTACTTGTTAACTTATTTAATTTCAACCAGCCTATCCAGATCCGTCAACTCTGGGTTTGTATAGGGTGGTGTGTCTACTGCTGTTTGTGGTTGCTGTGGTGCTGTTCTGCATCTGGAAGAGACATAGAGGTGTGACCAATTTAGATTCAGTGTAACGTATTAGTTATTTATTTATTAAGTAGTTTACAACAATCTACTTTATTGTAAACTTGCACACCTCTGATGTTACCTATTTATTAAAAGTTTGACTGGACTTTTGTAAACAAACAATTTTTGGCAAATTCTTTGTTGCGCTTAACCTGTGTCCACAAATCATTGAATGCTACAGTTATATCTCAGTTTGTGATATACATTTGACCTTGTATGTCAGTTTAGCCTATGTTAACTAATGAGAGGTGTACATACATTCAGCCAGTGGCTTACTGGCCTAGCTTAAGGCTAGCACATGAGGTGGAACAATACTGGCAGCTCTTAAAAAAAACTGTTGTTTCTAGATAAAAGAGAAGCAGCTCGTCCTGAGGATGTGACGTACGCTGACGACAATTTAACAGGCAAATTGAGGAAGAAGAAAGGCACGTTCCAAACGCCCAACAACATTTTCTAAATATTTCCTTTATCTCTTTCCTGTGTTGTCTCTTTCTGGTCGAATTTTTTCTGAGACGATTTTTAAGGGACTGAACACACATTTATGCTCTCTAACTTAAGCTTTTGTATTCAATGGCATGATCATATCATGTTTTCTTTAGAATTTCTTTGGATTATACATTAGATTCGTTTTTTAATACCTTCATCAAGGACAAGCTACCGGTCCAATATACCGTTGGTTTTAAGAAAAGTGTTAGGTGCATTTATTTAAGTATTTATTTTGAGGTTAGTACGTTATTAAATTAAGACGTAGGTAGAGGAGGACTTAATTGTTAATTTACACACACACACACACACACACACACACACACACACACACACACACAATTACTTTATTGGTATCATTTGTACACACGCACACACACACACATATACACACACACACAGATGCACACATACCAACAGACACATGTACCCAGTTGTCTTGAATATTTCAAAGTGGTTGTTCTGTTTTTGTTTGTCTGTCTCCCGTTTGGCTGTCCTGTGTTTTCAGATGCTGGTGGAGCTGAAGACAACTTGACCTACTCTGATATCAACCACAAGGTGAAGAGAACACCACCGAAGAAGAGAGGTGAGGGAGGGGCCTCAGGCTCTCCCATTGACTAATTGAAAATGTTTAAATTTTAACAGATCAACTTACATTTTAATAAAATATGCCATCTACAATTGTAATAATTGTTATACACATTGTTATAATTAAATGCTGTGGAAGTGTGAATGTTCTCTTTTCTCTGTTTGTGTTCAGATGTTTGTAATTTTAAGTTTGTCTCAGATACTAACAGTGTTGACCCAAATTGTTTATTTATGTATTTCCCTCTCTTTCCCTTGACTTTCTCTCCATCTTAGGGGACCCCTCACAAGAGCCGGTCTACTCTGCAGTGAAGTCAAGTAAGAGTCAATCAACTATATTATTCTGTTGTTTGTCCAACCACATCAAACGCAATGACATCTTATCTATTTTACTGCAGTGATACATCCATGCGTAATTATTTGGGGGGCTGTCAAGTGTAAATTTGACGTTTGTTTTTGTTTCCTGGACACTGTGCTTTCAGACGAAGCTGGAGACAACTTGACCTACTCTGATATCAACCACAAGGTGAAGAAAACACCACAGAAGAAGAGAGGTGAGGGAGGGGCCTCTGGCTGTCCTGTTGACTAACATAAAATGTTTAAATTTAAACAGATCAACAACATTTTTTATAAAATATGTAATCTACTATTGCAATAATTCTTATACATAGTTAAGTATTACAATACATTACTCAAAAGGGCTTTAGCTTTGGAATGCAGCCTTTGTTTCATTGTTCAACAACAATTAAATAATTTCCAGCTCTGTTGAACTTAAGCAAACCTTGCAATGTTGCTTCTCTCCCTATGTGTTCCAGCTGAGTCCACTCCACCGGAACCAGGTGTAGTCTACTCTTCACTGGGACCAGGATACTCTGCAGGTACAGAACCAGGTGTAGTCTAATCTTCACTTAGACCAGGATACTCTGCAGGTACAGAACCATTGGAGTCACTACTAAAAAAATACTACAAAACTATTCAGAAAAAAATCCGGAAATTCCAACCACTAATACCCATTCAAGAGCTGTTTTGGAGCTATTTATCATTGTGTTATAATTCCATAATTCTAGCATTCAACACATAAAAAAGGGGAAGAAAGAATTTACATTTAAAATGATTCATATACTGATATTGATTGATTCAGGTGGTTAAGGACCCGTAATCATCAGGGCTTCTGTTTAAACTAGCAAGGGATACAATGTACAAAGAGGCAAAACTCACACAAGAAACACTCAACTATTCAACGCTGGGGTATTTGATGTCTTGACTTTAGACCACAAAGATTCCCCCACAGCCAAAACACAGCTCTGAGTTGCTCTGACCGCTGTTCTTATAAATAGGGACGTTGAGGTGTGAAAACATAGAACATTGCCAATCTACACTGCATCATCTTTTGCTTTATTTCATGACGTTCATTGCCAACAGATGTTAGTCTGTCTCATGTAAAAATAGGTTTTGTTTAAGGTTCAGAGCCCTGATGCTAAAAGAAAGGATTGACAGATCTCACTCTGCCAAGAATGAAGAGGAAGGGAGGAATAAGCACTTCACAGTTCACACACACACACACACACACACACACACACACACACACACACACACACACACACACACAAACGCAACTTCAAATACAAATGCATGCATATGTCTGTCACTCACACGGTACAGGCAGAAATGTCAGTGTATTCAGACCTTTTACCAGAACAGAACATCTAATCCAGAGAAGTGTGTCTTGAGTTTATTTGTGTTACCTTTATAGTTGTTTTGCATTGTGGTTTTAGCTGCACTCAGCTTGCACCATCTCTCAGGCCCTGGCCTCAGCTACCCGCCTCTTTCTCACCAATAAACCTGTTAGTGACAACAGAGGTTAGGGGACAAAACAAGTGGTACTGAGGGCCAAGGAGGGTGTTAGGGTACACTTTATTGACAGGACAGTGAATGGACAGGAAGGTGGGAGAGAGAGGGGGGGGGCATAAAGCAAAGGGACTGGGCCGAAATCGAACCCGGGCCGCAGCGTTCATGGTCAGCGCCTTAACCGGGGCGCCCCCATTGGATTGTTTTTTTAATACCTTTGTCAAAGACAAGCTACCTGTCTAATATACTATTGGTTTTAAAAAAGTGTTAGTGCATTTATTTAAGTATTTATTTTGAGGTTAGTATGTTATTCAATTAATACGTAGGTAGAGGAGGACTTAATTGTTATTTTACACACACACACACACACACACACACACACACACACACACACACACACACACATAATTGCTTTATTGATATAATTTGTACACACACACACACACACACACACACACACACACACACACACACACACAGAGGCACACATACCAACAGACACATGTACCCAGTTGTCTTGAATATTTCAAAGTGGTTGTTCTGTTTTTGTTTGTCTGTCTCCCGTTTGGCTGCCTTGTGTTTTCAGATGCTGGTGGAGCTGAAGACAACTTGACCTACTCTGATATCAACCACAAGGTGAAGAGAACACCACAGAAGAAGAGAGGTGAGGGATGGGCCTCTGGCTGTCCCATTGACTAACTGAAAATGTTTACATTTAAACAGATCAACTAACATTTTAATAAAACATGCCATCTATAATTGTAATAATTGTTATAATTAAATGCTGTGGAAGTGTGAATGTTCTCTTTTCTCTGTTTGTGTTCAGATGTTTGTAATTTTAAGTTTATCTCAGATACTAAAAGTGTTGACCCAAATAGTTTATTTATGTATTTCCCTCTCTTTCCCTTGACTTTCTCTCCATCTTAGGGGACCCCTCACCAGAGCCTGTCTACTCTGCAGTGAAGTCAAGTAAGAGTCAATCAACTATATTATTCTGTTGTGTGTCCAACCATATCAAACGTAATGACATCTTATCTATTTTACTACAGTGATACATCCATGCGTAATTATTTGGGGGGTGTCAAGTGTAAACTTGACGTTTGTTTTTGTTTCCTGGACACTGTGCTTTCAGACGTAGCTGGAGACAACTTGACCTACTCTGATATCAACCACAAGGTGAAGAAAACACCACAGAAGAAGAGAGGTGAGAGAAGGACACCAGAACACCAATGATTTTATTTATTTACATGGTAACATTAACATCCCAGCCATTCAACTGACAATAAAAATAGTGCAATGAAATACTACACTAGAAGACCGTCTACAACACTTATGTTACAAGTCACAGCTGTGCAGGGGTGCACAAAACTACCCTACCCATATCGCTACTCAGTTCAACATGAACCTTCTCATTAATTGAATTATGGAGTAGATGTTTTGTTGAGAAAGTAGGACTATTAGGTTCCATACCCCCCCCCCCCCCTCTCCCTCTCTCTCTCTCCCTGGTCTCCTCACCAGAGTCTGTGTTACTCTGAATTGAATAGTTACACACACACACACACACACACACACACACACACACACACACACTAAACAAATCATCAGGGCTTCTGTTTAAACTCCCAAGGGCTAAAGTGTAAAAACAAATGCTTGATTGATCCCAAAATAGAGGCCAAACTTAAACATCAACACTCGACTATTTGACACTGAGGTATTTGATTTCTGGACTGTGCCAAGCATGCCTTAATATTCTCAATACTATATGGTCTTATTCTACAGACCCCTAATAGAAGAGAAGCAGTAGTGTGGCTGATCTCACGTAGCCCTAGAAGATGAGGGACAGAAATGAGCACACAAACACACATGTTCAAACACGCTGGCACGGACATAAATACACACACTGACACACAACAAAGGACACACTCAAAGACAAGGAGAAAAGTCCCGTCACACGTATTTAAACAAATGCTAGCACATTCATTCATACCATTTCTCAGAACAACATATCTCAGGTTGAGAAGTGGGTGTATGGAGTGTATTTGTTATTTTAATTGTGTTTTAATAGTTTTTCTGCTGTCTTTTACACACAGGTCTCCTATCAACTAAAAAAACCCTGTTCATGAGAACACAGGATGTGCATCTTAGTTAGGGGCAAAAATACTGGTAGTTAAAAGCCAGGGACTGTTTTTAGCCCCAGATTTAAATAATAGCATAATTTTCCATTCATCATTAACAGGCTTTACACCATGAACATTCACCCACTGCCAAAACACAGCTCTGAGTTGCTCTGACCGCAGTACTCATAAATAGGGAAGTTGAGGTGTGAAAACATAAGGAAGTTGAGGTGTGAAAACATAGAACATTGCAGTTTGCATCTCGACCGTTGTCAATAGCAACATCTGCTTTCGGCAGTTTGTATAGAGTTGTGAGGTCTGAATCTTGTTTGTAATTCAGAGTGGTATTATTCCAATGCACAGGACTGTAATTTGTATAAATTAATTGTTTAATTTAACCCTAAAAAGGTAGGAACATACACAATTTAAGATATAGATGCTAACTTCTCCAACATGCAACTGGTCCACTAATCCACACTGCATCATCTGTAGCTGTATTTCATGACTGTTCTGTGCCAACAGATATCTGTCTCATGTAAAAATGGGTTTTGTTTAAGTTTCAGATCCCTGATGCTAAAAGAAAGGATTGACAGATCTCACTCTGCCAAGAATGAAGAGAAAGGGAGGAATAAGCACTTCACGGCCTGAAACAGTTAAAGGAAAGGTCATAGGTCATATTTCTGCTGTACCCCTTCCCTCTTCTCAGCTTTCTGTAGACATGTTTGAAATACAAATACGATTCAAACCCTTATACATACCGTGGGTCTATTCCAACGACTGAACAAGGCCTTTGTGTAACATGAATGTTATGGAATTTTTTTGAAATAGGTTTCTTTTTACTTCAGAGCAGTATATTTAGTTCCTGAATCCGGTCCTTGTGCTATATGGATCATGTGGAGTTATTGTTAGAAAATGTTCTGTTTTTCTACCCTTCTTTTTGTATAAGTTCTTTCTATCTGCTATGTTAAGGACAACTTGAGCTTGTTACAACGATCAAGATTTTTTGTATGTTTTTACATTGCATTTTTTCTAATACATGCTGGGCATTTGGGGAAAAATTAAGATTGGGAAGATAGGGTTTTTATTTATTTAATCCACTATCTACAAAATGCTCCTCTATCACTTTGCCTATACTCCACACAAATAAAAATGTGACACAAAAGTTACTTTGTAACATACTGTTAAGTCTCTTGTCGGATTGTAAGAAATGTGTCTGATAGTTTAAGTGGTTTCTTAAGCTTTTTTTCTAACTTATAATTGATTAATGAATGATGATTATAACTTTGTCTGCTCTAATGTTAACATTTTAAAATCGGAGCGATTTATTTATTTTTGGGAAAACACGACGTGTGTGTCGTTTCACTCAAAGGCTGACTTGTATAGGAATTAGCTGGTCGTGCCATTATTGAACCAGGCGGCTACCACCATGTGGCTTTGTTACGACTCGGTGATGTTGATATGCCTCCTGCAGGGCAAGCAGGGAACTACAACTTAATGTTTCTCTGCCCTCAAAATAGGTCAGTGCTGAACCAACTTTCTGTTCAGATAGCACAAACACACTCACGCACACAGTAAAATATATTAAACTGGTAATTTACCTCGTGGCTTTGTAAACAACTCAGTGAATTTGTTGATGTGCTCCTTGCAGGGCAAACAGAAAGCTACAACTTCCTTATTCTCACTCTTTTGGCCACTTAATCCACAAGTCACTGCTGCGCTCGACTGCCATGGCAAAGATGCTAACAGAACTTCGATAGTGGGCGCAGGGCGCAAGACTAATTCCTTTTCAACACATTCTGCCAAGAAAAACGTTTCTTTGTTGTGTTTGTTTTTTAATAAAAAACAACTATATTGCTTGTATCTTAATACGACAAGCCATTGTAGCTTATAGCAACGCGAGGCTTTGTTAAAACTGTGTAGTCGATATGCCTCCTGCAGGGCAATGAGGGAAATACTATTTAATGTTTCTCTCCCTTCCAAATAGGTCACTGCTGAACCAACTTTCTGTTCAGATGTCACAAACACACTCACGCACACAGTGAAATGTGCCAAATAATTGTTGATCTATTACATTAGAATAATTGGATCCTACTTTTGTGTCGTAATTTATAATTTACTATTACGTGACTTTGTTTTCAACTCAGTGTTGTTGTCGATGTGTCCCCTGCAGGGAAAACAGGGAACTACAACTTCCTTAGTATCACTCTTTCGGCCACTTAATCCACAAGTCACTGCTGCGCTCAACTGCCATGGCAAAGATGCTAACAGAACTTCGATAGCGGGCGCCGGGCGGTAGCCAATTCCTATTGAACAGATTCTGCCTAGCCTACTGCTTCTGCTTCTATATCTTTAAACGACAATGACATGCCTTGCACAGGAAGCAACATTGTTGTTCAGATGTCACAAACATACGCAAACATATAAGTGAAAAGTTGACAAATTATTGCCAGTCTATTTAATATATAGTAAAGTGATTCTTTTGTGTATTCATGACTATTTAATAAAGACGGATCAGCATAGTGGGCTTAACACACAACAATACTTGTGAATCTCTGATCATGAGTATCGATAGGCTTCTTAGACATAAAGTATTGCCTTTAAATACTGTGCTGAAAGTCATGGGACCTACTTGTAACTCATTCTACCCACATTTTTACATTGAACTTTTTTTTAAACGACTCAACTGTATACTGTTCATAGATATGAATATTTATGATTACTATAAAAGCCTGATTTTATAGGCAGCTGTTAGGCCAGCCCCTTTTCTGCATCCAAAGATGGTTTGATGCAAGTCAACGTTGTAGATACGCCCCTTTCAAGGCCAACAGGGAATTGCAATTTCTTGATTCTCTCCTCTGGCATCGACAAGTCACTGATGCAACCATCTTCCTTTCAGACGTCACAAATACACAGACGAGAAAGAGGAGAGAAGAGGAGAGAAGGGGAGAGGAGAGGAGAGGAGAGGAGAGGAGAGGAGAGGAGAGGAGAGGAGAGGAGAGGAGAGGCGAGGCGGGGCGGGGGGAGGATACATTTCTACATGTACATATGATTGTCAGCTAAACAACAAGTAGTATTCATAGTAGTATAAAGTTGAAGTGTGCGGTTAAAGACTTCTGCAAGTCATAGGTCAAGTGAAAATAATTCGAAGGCATTTGATTAAAACAATGTATTTTCACAGTATGTCGAAATAAAAAAAGAAATGAAATGAATATACAATTTTATTTTTAATAAGTTCACAAGGAATAAAACATCCATTTAAAGACATATATCTTACAAAAAAAAAACATATTTATGATCTGTTACAAAAATACATTTATACTATTTCATATATATATATGAATATATATATTGTAGCGACCAGAGGAGGCGGTCATGCTTATTAGCGGTAGTTCTGCGCTGTGTATCCAATACAGTGTCGAGTTGAGTACGTTTTAATAGCAATGTCGGACTGCTGGTGTGTTTGGTTAGTTGTGATCTACAGGGGGTGAATTCTGATACGTCATATATTTTATCACCTGTTGATGCGCGGTGCATGGGGAGCAGAGGTGATTTTGCATCAAGATTGTTGCATTGTTAGTGTGCGCTCCTTAATGCGAGCTGACCACAATATATTTCATAATATTCCACGACAGATAAACATTTGGCGGAGATTTGTAATGTAGATAGAGATCATTTGAGTTATATTGGTGCCGCTGAAATCTAACTGTTGTGCTTGTCAAATGGCGGATACGAGCACATTCTGTAAACTCTGCTCTCCTCTTCCAACAGCTTTGTCCTCGTTCCTCCACAGACTTCCTGTTGTCCAGGAAACAGTGATTAGTGGAGGAGCAGAAGAACGTTCCCACCTGAAGTGTATAACCACATTTTCCCTCTGATAGGGAAGGTGCCTGTGTTCGTTTTGTACAGTAAGACATTGTTTTTATTTTAATGATCTGTTATTAAAATGAGTTTTACATTAGTGGTAAAAACCTTTATGACTAAATAGATAAACACAAACAGGGTCTAATATTAATTTGATAACCCTCCCGCTTTGTTTGTAAACAAACATATGTTTGAACTTGATGTTCAGTTCATTTTGACACAGTATCTTCCTTCCTATATATTCCAACAGTGGTTTGCTTATTGTAATTCTTTCCAAATATAAACTTCTTTCCAAATAGCTGTGTTCAATGCCATGTAATATAGTTTGGTCTATATGCCTACGTCACATGCAAATAATGACAAAACCCTCTTTTGCATTTGCCATGGTGATGGTGACTGTAGATTCTGTTGTTGACACGGTAGATCTACTGGAGTTAAGGAGTGAGTCTGGTTTCATAGACTAGAAGCAGACAAAACAGGGGAAGGCAGATACAGAGAGATATCCTAACATTCTGTAGAGACATAGTTTATACTTACTGAAGATCTCGGCGAGATTGGACAGAACCTGAATATCTGAGAAGTGACAAACTCTGTGTCAGTCAAAAGGCAGGAAACATGTTAAAAACGTACAACAATGGACAGCCTCTCTCTCTCTCTCTCTCTCTCTCTCTCTCTCTCTCTCTCTCTCTCTCTCTCTCTCTCTCTCTCTCTCTCTCTCTCTCTCTCTCTCTCTCTCTCTCTCTCTCTCTCTCTCTCTCTCTCTCCCTCCCTCCCTCAGTCTTGTCCACCCTTGTTAAAATGTCGGCTAAAAACCTTGGTGTGATGGTTGACTCTGACTTTCAGTTTCACAAGCAGGACAATACAATACAAAAAGCCAGCTTTTTCCAGCTAAGTACTATTGCTTTAGTCACTAAGTCGTTTCTCTCCCTTAAAGATACTGGGAAAGTCACCCATGCCTTCATATACCCCCGATTAGATTAGACAACTGCAATTCCCTTTTTACCAGGATTAGTCAGTCACCTCTGTCTAGCGTTTACCTGGTCCGGAATGCTGCTGCCCTGCTCTAGTCTGGTACCCAGTAGGGAGACCAGATTAGCCCTATCCTTGCCTACCTCCACTACCAGTGCGGCTCAGAATCGATTCGATCAACAGATGACCTAAGGTCCCTCTATTTGTTTTTAAAGCCCTGAAGGGTCAGGCCCCTCCCTAGTAGACCTTTTAACCTCCTATTCCACCTCCAGGGCCCTTAGGTCATCTGTCCTGTGGCTATCAGTTGTTCCACAGTTCAAACGGAAACTTAGGGGTGACCGCGCCCTTTCCTATTGCAGCCTCTAGGCTGTAGAACAGCGTCTGGCTGTCCATCAGGTCTGCTCCCTGCATTGATTCCTTCAAGTCGAGGCTCAAAACCCCACTTCTATTCCCTAGAGTTTGGATCATCCTGATACGGTTTTATTTGTGCCTGTGTGTTGCTTTAACTAAATTGTGTGTTTTTATATACTCTCTCTTTCTGCCCCTCTCTCTCTTTCTCCCTCTCTTTATTTCTCATTGTCTCTCTTTCTGTCTCCTTCTCTGCATAACTCTCATATTCTCTCTCTTTCTCCCTGTCTCTCTCTCCCTCTCTGTATCACTCTAATATTCTCTCTTTCTCCTCTCTATATCACTCTAATATTCTCTCTCTTTCTCCTCTCTGTATCACTCTCATATTATCTCTGTCTGTATGTCCTTTTTTCTCTTTCAGTCCCTCTCTTTCTTTATTTCTCCCTCTCTCTGTATCACTCTCATATTCTCTATCTTTCTGTCACTATCTTTCTTACTCTCTCTGAATATTTGCCTCTCTTTCTATCTAGAGTTTTATCTCTCTCTGTTTTACAAAACGTACTCACCAAAGTACTCGCTTAGATTGGAAATAGTTGCAACGTCTGGAGAAAACAAATCATCAACTGGGATCTTGTATGAGGCTGAAACAAAAGCCAACTGAGCAGTCAAATGGTTTTTCAAACATTGGCATCAACATGGAGTCTCTTTCCATTCCGTGTATATTTATAACTTATTTATATTTATAACTTATTTATATTTATAACTGCTGTCTGCCTAGATGAACTATTATCCCCTTACACCCTAGAGGGTAATTTAAGGTCAGCCACACAATACACACACAAACACACACACACACACACACACACACACACACACACACACGCACACACACACACACACACACACACATAATTGATGAACATAAGGACATATCAGACTTGTACCAGAAGTCAGGTGGGACTGGGCTGGGACTGAGGAGAAAAGGAAAAGCCACAGTCAGAGAAAACAATGGAAAATCCACACGGATATCATAAGTATTTATCATTTCAGTCACGCCTAAGGTCACAGGTCACAGGTCACACGCTAACAGGAGGAGTGTCATATCTCTGCCAGGTTAACTCTGACTCAAACTAGAAACACTGGAGTTGTGAAGAAACACACACACACACACACACACACACACAGACACACACACACACACACACACACACACACACACTCACACACACACACACACACACACACACACACACACACACACACACACACACACACAATCTAACAGGAGGAATTTTTCTCTCCCTCAGTTTGGGGGTTGTGAAGCTAAACACACACGTCCTTACCAATAGAGGAATACTGCAAAGTTTCCCTTGGACCAGGACATTGGTTTTGACCTGAAATATATAAACCATATTAGAATAGTGAGATGGTGGACATTGAGAGTAATTGCATCCTATTCTATTGACTGCAAGTTCAACTTCTAAAACATATATACATTTATTGAACAATTTCACCAGTGTCAAAATTCAAATTCCTGTCAAACTTACACTTGTTTGGATTGTCTAAATATCAAAAAGGTTTACCCCTTTAGAAAGTACGTTCTGAATATATCCATGAACAAATGAGTTCATACAGTTGTAAAGACTATGTTCATGTGTAATCTATAATTACTATAATATGAAAGTAAAAAAACATGCATACCAATAAACGTTGACATTTCTGTGGAAAAACAACAAACAGAATTGTCACTATGACTACCGACTGCTGAAACTGATGACAGATACATTGGTAGTTCTGTTTTGTTATTAATAATAAAGATTTCTAACTCATTACTAGGAAAAACATATCTGTAACTGCTTTTTAAAAACCTGGTAAACCTAATGATCCAAACCGGTGTGTGTCTATCAAGATGTGCTTGATTAATCATTAATTTATGTATCCATTTATTGATTTACTTCTTTGACTGTTGTTGAAATATCAGATTCATATTTGAATAGAAATGGTTTCACGACCTCACCTGTGTCTTCAGATTATTAAAGAAAGACACCGATCCTAATGATAAAATATTGCTCTTATTCTAAAGATAGCTGCTTGAGTAAGGGCTAGTCCAAAGCAGATGAAACGTGCCCCTCAATGAGATCCATTCACACATACAGTGGGGCCAAAAAGTATTTAGTCAGCCACTGATTGTGCAAGTTCTCCTACTTAGAAAGATGAGAGAGGTCTGTAATTTTCATCATAGGTACACTTCAACTATGAGAGACAAAAATGAAAAAAAAAATCCAGGAAATCACATTGTAGGATTTTTTAAGAATGTATTTGTAAATTATGGTGGAAAATAAGTATTTGGTCACCCACAAACAAGCAAGATTTCTGGCTCTCACAGACCTGTAACTTCTTCTTTAAGAAGCTCTTCTGTCCTCCACTAGTTACCTGTATTAATGGAACCTGTTGGACCTCGTCATCTGTATAAAAGACACCTGTCCACAGCCTCAAACAGTCAGACTCCAAACTCAACCATGGCCAAGACCAAAGAGCTGTCGAAGGACACCAGGAAGAAAATTGGAGACCTGCACCAGGCTGGGAAGAGTGAATCTGCAATAGGCAAGCAGGTTGGTGTGAATAGATCAACTGTGGGAGCAATTGTAAGAAAATGGAAGAAATACAAGACCATTGATAATCTCCCTCGATCTAGGGCCCCACGCAAGATCTCATCCCGTGGGGTCAAAATGATCATGAGAACGGTGAGCAAAAATTCCAGAACTACACGGAGGGACCTGATGAATGACCTGCAGAGAGCTAGGACCAAAGTAACAAAAGCCAACCATCAGTAACACACTACGCCGAGATGGACTCAAATCCTGCAGTGCCAGGCGTGTCCCCCTGCTTAAGCCAGTACATGTCCAGGCCCCTCTGAAGTTTTCCAGAGAGCATATGGATGATCCAGAAGAGGATTGGGAGAATATCATGCGGTCAGATGAAACCAAAATAGAACTTTTTGGTAAAAACTCAACTCGTCGTGTTTGGAGGAAGAAGAATGCTGAGTTGCATCCCAAGAACACCATACCTACTGTGAAGCATGGGGGTGGAAACATCATGCTTTGGGGCTGTTTTACTGCAAAGGGGACAGGACGACTGATCCGTGTTAAGGGAAGAATAAACGGGGCCATGTATCATGAGATTTTAAGCCAAAACCTCCTTCCATCAGTGAGAGCATTGAAGATGGAACGTGGCTGGGTCTTCCAGCATGACAATGATCCCAAACACAACGCTCGGGCAACGAAGGAGTGGCTCCGTAAAAAGCATTTCAAGGTCCTGGAGTGGCCTAGCCAGTCTCCAGACCTCAACCCCATAGAAAATTTGTGGAGGGAGTTGAAAGTCCGTGTTGCCCAGCGACAGCCCCAAAACATGACTGCTCTAGAGGAGATCTGCATGGAGGAATGGGCCAAAATACCAGCTACAGTGTATGCAAACCTGGTGAAGACTTACAGGAAACGTTTGACCTCTGTCATTGCCAACAAAGGTTATGTTACAAAGTATTGAGTTGAACTTTTGTTATTGACCAAATACTTATTTTCCACCATCATTTACAAATAAATTCTTTAAAAATCCTACAATGTGATTTCCTGGATTTTTTTTCTCATTTTTGTCTCTCATAGTTGAAGTGTACCTTTGATGAAAATTACAGACTTCTCTCATCTTTCTAAGTAGGAGAACTTGCACAATCAGTGGCTGACTAAATACTTTTTGGCCCCACTGTATATGAAATGTATTTTGAAGATATGATAAAAAAATAACAAAAACTGTTTTCACGGCACTGTACATAGTGTTATCAATAAAGCAAAACCATCTGCTTCTTCTTTCAATACTCACAGACCTCCATCCAAAGAGCAAGGACATCGCCCCAAGTAAGTATGTGTTGCTCTTTCCTTTGTGACATCATACTACAAGTAAGTATGTGTTGCCCTTTCCTTTGTGACATCATACTACAAGCAAGTGTGTGTTATCCTTTCCTTTATGACATCATACTACTAGTAAGTATGTGTTGCCCTTTCCTTTGTGACATCATACTACAAGTTTGTGTTGCCCTTTCCTTTGTGACATCATACTACAAGTAAGTATGTGTTGTCCTTTCCTTTATGACATCATACTACTAGTAAGTATGTGTTGCCCTTTCCTTTATGACATCATACTACTAGTAAATATGTGTTGCCCTTTCCTTTATGACATCATACTACAAGTAAGTATGTGTTGCCCTTTCCTTTTTGACATCATACTACAGGTAAGTTGTGTTGTCCTTTCTTCTATGACATCATACTACAAGTAAGTATGTGTTGCCCATTCCTTTGTGACATGTTGCTTCTCTGCTCTATTTTAAATTACATCTAGTTTGAAACGCCAATATATACTAGATCATACTACACCAAACTACACCATACTACGATAAAACACCCCTCACCACTATATTTTAAATCCCATCTAGTTTAAAACACCAATATATACTACACCATACTACATCATACAGCTACACTTCACCACTCACCACTATATTTGAAATCACATCTATTTTCAAATGCCAATATATAGTGCATCATATATCACACTACATCACAGTACTATACTACACCATTCTCTTTTAAAGGCAATGGTGCAAAGGGAAATATTTTGAGCTGTAATGCCAACCTTGCCATGTGTGTGTGTGTGTGTGTGTGAGAGAGTGAGTGAGTGAGTGAGTGAGTGAGTGAGTGAGTGAGTGAGTGAGTGAGTGAGTGAGTGAGTGAGTGAGTGAGTGAGTGAGTGAGTGAGTGAGTGAGTGAGTGAGTGGAAACGGTGATCAAGTTGTCAGTCATTTTTCAAATAGATAAGTATTAAATGGAGTACACCATCGTCGAATCTGGACAGTGTTCTATTAAATGGATATCACATATTTAAATTGAATGATTATGGCTTTATTGAATATATTTCTTCTTCAAGTTTCTGAAGAGGATGAAACAGGAATGGGTAAGTATCTGTGTACGTCTGTGTGTGTGTGTGTGTGTGTGTGTGTGTGTGTGTGTGTGTGTGTGTGTGTGTGCGTGTGTGTGTGTGTGTGTGTGTGTGTGTGTGTGTGTGTGTGTGTGTGTGTGTGTGTGTGTTACATGTACATTACATGTGCATTATGGGATATATTGAGGGATCTTGTTGATTGAAGCTGTAAATCTGGACCGAGTAACATTCTGGTTTTTCACGTCTGTTTTCTCACAGGTCTCGATGAGGTCAGTGTAATGATTTTTTTTATTGTTTTACTTCTCTGTATCTTGTATAAAATACAATTTATTAAAATATAATTTGTAAAAATGACATGGTGATATGCACTGTATTCCAAGTTAAGTTCTAAAATAATTAGGGCTGTCAAAGTTAGCAACACCTTAACGCAGATTCGTTTTTACTGAACACATTTTTTTTAACAGGCGTTAATGAGGTTGTGAATATGCTGGGAACTTGTAAGCAATTAACTCATTTGAATGACAAGTTCCGCTAAGCACACAGCTAATGTATACAGCCCCGTTTAGAAGCAAATCGCAGATCACGTGTGATAGTGTACAAGAATTAATAATGGTTTACTCTTTATATTTGGTTTATGTTGTTAATTGACTTCCAAAAATAAATACATTTGCATTAACCAACCATATTTTGTCCACTCCGATGTTGATAAGAGTATTATAATTTAGAAAAATGTCCCTTTCCGTAAAATCTTCAACAGATAAAAAATGTGAAATTAATCTGCGATTTACTCTGGACACCCAATGCGATAAATTGCAATTTTATTTTTTGAATCGATTGACAGCCCTAAAAATAATATAAAGTAGAATCTGCACACTAAATCAAGTGTTCATGAAAATGTAATACCACCAGGTAATGTTTCGAGCATCCAGCTCCTCTTCAGAGTTCCATGCTAGGCACTACCTAAACATTTAACTAATGATTGACATATAGAGGGAAAGAATCAGACGCTGGTGCTGTAAGTGGCTGTGTTTCTTTCAGGACCATGGTCAAACGTGGCCACAAAATAAAGGCTCGAAGATGTCACTAAGACAAAGATACAGGTCTTCTCGGGAATAGAGAAATTCTACAGCATTATGTAAGTAGTCATAGTTCATAGTGTATAACACGGAAAATCAGTCGTATGCTTTTTGTAGTATTTTGGAAACCTAATTCTTCTATAGATTTTCTCAAACCGTTGTTTAATCGTTTATTTGTTGTCAATATTATTTTGTATTATTGTGTTTTGAAAACTCAAGGCACACATGGTAAGTACTTTGAATTTTTTTTATTGTTTTACAAATATATTATTAGTTCACCTCTCTTAGTCATAGTTTTTTTTGCCGTTTATTCTTTGTCACGTTTGTCACATGAAAGAACAAATTAGATTATTATTAGTAGATTATTATAATTAATTGTATTATTAAGTGATTTATACTGTAGTATTGTACCTTATCAATACGTATGTTTAGTTTAATATATAACACAATATCACACTCATGCAAGCAAATACAGCACTCTTATAACACGCAAAAAGGACTACTGTACAATGTGTAACTGCACTAGAATATGTAACTGTACTAGAATATGTAACTGTACTAGAATATGTAACTGCACTAGAATATGTAACTGCACTAGAACATGTAACTGTACTAGAATATGTAACTTGCAGCACAGCAATAAACATATAAACGTTAGGTCTGTGGAGCACACACACTTATTCACAAACACACACACACACACACACACACACACTCACACACACACACACACACACACACACACACACACACAGAGACACACATACATGCACACACACATTTACACACTTGACTCCTGACAACGGCTCCTTCACCTACTTAACATGCTTATCAATATGTTTTCTTGCTAACCTTTGGTAGGGCGATCTGACAGCCTGGCCAGCAGCTACAGAGGTAGAATTTTTTTACTGCATTTAATTTCAATTATGGCGTCATTTGTGTCTATTATCATAATAATAGTAACTTTAATTTAAGAGCGCCTTTCTAAAACCCAAGGACACTTTAAAAGGCATACTGTTGTTGTTGTTAATAATAATAATAATAATAATAATAATAATAATAATAGCTTTAATTTACGAGCGCCTTTCTAAAACCCAAGGACACTTGACAAGGCATATTTGTGCAAATTGTCTGACAGGCAGTTTTTTTTTATTACATATTTTAAAATGAAACAGTCTGTACTTTTAATGCATTTTACTGACTTATTTTATTAATAGTGACTTTTTGTCCCATTGTATTTGTTAATCTCTCTTGTTGTTTTACAGCTCCTTTGCGAATATCCAGAAAGGGTGAGAAAACATTCCTTTTGATCTCTACTGGATTAAATGTAAATTTAAAACACATTTCTCATCTACTTCTATATTTCTCTTGACACCAGGAGGAAGTTTGGACTTTCTGGGTAAGAATTCGTAGTAACAGTGAAAAGTGAAATCAGCTTTTTAAATTATTATTATTATTTACCATATATGGCAATGGTAAACTAGTTTTGACCTGAAATGAATCTGCTTGTAACAAGATTCCGTACTATATTTTACCTGCACTACACAATAACAATAGCCCTTAGATTAAAAGCTAAAGCAGGCTGGTAAACCATTGAGCCACCTGTCCACGATTGGTCCCTTCAAAGTTATTTCAGCCTGTGAGGGTTGTGATGGCATCGTTCCAGTAGGGGGCGGTGGAGGACCGTGGTGATGATGAACCCACCTGTTGCAAGCGCGGTGATCCGTCAGAGGGAATGTCCCATCACCACCACGAGCCTGCAGCGCCCTCTACTGGACAGATGCCATTGCAACCCGAATTCAACTACATAGCACTACTCACCCTTAACCACCTGTAGGACTGATGTTACAGCCTGTAATCTGGCCTGCAATATTTAAGTCTTCCTGTCTTTCAGCAGCTGATATAAAACATCGAATTAGGAGTATTCTAACGTTTCAATGAGTTGAACGAAATAACTTTTGCTCATATGTTCTGATGTGAAAACATGTTTGATAAAGCAACACTTTCATTGCTAACGTTAAACATGTTTGATAAAGCAACACATTCATTGCTAACTTTAAACATATTTGATAAAGCAACAAATTCATTGCTAACGTTAAACATGTTTAATAAAAGCAGCACATTCATTGCTAACATTAAACATGTTTGATAAAGCAACACATTCATTGCTAACGTTAAACTTTGCCTCTTGTTTTTCTCTCAGTCACTCTTTTAGAACAGGAGCCACTGTGTAAGTGTCACACACACACACACACACACGCGCACACACACACACACACACACACACACATACACAAGCACAGCTACACACACAGTTTGATATCAACGGTAAAGCATTGGTTTCATAACACACACACACACGCACGCACACACACACACACAGTTTGATTGCAACAGTAAAGCATTGTTTTCATAATGAATACAAACACAAAAAATGCCAACGTGTGTAAAGAAATCCACATTCACACCATGTTTGCTGTAACACAGATGGCCTATGCGATTTACATTGCACTGCGTTGTAAATGGGTTTCATTAAGATGTGTTTCTGAGCTTCTCATGTTTCTGTTTTATTACAGCTCCTATTGAGGTAAGTAACTCCTTCAACCCCCCCCCCCCCCCCCCCCCCCCTCTCTCCCCCCCTTTCTCTCTCTCCCTCTCTCTCTCTCTCGAACACAATTATTTTTTATACAAAAAAAACTAAACATTTTTTACATTTTGTTTAGGAAAAGGTTATGTTTGCATGGCCCCAGCCAGATCAACGTGGCAACGGTGAACCTTGAAGACCACGTCTCCAATTGATGAAAGTGATACGTCTCTACTTTAGTAGTAGATATGTCTGCATGTCTGTATTTTAATAGTAGATATGTCTGTATGTCTGTACTTTTAATAGTAGATATGTCTGTATGTCTGTATTTTAATAGTGATGTCTGTATGTTTGTATTATTGTTTCTATTTTTTTATGAACAATTGAAATGATGTTGCCACTGGCGTTTATGAGATACTGATAAGATCAAGCAATGAATTACACAGAACAACACTAATTGTCATTTCATTTGTCTGTTAATAAATATTTGAATGTAAGAAACTGTGTTTTTGTAGGCCAGCATAATGTTATGTCATGTAAACTTTATTTATAGAGCATCTGTCTATGAAAAATAACATGATTTAAAAATAATGTATGAATCTGACAAAGAAACCCTGACTTCAGGACTCATAGATACCTTATACAAGTGCCCTATACACCCCCTTCCAATTGCCAGCTTGAAACAGGGACCGCTCACAGATGAAAGATGAATCTTACAGTGTGAAAATACATTAAAGAAAAGAAACCTTTCCCTACTCTATTACTACTGGCTTGGTAAAATGTACTGTATTCTTTTTGTAAGTAAGCAGAAAAACCATCCAGAGAGCGAGAGAGAAAACAGCAAAGCCATGTTAGTTCAATTTTGACCTTGACCTTGACACCGCCACGTTTGCTAGAAGAACTCTGGCAATTTTTCAACAATGATAAAATCACAATTCACTCAGTGATACTGCTATCACAGAGCTATCACAACAACGTACTTATATTTATTTCATAGGACTTGATTCCCTGTAGTGGGCACAGATAGGCATAGCTATATACGAGTCCGCAATAACTGATTATATATATATATAAATATATATACGCACCCCAATAACCATTTTCAAACTTGATTCTGTTCTTATTGCTAAATTATGTTTCCACTGTTGACAATATCCCAAGTGAGTGCCTATCAAATTAAATCACAAACAGAGCGATGAATAGTCACTTTCAACAGTACTTTTTTCCCTCATGTGTGTCCTTTTTTTTTAATCATGTCCACAGATCACTTTGGTGGAGTGGGGTCTATTTGAACAGCGGTAAGTGACGAGGAAGGCGTGGTAGAAGTGGAACGTTTTCTCACTCTGCTGTAGTCAATATAAATGGGATTCGAGCACTCCGTTCCGTTGACTTTCAGAGTCAACATCTTCGCGACTTGGTGCTCATTCGACATCCGTTCATTCAGGTGGTTTTCCAACAAAGCTCCGTCTTCTGTTTCTGAAGCGGGGTCACCGATGGATTGATCGTCTTTTCCTATCGGAGTAAAGTCACAAAGTAATGAGCTGCATCTGTACACTCAAAACAACAGTGTGTTGCTTTACCAAATACTGGCACTGGATTTACAGGACAAAAAAAACTGTTTCTGGCGATTTGGGACTTGCCTTCTGGTTTTCCACACTGTTTCTTCAGAATATGGTGATAACATAGAACTAGAAGTGCTATCAGGAGCAGAAAACCCAACACAAAACAGGCAACAACGGCAACAACACAATTGCAGAACATCTCTGGTAGAATTAGACCATCTAGAAAACACAAGTCGAGAACAGAGAAGGACAAAAATAAGAAATACATTCTGGTAAAAACAGGCCAATCTAGAAAATACACAAAAAAGAACACTTCAAAAAGTAAACACAGCAATGCATTCTGGGCAGGAATGCTACAACTTAAGGTTGCTGTTAAAACACTTGATTTGTACTGCGGTTGCATCCATTTAGAGTAGAGAGCACTGAAACACTTAACGGACTCTTGAGTTTAAAGATACATAAGCCTTTCTGGATAATACGGTCACATTGATAAAATAATACTTTTAGAAAAGCGCGTCTATATCCAAACCTTTGAGCATTCGAGTTTTTTATTATTTTTAATGTTGTATGTTTTAGAACAAAGCTCATTCGTTTCTCTCTCTCTCTCTCTCTCTCTCTCTCTCTCTCTCTCTCTCTCTCTCTCTCTCTCTCTCTCTCTCTCTCTCTCTCTCTCTCTCTCTCTCTCTCTCTCTCTCTCTCTCTCTCTCTCTCTCTCTCTCTCTCTCTCTCTCTCTCTCTCTCTCTCTCTCTCTCTCTCTCTCTCTCTCATATACTCAAGAGAGATTAAATGAACGTTGCGATCCTTACCTGCGACTTCTATCATGGTCTGCATGGTGTGGTTGATAGATTTCAGGTGCACCTTGCAGGAGAACCTGTTGGTGGCGCTCTTCGCCACGGTCACATGGCTATTGAGGGTGTAGCTGCCGCTCTCAGGGTGGTCGTCTGTGACTGTGCGTTTCACTGAGAGCACTCGTCCATCTTGAGTCCACTCCACCTCTGCCAGTGAGGAGTGCCAGCATCTCACCTCGCACATTAAGACCACTGCGTTGGTTTTCACCCCCACAATGGAGACTGCTGGCTGAGACATCTTACCTGGAGGGACAGGTGTGAGACGAAAGCAAGATATGAAAAAATAATATGAACATTAATAATACATAAAAAAAAATGTATGCCTCTTTCAGGACACACACTGTCATCAAACAGCTTATACAGCAACAGAAGTAACTGAAAAAAATGTGCACGTGGATAATCGAAAAGGTATAGACAAGGAACATAACTGGGGATAATAATAATAATAATAATAAACTAAATGAATATAGCACCTTTCAAAAACAAACCTAGAAAGTACTTTACAGTAAGGATACGTAATGCAATAAATGCAATATAAGATATTATCAAATAATACAATAAATACAAATGATGAGGTTGAAATCTTTATTTTAAAGTGCTTGACGTGGATTTGGCTCAGGCTTACCGACATTGAGCTGAATGAACGCTTCCTTCACCTGGCTCCCCAGCGATGGGAGGAAGCACCTGTATCTCCCCTCATCAGAGTGTTGCACTCTGGAGAGCTTCAGAGAGACGTTGCCCTTTCCCAGCTCTTTGGTAAACAGCGCCGTTCTGTCATGATAAGATGGGCTCACTGCCATGGGCATCTCTCGTCCGTCCTGAAGAACATGTACGTATGTTGGAGTGGGCTCCGCTCTCGACCACTCCACTGTCATTGAGGAAACATTCATGGCAGGCTGCAGGTGACATGGCAGAATGACATCGTCGCCAGGGAGCGCTACTATTGGCCGAGCTGAACCAATCACCCAGTGTTCTCCTGAAATGAAGATTTAACAGAATATGATGAATCAGAATCTATAGGAGCAGTACGTGAACTAGGAACTTCCCTCTGCAATCACATGAACACAACAGGAGCAATGCACGCCAACATTCAGGAACATTTCTAAAACATATTTTAAGCTTTTTAAGACATGGTTACATGGTTTTAAGCTGCACAGGTATGAGGTAAATTCCATGTTTGTCCAGCTATGTGTTGTTGTTGTTGTGTATGCCCTGATGCTTTTACACAAAAGAAGTTCCTACCGGACAAACAAATTGAATTTGTCATTCGAATTTTGAATGAGACACACAACAGGACCTGAATCCCACAATGCAATGCCAGCAAGCGCATTAAGAACTGAACTGTTATAGAGGGGTTGCAGTTAGGCTACCATAGGCGTTATTTAGTAAAGTTATATTTTCTCTTATTGGAAATAAAATCTACCTGCGGGTACAAATAAACCCAACCTGAACCTGAACCTGAACCTTAAGTGTTTACTCAAATGTATCTAACTCTGATGAGGTGGCGGCGATGTTTCCCATCAGAGTTACCGTATTTCCATGAATAGTGGTGGCTATGTTTCCCATCAGAGTTACCGTATTCCCATGAATAGTGACCGGTAGTCGATCAAAAGCCGGGTCTCAGATAATGGCCGGGGACACGATGGTGTAGTTCCGCCTCTGAAAAGTGAAGCCTATGAGGAAGTGCCTTAAACCTGCATTCTTTCTAATAGCCAGCAGGGGGCGACTCCTCTGGTTGCAGAAGCAACTACGATTGTATGGAAGTCTATGAGAAAATGACCCTGCTTCTCACTTAATTTATTACATCAGTAAACATTTTCCTTATGAGTTTATGGTCTCAATCGCTAGTTTCAAGTCTTTTTCAATACAGCATGATGTTCATTTAGTAAATGATCCCATTTAGAGTCAAATAGACGATAAAGCAGGGTATGCTTTAGGGCGTGGCTCCCTTGTGATTGACAGGATCGGGATAGAGACATAGCAACAGGCTCCACCCCACGCTCCTCCCAGCTCCTCCCCAGCCCCACTCTCTCGTCCAAGTATGGTCAATGTCGTCACTTCAGGTTTAAAAAAAAAAGATGGCGATGGCCTATGCAACCAAGATGCCGATTTTCAAAATGCCAAACTGGAGCCTTCAAAACGGTGGTCCACAAACCAATGGGTGACGTCACGATCACTTGGTCCACTTATTTATACTGTCAATGGGTGACGTCACAATCACTTGGTCCACTTATAACATACTATCAATGGGTGACGTCACGATCACTTTGTCCACTTATAACATACTATCAAAGGGTGATGTCACGATCACTTTGTCCACTTATAACATACTGTCAATGCGGGGGCAAATAAACAAATACATGCTTGCCCCCAAACCAGGCCAGGGAAAAAAGACTAACGACCTATAGTTTTTGACACAAGATCGCAAAAATTACGTTACTTTCATTGCTACCGCAACCAAGCTATGAGTTGAATTAGCTTGGTAAGCGGTAGCATTCAAATGAACGTTTTTTTGCGATCATTTTTTAGACTAATTAAATACTGGTAGTCTGACAACAAGTAAAGACTAGTTATAATGCATCCCCCCACCGACCCACCCACCCCTGGAAAAACCAAAAACAAGTACCTTGAACATAGCAGCAACAAGCGAGGGACAACCAAAGCAACCGCCCTGTGAAGTCCATGGCATGTTTTACGGAAAACCTGAACGAAACAGAGAGTTGAAAACACTTCTAACTTATACCGACGCGACAGGGTAACGTTGCTTTTTTGCAGTCCAGACCTAAAATATTGTAACTAATATTGTAACTAACAAGATTAAAGTAAAGAATAAAATGTCAATGCAGTGGCCTCTTATATAAATCAATAACTCTTTATAATGTTTAGGAATTTTTGCCAACATGCTTGGTGCATATTTATAGACAGTAGTACTGTAGAAGTGATGGGGAACTTGGACAGTCCATAGCACTCCATATGGGGTGAGATCTCAGACACAGAACGTCAGATGAAAATAGTGTCATTCAGTCGTTTATATTGTGTAGACCTATATAGTATAATAAGTAAGTAATACTAGGAATGTAATTATATAGCCTGACCCTAACCTATTCAATTATATTATTACAAATTATGATGTCTGATCCACTGGAATTCTAAGTGTAACCTAATTGTGCCAATAACCTGTAAACCCTGATTAGTTGACTTTACTTAAATAATTTGAGTAAACTCGTTGCTTCAACCAATTTAGTTTGGAAAACCGAACTGGTTAAGTGGAATTCACTTATATTAACATTTAAAACAAGTTCCATAGACATGTTGAGTGTAGACTACAATCAACCAAGCCCGGCGGTAGCTATAGGCAGTGGTGGGCTAAGCCCACCCAAAAGTGCGTCTTGCCCACCCAATCAAAAGTAAAAATTGTTATTTTTTGTTCAGCCAATGGGAAAATAGCACAGATATTACTAGTACCGTTTCAAACTTCTGATCGGGTGGGCAGCCTACAGCCCGCCTCCTCTTCTCGTCGTTCACAAACACACAGAGCTCTGAGGCAGACCTGCCACCCACAGCAACGTCTCAAGGAGTATGCAGAGAGGAGGGGTGTTGCTATGACAACAATGAACTCCGATGGCTCAGATTTCAATACTCGTGAAAAATCACAATCCGAAACGCATAACCTACTCCAACTCGGGCATGGATTGGAACAAATTAGGGTTTTAAATACTAGTTTACCGTTAGTTAAGCGTTTGTCCATTTGCAACAAAAAAATCATTTGCGATCTACGATTAGGCTACATTTTCAGGAAAACATGGAACACATTATTAGCGGCAATAGTGTCATTACAACATTGGTGTCATAAAATACTACACACCTTAATGCAATAATGAAAATGTTTGGGACCAGTTGAAAAGAAATGAACCCGCCCACTCTCAATAATTTCTCTAAACGGACAATCCGTAGCTAGTATTCACCGTAGTCAGGCAGCGTTCGATCAAAGTGTTTTCTTTATTTTGAATAACCAATCAGAAAAAGTCACAGCACAGACTTGTCTCGTAACTAAGTTGTTTAGGCATATCTCTAATGTTTGGTTAACAGTGTGAGGGCAATGATACACTGAGATACAGTGCGGTCGGACGAGTGACATATTCCAATATTACTTTTAAGATCGAAAATAACAATTCAACTTGATACTTGAGAAGCTCGAAGAACTACACAAGGTAATTAAAATTAACCAGTCACCACCATTAAAAAAAAAAGTATATCGTAATAGTAACTCTAAGGATTTCGAATATTAATGACTGTAGGCCTACTAAGTATGTCTGTCAATACCCACTTACCTGAAGGCTCAGCTCATTTTCAAAATGTGTCTTGTCTTGTTTTAGCTCACTGTGCTTGGATACATTCAGGATAAAAAATCTGCTGGACTGGTTCTCATACCTTCTTCCTGCTTCCTGTGTTATCAAAAAGTCGTCCAATCATAATCTAGTCTAGTGTACCATACGCAATATCCATGATATCTAGCCTATATGCGCAGGACAATGTCCAAGCAGAGACCTCTTCATTACCTGTGTAGAAATACATTTTCAGATCTATATTAAAGACAGCTTTCCAGCATAAGTATGTACATCCATACCAAAGTGACCATAAGAGGCTAATACGTTATTTTAATACAAAATTGTCAATATGGTCTCCATGGTTTCCATAATACACGGTCTTTTGAGTAAAGTCTTACCAAATGACTATGTTCTTATCACATTAGAAGACACATTTTACCCACGTAAAAGGACTAATGAGTTACTATTAGTAGCCTATGATAAGAATTTAGGCAACGTTTTGTTGCAGATATTGTGTTGACTAAAATATGCCACTGTCGAAAAGTTGACGCTTAAACATTTTACACGCCATCACTTTTCACATCACAAGTTTAAAACACATTTGAAATGATCACATAAAAATAGAATCGGGATAGAAGCACACTTCTTTAGAAATCTCTCCTTATTAAATCAGTACGAGCGTCCCTACCAGTAGGTTTCGGATGATAACGTAGATAAATAACTTTTTTAAATGTATTGTTTTGATTCACATGATTAAGATTTTAGATTAATGTATATATATATATATTTTTTTTTTAAGCTGACAGAACGTTTGTTTCCAGCTAGTTATGTTAAACTCCTGTGATGTTAAACTCCTGTAATGTTAAACTCCTGTGATATTAAACTCCAGTGATGTTAAACTCCTGTAACTCCTGTGAGGGGGAGAATGTGGTGAATGTACGCTGTTTGACTTAAGAAGACAAAACCAAAGAGACCAAATGCGCTGCTCTTGAAGTGAAGGGTGGAAGCTTTGCTGGGTTTCTGGCAAAATACCGCGATGGGTTGCTCTCATCGTGATTGTCATCTCTCATTGTGATTGTCATCTCTCATCGTGATTGTCATCTCTCATCGTGATTGTCATCTCTCATCGTGATTGTCATCTCTCATTGTGATTGTCATCTCTCATTGTGATTGTCATCTCTCATTGTGATTGTCATCTCTCATCGTGATTGTCATCTCTCATCGTGATTGTCATCTCTCATCGTGATTGTCATCTCTCATCGTGATTGTCATCTCTCATCGTGATTGTCATCTCTCATCGTGATTGTCATCTCTCATTGTGATTGTCATCTCTCATCGTGATTGTCATCTCTCATTATGATTGTCATCTCTCATTGTGATTGTCATCTCTCATTGTGATTGTCATCTCTCATTGTGATTGTCATCTCTCATTGTGATTGTCATCTCTCATCGTGATTGTTATGTGGAGGATTAGGGACAGCTGGTGATCCAGTGCCCGAGGAAAGGGAGTCCCCTGGGGTTGTGAGAGGAAGGTGGAGGTACCAGTACCAGTGCCTTGGTCACAGGAGCATTAACCCTGCCATGTCGTTGATAGTGGGTGGAAACACACTCAAACACGGAGAGAACACGCAAACTCCACACGGAAAGGACCTCGTATTAGCTCGAACCGAAGATAAAGACACTAAGCAAGCAAGGTAGAGAGACGTAGTAAACCATTGATACTGTTATCACTTAGGGACCTTTAAACATAATTTGAAGGATACCATTAGGCATTATACTTCAGGAGTTTTTGTAACACCCTTAAAGATATGCATAGTACTATACAGTAACCAGCGGCGCCTACGAACTGGCTTACGCTAACAGGCAGAGCCGTTTCATAGTAATTGCGGACTGTGCGGTTGCATAGGGCCCCGGAAGCAACCAGCAGCGGCGCCCCCTCCCTCCTCCCCTCCTGAGTGAAAAAGTGATATGCTTTTATTTTCCAGGAATCTCTTAAAGTGCACCAGATTTTTGCATTTAAATGTAAAATGCATGCCCCTAGATCACCTTAGAGGGTTTTGGAACTCCCCAACAATAGTTTCACAAAATAGGGCCGTCCCCAAACAACATTTTGCATTGGACCCCCCCAAGAGCTGGAAATGGCCCTGCTAACATGGACATAATCAGCTCCTCTCCATGGGGACTTTAGATGGAGAGAGAGAGCAAGTCCCCCCTCTCTTCTTTATTAACAATTAAGTGCCCGCCTTCTCGTTTTAGACAGCCTGGGTTTGCAATATGATTGGAATGACATTATTATATGTGTCACTTGTCAACATTTCACTCATACTCACACACTCTTAATCTTCATCAATCTGTTAAATGATCAAACTGACATTTTCTAATTTCAGAGTAATTGACAAGTTAAGGCACACAAATGTTGAAAAATATTTATATTATGCACATTCATTGTAATGCCTTACAGTAGCTGAGTGCATAAAAACAGTTAAACAGTAGCAGTTGATCCAAAGGGATGTTTCACACAGGAGCCAAACTACACGTACTAAACAACCAAATTGAGTCTCAGTAGGCCTACTGATAAGGTTAAATTTGAGTGAACTTTAATAGTAGGCCTAGATTGTATGACCATCATCGCGATAGTTTTATTTAAGCGAATTAGCTAGCGTTGAGTACAGCTAGAAACAACAAGGGGCAGGAATGAGTCCTACTACCAGGAAATTACCGGCAGTACGTTTTTTTGCACTATGGGTACCTTCGTCTCGAATAGGGTTGCCATCCGTCCAGGATTCTCTGGGACAGTCACGGAGTTTTGTTGTCTGTCCTGGAAAAAAGAATGACTCGAAATGTCCTGAAATCTGACCAGGCCTGGTTTTAGGCATGGGCACGGTCAGATTTGGCCAATCATGAACATGCAACATAGTAACTATAGAAACGTATTTTTTTTTACTAAATATTACACAGGACCAAATATAGGCCTATATTATACAACTATATTCAGCTTGCAGCAGCTTCACCAGCTTTGTATGTGTCCGGGAATTTTACAAGACTGATGTGGCAACCCTAAGTCTATGGGTTTTTGGTTAGATGCCTGAAATAAGGGCTGGTGTTAACACAAGTTTAAGAGAAATACCCCACTCGTGTATTTTCAAGCTTTTATACGTGTTGAAAAAGCGGTTGCGAACAAGCGACTAATGAAACTATACGGGGGTCGTCTCGGGTAAGCGCGCCGCTGGCACCGTGCACTTTACATGTGAAAGTGAAAGTAACATTTCAAGTTTGTCGCATTAGTGTAAACAGTGCGTCGTGCAGATTGAGAAAGAGCTGCATTCGGATACATGATAAAAAATAAACGGTAGGCATCTTTTGACATTAGGCATATTTGAGTGAATCGTAATGAATGATAACCAACGTTTACATTTGAACGGTTGTTTTTCTTTTGCTTTGGAGCCTTTCATAGCCTGCGTCATTTGAACTTGTACTTGACACTCCCTAGACTAGTACGCCTATGCTAAATGCTTAGCTTGTTTTGGACAATCTCTTATATAACCTTCTGAAAATAGATGGAGTGAGAGTCGTACAATCTTTATAGGTTTTTTTTCACAGGTAAACGCGGTGACCAGACGATTAGAATTCAAGGTCTAAACTTAATTGAATTAAGGAGCTAGGCGATGTCGCTTCCTGAAACGAAATTCTACAAAACAGGAAATTAACATTGCAGTTAAACGCTTCGCACGCTGACTGTTCGCATGTTTATGCCTATGACTGGTATGCTTACGCTCTCGTACAGCTGCAGTTTTCCAGTTATTAACCTTAAGACTCACTTGAGAGGGGAGCCAACTTGTTAATTTAGGAGGTAAATATTAGCTCAAGACTATTACTCTTTGCCTTTGATGACTTCCCTGTACAGCTACACCGTTCAAATTATCATTAATTTTAAGAGGCAGCTATGGACTCTTTTTAGGGATGCTAAAGCACCCCTAAAAATTAAGACTTCAAAATTATTATTATCTTTTAAATGCTTTTTGCTCTTACGTTGGGGTCTGCAAACAAGTCTGGTAGAGACATGTCGTTGAACATGCCCTCGTTGACTTCCCTTCGGCACTTGCCCTTTGGGGAATCCCCGCCGCCATCTTGAAGTGTCACTTATAACTTATAAGTGTCGTTCCATTTGTCTGAAAAAGGGAACTTGGTGAGATCGACCCTCGGAGGGCTGAGGGAACGAGTGATCAACAATGGTCACCCCAGAGGTGCATATCGCCCATAATGAATTGCGCTAAGCCTGCAACTGCCAGTCGATTGGTTGGTTTGGGCTGAAAGTGTACAAGAGCAGGTGTCCCCTGCTCCTCCCGCCCACTAGTAAGTAAAAGAGGCGGCAGAGGAAGGGCTGGGCGGGTATTCAAATAGGGGGGGGGGGGGGGGGGGCTCAGTTTCAGGAATTTTTAATGAGGCAGAAGGAAGGAGAAGATTACATTTTCTCTCACACTAAATTTTAATAATTTGAGGGAAATCCATACGCTATAAATGATGTGACTGCACACACTCAGGTTCTTTAATACACCTATTATTTTATTCGTTGTGGCTGACATCCCACTAAAAATCTAAAAAAGAATGATCAAACAACTATACAAGTGACGAAAGCTTTCTCAGGACCAGCATTGCAATCGGCTCTAGTTACTTAACAATGATATGATGACCACATGTGCTAAATGATGCAGCTAACTCACCAGACACCAAGAATTTTTGAAATCTGGTTCCACACATCATTTTCCATCGTAGCAATTCTGTACTCCCTTGGAATGTAGTGTAATGGACATTTTCAGGTTTATGCAGAAAACAACCCATTAAAGGAGGTGAGATTTCAGGCAATTATCAAAGTACAATTGTATTCATGAGTACAGAGAGCAAGTCTGTACTCAGAGAAATAACTATAGTGAGTTCGCTCCAATCACAGAATGTTGTGATTTAATGACAAGGTGGAAATTAGTATATCGGTCTAAACTAAACAAATCATTCATTAGTCAAGGGTGGAACGTGTTACTTCCCAGTATTGAAAGGACACATATGCCAACTCGTATTGTGATGGCTAAGAACAGACAACACTAGTGTTCAGTGTCTCAGAGGCAAATGTTATCTCTTTGGTGCTCTGGCCTTCACTCTGACCCTTCCCTCCCATCTGAACATCAGCACATTCGTTGAATGCCCACATTTGGCCATTACAGTAGAAACAGTGATAATGAGTTTTTCTTCCATGGTGACTGACTACAAGCAGATCCGACACGTAGGCTATGCGTGTGTTGCACAGATGACAACGTGGAAACGCCTTCTCTTCTGCACTGATTGGTCACTTGCAGAGCAGACCAGCTTCTCCTCCGCTCAAAGTTGAGCTGTTTTCAACTATCTGCCCGCCCGTCGCCCCAGGCGTTCCCCGCCCCTCTGCCTCGCTCCTAGAGTTAAAGCGGAGAACGCCTTCCTTTGAAAATTTATGATTTCCGATACGATTGAACGCAGCACAACATGGGGGTTGTTGCACTGTTTAACGGTCGGCGCTTCTACAAGACTGCCTGCGCCTCTTATTCTAGTCTAAAAACTGACCAGGCAGGCTGGTGTAGGCTTAACGCTGAGTGGTGGAACTTTTTTACAATGTTTTTTATTCTGCTGGTAAAAAAACTGAACAGTGGCATATCATGAGCAGAAACTTGAGCAATGTTTGGTGTGCCACCCTAAGATTATTACTGGCCCAATCAGGCCACCCTAAAGAAAGTTTTTTTTGCGGGCGCCACTGAGTATGTAGGTCTTACCAAACTGTTGGACCTCCAGGGCAACTGAAAGTTACCTGACAGTGTCTGGCTATATTGTCATCCGGGAGACATGAGAAATGCATTGCTACGACCCCTACAGGAAATTCCATATAACATTTATTTTTAAATGAATTAATTCATATGCACATCCTTTCAGACATTGCCAATAGGAAGATGACTTTTCACTACTTCTCAGAAATATGTTGTTATGAATACTATACGTAAATGTGTTCTGATACCTAACTGGTTCATTAGTTATAGTAAGACTATTATTAATGCCTAATAAAAAATAAAAACACTTTTTTTTTTGTCTTTTAGTTGACAAAATGGAACACAATATTATTGGTCTGGTTATGAGATTTATGGTTGCTGCTTGGCCATTCATGCAGTTTTGTGATGGTGAGTATTTGGTCAAGTAGTTTTTCTGTAATCATATCCATGAAGATGATTAATTGTTCAGACTCAGACTATAATTGAGTTTGATTTGTTAATCTCAGGTCAGTCTGAGGTGATTGGTTCAGTTCAGCCAATAGCAGCTCTAGCGGGTGATGACGTCATCCTACCATGTCACCTGGAACCCCCGATCGATGCTAATAAGTTGACAGTGGAGTGGTCCAGACTGGACCCGGAACCACGCTATGTACATGTTCATCGAGATGGCCAGGAATATTATCAGAATCAACATCCATCATACAAGAGAAGGACTGCCCTCTTTTTAGAGGAAATGGAAAAAGGCAACATCTCTCTGAATCTCCTCAGAGTTAAACTAGAAGATAAAGGGATATACAGAGGCTATATTTTGATGATGGGGGAAGCTTTTATAGAGCTACTTGTTGGTAGGTCACAGTCCACAAAGTCTACATACAAATAAAAATAATAAGTCAAAGTAGAAGATAAAGGGATGTACACATGCAGTGTTGTGACGAAGGGGGAAGCTCTTATAGAACTCCATGTTGGTAGGTCACGGTGCACAAAGTCTACATACAATTTTTTATATCTATAGATGTTTGTTTTAAGAGACAAATTAGGCCTACTTGTTTGTTAGAACTCTGAACTGTCTACTCTGGAAACTGTTTTGTAGTTTTACTTTTATGGTAAATAACAAAACACACACTTAAGCTTTTTACAATACAAAACGTCACTCTCTAATTTTCAGTCACCTCCTCTCAATTGCCTTTAAATGCTAAAACCAAATCCGTGGATGTCATTTTGAAGTTCTTTTCAAAATGTACAACTTGTGTTCTTGCAGGTGCAGTGTCTAAGCCTATAGCCTCCATTGCAGCCCTCAATCAAACAGGTTTGGTTCTGCAGTGTGAGGCCAGCTGGTACCCGAAGCCTGAATTGGAGTGGAGGGAGAAGGAGGGACGTGTCATCGTTTCTGATTCCGTTAAGACTATCCAAGAGGCTGACGGACGCTACACTGTAAGGAGCAATGTTACCGTGCAGAAAACTCTCTCCAATAAGTTCACATGTAAAGTTCATCAGGAAAAACTCAATGAAACCAAGGAGGCAGAGATTCATGTTCCAGGTAAGTCATTTATTTTGTTAAAAGCTCAAGAAAAAGAGCATAACCCTGCCAAAGCAAACATAAGTTTGGGTAGACACCTATTATAGCCTTGGAGGTCACTTTATAAAGTAAAAAATAACCAATACATGGGCTATGAGTGAAGAAACACTATGCTCTACTTAAATAATAAAAATTACACTTTCCAGCAGCTTACATTCAGAAATGTTTCAATGTAATGTTGTTATTTGGCAATCAAATAATGGACTTGCATTGAAAAAAACACTGATTTGTTTTGGCCATTATAATTTTTAGTTTTTTGAAATAGACATACTCATTGAATCTAACAATTGAAGCACCATTAATAACTGTCTAATTATAACTGTATATTTCAGATGACCTGTTCCCCCCAATACAACCCCCAGCTCACAATGGCACAGTGTGGATGGCAGTAGGGATCCCAGGCATTATATTGGTGATCCTGTTGGTGGTCCTGTTGGTGGTCCTGTGGGTAACACGAGCAGTCATTAGAAAATGTAAGTCACACGTTTTTCAGTCTACTATTAACTTTAAAACATCAAATACTTTTTTTTACATTTATCAAATTCTTTTTACTTTTTTATTCATATTTTAACCTGTATCCCATTACACACTTTATCCATAGACATGCAAGAACGATCCAAGCCTACAAAATATCCCAACGGTGAGTCGTTTTTTTTTTCACTGTACTATTAACTCATGTGCTTTTTACTTTTTACTAACCTGCATCCCATTACACTCCCATTGCATTATGGACATAATGTAAATCGTTTTAATTAGTTTGTTCAGAAAATGTATGAATGTTAGAAGAGTTTAATTATGTGAGTTAGAGGGTTAAATAGGAATAAGAATAAGAAAGCCTGGGAATCTGAAAGGACCATGGGACTAATGACTTTTAATCTTTTGTAGAAACTACAACCACAATTATCCGTCCCACCGAAGAAGAATTAAAAAGGGCTGATGATAATGATGTTGACTGAATCGCTTTCTAAATATTCCATGCACATATGGTTATAACTGCAGAGGTATTACTTTAGGATGAATATCTGTGGACAGGGTCCAGGACTTTTTTAATTGAATTTATAACTGGCCCTATCCACACAGGATGCGTTTTACTTACTTGGTGCACTCAGTAACACAATGAACACAAACTCCAAGACGTCTGTATTTAAGTGACCAATCAGAAATAGATCCGGTGTTACATGAGGTGTGCTTTGATTTAAAAACTTGTCAGGGTCCGGGTGCCCCTGCCACCACCAGAGGGCGCGGCGGCCAGGCACCTAGGACAGCACCTAGGAAGCCATCGTGCAGCCAAGCTGTGTAGTCATGCCCTACTCATTTGTTGATGGTTTTCACCTGGGCTCTATTATCTTTCTGTGTTTGGTTCCTATTTAAGTCCCTCTCCCTGTTCAGTTCATGTTCCGACATTACGTTTTGCTGTGCCGTATGGCCGTGCCTTGTAAGCCTGTTTCTTTAAGTAAAGCAAAAGCTCAACTACACGTCTCTGGCTTCTAATGTTTATTTGAGTGTCTGCATTTGGATCTTCACTGATAGAGATCATAACAGAATGTCGGAAACATCACCTGATCCAGCGGACTTAGCGACCGTACATAACGCTGTACAGCTCCAGGGAGTCATCATCGGGCAGCAACGGGAGGAGCTGCTGACTCTGGGCGGCCAGGTCCAGGCGCTTGCCCAGGCCATGGAGCAGCTAGCGGCTTCCCAGGCCGCGCTCCACACTGCCATGCAGGCGGCGATTCCGGCCGCTGCAGCTTCGGGGTGGGATCCTTCGGACTCCTCGTCGTCTCAAGCCGTGGCGTCGCCTGTCCGGGAGGTGAGCCTTCCTGCCCCGGAGAGGTACGACGGCCGCCCTGGAGGCTGCCGGAGCTTTTTACTACAGTGCTCCAACGTCTTTCGCTGTCAGCCCGAGGCGTTCCAGAGGGAGTCGACACGGGTGGCGTATGTCATGGCCCTGCTCACTGGCAGAGCGTTAGCCTGGGCTACCGCGGTGGCGGAGCACCAGCCGTCAGCTCTCCGTGATTGTGCGCTGTTCATGGCAGATTTCCGTCGCACCTTCGACCACCAATGCAGCAGCGACGAGGCAGCCACTCGTTTGCTCCAACTCCGCCAGGGATTGCGTAGTGTGGCAGATTACGTGGTTGATTTCCGTTCTCTCGCAGTGGAGAGCGAGTGGAATGCAGTTGCTTTGATTACTTCCTTCCGCCGCGGCCTCAGCGAGAGGATACAGGACGAGCTGGCTGCTCGGGAGGACATCACGGACCTTGAGGCGCTCATCACGGTGTCTCTGCGGATTGACAAGCGGCTCCAGGAACGACGTCGGCAACGCCAGCTCGCTGCTGTTCGAGAGCCCCCCACTACTCAGGGGGATGCGCGTGGCGGATCGCTGCCTCAGGAGTGGTCCGCCTCCCCAGCGACTGAGCCCATGGAGGTGGGCCGTTCCAGGCTGTCTGTGGAGGAGAGGGATCGCCGCATGAGGGAGCGACGTTGCCTCTACTGCGGTGCCTCGGACCACTTCCGGGACCGCTGTTCCCGACAGCCGGGAAACGCCAGGGCTCACCAGTTATAGGGAGGAAACTGGTGAGTACATGCGTCCTCTCAACTTCTGTTCCGTCACGTCTTCTGCTCTCTGTTTCTGTGTCTTGGGATGGCAGGCGGGTTCCCGTCGACGCCTTTGTCGACTCAGGAGCGGCTGTCAGTTTCATCGATGAGACCTGGGCCAAGCAGCACAATGTGCCCCTATGGCGTTTGGACCGGCCCCTGCCGGTGGTGGCTCTGGATGGTCGGGCTCTGGGCACCGGGTCCGTGGAGCACATCACTGGGCCCGTAGAGCTGTGTGCGGCTCAAAGACACCGGGAGGTAATCCAATTTCACGTGATCCACTCCCCCGGCCTTCCCATTGTCCTTGGCTATCCATGGCTGGCCCAGCACGACCCCCGTATCTGCTGGTCCACCGGTACCCTACTGAACTGGGGGGAGCGGTGTCGGACCTCCTGCCTTCTGGATCCTGTTGCCGCTGACCCACCAGTGCTTGGTCCTGAGGCTGACTTGTCCATGGTGCCAGGCCACTATCATGACCTCGGGGCGGTGTTTAGCAAGGCCGGTAGCTGTGTTCTTCCCCCTCATCGCGATCTGGACTGTGCCATCAACCTCCTCCCTGGCACCATGCCACCCAGGGGGCGGACCTTCGCTCTGTCAGCTCCGGAACACCGGGCGATGGAGACCTACGTCGAGGAGGCTCTGGCAGCCGGATTTATCCGCCCTTCCACCTCACCTGCTGGCGCAGGGTTTTTCTTCGTGGGCAAGAAAGGGGGTGACCTCCGTCCGTGCGTGGACTACAGGGGGCTTAACCGGATTACCATAAAGAACCGGTATCCCCTTCCCCTCATGGACACTGCATTTGAGAGACTCCAGGGGGCCTCCTGGTTTACAAAACTGGATCTGCGGAGCGCCTACAACCAAGTGCGCATACGGGAGGGCGACGAATGGAAGACTGCCTTTAACACCCCAAATGGGCACTACGAGTACCTGGTGATGCCGTTTGGACTCACTAATGCTCCAGCGGTCTTCCAGGCCCTCATCAACTCTGTGCTCCATGACCTCCTGGGCCTCTTTGTCCATGTGTACCTGGACGACATCCTGGTGTTTTCTGGGTCAGAGAAGGAACACGTGGGCCACGTCCGGATTGTCCTCGGACGCCTGCTCCAGAACCGGTTGTTTGTAAAGCCCGTTAAGTGCGACTTCCACGTCCGGAGAGTGTCCTTCCTGGGCTATGTGGTGTCCAAGGGGAGGCTGGAGATGGACCTTGGCAAGGTACGTGCGGTCCAAGACTGGCCGGCGCCTACCTCAGTGAAGGAGGTCCAACGGTTCCTGGGGTTTGCCAACTTCTACCGGCGCTTCATCAGGGACTTTGGATCATTGGCACTTCCCCTCACGGAGCTTACCAGAAAGGCAGCGGGCCGTTTCGTCTTTGGCCCTGCGGCTGACAGGGTCTTCGGCGAGCTCAAGAGGCGCTTTACCACGGCCCCGGTCCTGCAGTTGCCCGACCCAGGTCATCCCTTCATCGTTGAGGTGGACGCCTCAGAAACTGGGGCTGGAGCCGTTCTGTCCCAACGTTGCCACCCTGATGGGAAGCTCCGCCCCTGTGCTTACTTCTCGAGACGCCTATCTCCAGCGGAGCGCAATTACAGCATCGGTGACAGAGAGCTGCTCGCGGTGAAGATGGCGTTGGAGGAGTGGAGACACTGGCTAGAGGGGGCCAGACATCCGGTGGTGGTGTGGACGGACCACAAGAACCTGGAGTTTGTTCGAGCCGCCAAAAGGCTGAACCCTAGACAGGCACGTTGGGCTCTGTTCTTTGAGCGGTTTGAGATCACTATCACCTACCGCCCGGGGTCGAAGAACGGTAAGCCTGACGCACTGTCCCGTCTCCCTGGCCCTTCCCCACCCCCGCCGGTTGACGACACCATCTTTCCTGCCTCCCACGTGGTGGCTCCTGTCCAGTGGGGGATCGTGGAGGAGGTTCACCGTGCTACTCGGGGCACCCAGCCACCTCCCGGGGGCCCTGCGCACTGCCTTTTTGTGCCTCCTCGGCTTCGACCCAAAGTCCTGGCCTGGGCCCACGCCTCACCCTGGTCTTGTCATCCTGGAAGGACTCGGACTCTGAGGCTTCTGCTGCGACGCTTCTGGTGGCCCAGCGCTAAGAAGGATGTGGAGACCTACGTGACTGCATGCTCCACGTGTGCTCGTAACAAGAGGCCCTCTACTCCTCCGGCTGGTCTGCTGCATCCCCTTCCTGTTCCGAGACGACCCTGGTCCCATGTCTCTTTAGACTTCGTCACTGGCCTTCCTGCCTCTCAAGGCAATACGGTGGTCCTCGTTATGGTTGACCGATTCTCAAAAACGGCACGCTTCGTACCCCTGCCCAAACTTCCGTCAGCTCCAGAGACGGCCGAACTGGTCCTGAACCACGTCTTCCGTTTCCACGGTCTCCCGGTGGACGTCGTCAGTGACCGGGGTCCACAGTTCACCTCCAGGTTTTGGCGGGCCTTCTGCCGTCTGCTGGGAGCCTCTGTAAGCCTGTCTTCAGGCTTCCATCCCCAATCCAACGGCCAGACAGAAAGGGTCAACCAAGATCTCGAGACCTGCCTGCGCTGCCTGGCATCGAAAACCCCCGCCGACTGGAGTCGACAGCTGCTGTGGGCAGAATTCGCCCACAACACCTTGTGGCACTCGGCCTTGGGCATGTCACCCTTTGAGTGCCAGTTCGGCTACCCTGTTCCCCTGTTTCCTGAGGAGGAGCAGGATGTTGGGGTGCCTTCGGCCACTGCCTTTGTGAAGCGTTGTCGACGTGCCTGGACGGCGGCCCGGGCCGCACTGCTCCGCACTCGCAGGACCACGGAGAAGCAAGCCAACCGCCGCCGCATACGGGGTCCTCCGTACAGGGTGGGTCAGTGGGTCTGGCTCTCCACCAGGGACTTGCCTATTCGAGGGACTCCGCCTAAGCTCCACCCTCGCTTCATCGGGCCCTACCAGATCATCCGAAGGGTCAATCCTGTTTCCTTCCGGCTCCGGCTGCCTGCCTCTCTTCGGGTTCACCCAGTGTTCCACACCTCCCAGCTCAAGCCCAGGGTCATCAGCCCTCTCTGCCCCCCTGATGCGCCGGCGCCAGCTCCTCGTCACATCCAGGGGGGTCCTGCCTATACCGTGCGGGCCATCCTGGCCTCACGGCTGGTCCGTAGGCGCCGACAGTACCTGGTGGACTGGGAGGGCTACGGTCCTGAGGAGCGCTCATGGGTGCCGGCTTCTGACATTTTGGATAAATCTGTGATATCTAACTTTCTGTCCTCCTCCCATAGGGGGCCTCTGGCCCGCGTCCGGAGCCGCGCGTCGGGCCGGGGGTCCTGTCAGGGTCCGGGTGCCCCTGCCACCACCAGAGGGCGCGGCGGCCAGGCACCTAGGACAGCACCTAGGAAGCCATCGTGCAGCCAAGCTGTGTAGTCATGCCCTACTCATTTGTTGATGGTTTTCACCTGGGCTCTATTATCTTTCTGTGTTTGGTTCCTATTTAAGTCCCTCTCCCTGTTCAGTTCATGTTCCGACATTACGTTTTGCTGTGCCGTATGGCCGTGCCTTGTAAGCCTGTTTCTTTAAGTAAAGCAAAAGCTCAACTACACGTCTCTGGCTTCGAATGTTTATTTGAGTGTCTGCATTTGGATCTTCACTGATAGAGATCATAACAAAACTACTCCATCAAAAATGTTATAATCAAAGGTCTATCAAATAATTTAAACAAACCTATTTCTTCTTCTAAAGATCTCAAAAACTTTACAATTTATCAAAAATTGCTGTCAGTTTGCTAGTTATGACTAAAATCAGGACCAAAATGTGTCCAAAACACAGCTAAACTTGTTTGGCTGCTTCTAATTACTGATTCACCATGGATTTGAATAACAATGGTCCCATAGTAAAACCTATCCCGGATCACTCTGGATCTTGGAGTTAGTAATATTTAAACTTCCCATTGTTAAAGATGTTTTATTTTTGTTTTTGTCAATACTCTCCATGTTCTTATATAATATTGTTTACAGGACATTTATTTTAAATAACTTTTAGGGATTCATTATTTTAATTCGAAATGTTGCAGCCTGGTATTTTGATAGTAGGCTATATATGCTTTTTGAAATTTATTTTATTTTATTTAAAAAACATGTTTCGGATTTTGCTAGAGAAAGGTCCGCGTACCACCAGTGTCTCAAATGATTCGACTATAATAATGACTCACTTCTTCAAACTAGCTTAGCCTTTCTTCATTTGGATTGGTTTGGTGCGGAGCCCCCCTGATGACATTGGTGGGGAAAATATTATTGATAAGGTCGATGAGGTGTGGGAACGTTTGGTCTTTATGAGATAAGGTGTTGTTTGAAGATGAGATCTAACAGCATGAGGAAACTAAGGTGGCTTTCTATTTTGTGGTTGAAAGGAATAAATGCAATTTCTGTGCTGGGGTTATACTGTGAAATCCTCCTCCTCCTTTGCAGGGATCAGCTAGCTGTATTTCTAACAAACGCACTGTTACAATTAAAAATATTTTACTAATGATGACACTGTGCTTAACCGCTTGAGATTGCGTTCAATCTTAAGATTAAAATAAAATGAAACTAAATCAAATTCATCCATGCATGAATGCGTGCATGATAGTCTACAGAGCTGGCCCGGTGTTGTATGTAAACAACAGATTTCGTGACGAGGCCACGACTTAGTTATCTCATTCCCACGCCTTATTAAGACGTGGCCATGAGTTGTGGATCTTGTGGTCGCGCATTGCTAACTCGCCACCAAGGTGCTCCGTAGTTTAGTTTTATAATGATTAGATTATGGTCTTTTATTTCTTTAATATTCTTTACTTCTTTATTTGTTCTAAATTAATTATTTGACCATTTTGTTTTCCTGATAATGTTTTATTTCCATATTGCCTCACTTTCCTTTGTAGAAACCTTGTTGATGTTAAAGCACTTTTTTAACATTGTAAAGAAAAGTGCCATATGCATTAGGATATTATTATTATTATTACTATTATTGTCATGTCAGGGTCGGGATCTCCCTACGACGTCCTGAGGGCAGTTCATCACCAGGGACAGCTCCCGTGGGCAACAGCACCTCTCTGTCCCTGATTGCTTCATTGTTGTCACCTGTGTTAGTTTGTTTTCATTGGCCTCTTTGTGTTTCTTTGTCCCTTTATATAGCCCTGCCTTTGTTTCAGTCTGTTGTCAGACATTACCTTTGTTACGCCCTGTGGTGGATATAAAGAGCTATTCTTGCTTTCGAAGCAAACCTGTGTTCCGTGTTCTTTTTGATACTCTCTGTTCGGTTTGGTTTTGGTCCGCGTTTGGGTCGTGACTTACCTTTTCTGGCCCGGCGTGACATGTCATTCTTTTGGGGTTTAATAAAGTACAATATAAGTACAAATATTGTATCCTCTTTTAACAATTGAGAATGTCAGACAAGCAGCTATGTTTTCATTCAAATTACACTTTTATCTGATACGGTACCTTGCTTTGCCAAACTGCATTTATTCTGCTAACATTTTTTATTACCAGTTTTAAACACACACTTCACTACAGAGATGTAATGGCACTGGCTATATTTCTAATGACTGAAACCCCTATCTGATTTCAAAATCTTTTAAATATACAATTTTGAAACTTATGTCTATTATTTTAAGGCCAGTATTCACCATGGTTTGGAGTAAAATAAAATCTAAACCGTGTTATTTAAATTTACATGTTATATATGTTGAAATGAAAATTTAAAAGTAAGACGTTGTTGTTGAAACAGACAGACGGTTAGAGCTATTGCAATGCGGAACCTTTCTTTCACCTTGTGTCTGGTAGGTTGAGGGATCTAACATCTGAAGTAGAGTGGTGACCATAGACATATATATATATATATATATATATATATATATGTATGTATTTACAATATATGTAATAACAACGTCTTGCTTTTACATTTTCATTTTTACAAGTGCGAAATACAGAAGATATAACATTTAAATAACACAGCTTTGGACATTTTTAGGAATATTTAGTTGCTAACGATTACCTCAAGTTTACTCTTTATTATTATAATTTTTTATTTTTTATTGGTGATATTACAAATCACATACAAAAGTCATAAATACAGCCAAAACAACATCAGAGCCAGGGGGAATCTTTTAAGTGAAAATATTAAACAGGGAGCACAGAGTTTGTTCTTGCAGCTTTCTAATTTATGAATGAGAAATGGTTTCAACGTACTGCTTGGTTTCATTTTCAAATATGACAAACAAAGGATTAGAATGACTAAATATTGATTTATGGATGTGATATTTGGCTAGAATAATTATCAAACTAATTATATATAAATCTTTATGTTTATTACTAATATTATTGTGGACACCAAACAGGACATTTTCCCAACAAGGAGAAAGGAGACAACCTTAACAACAATTTATTGTGATACATCTTTCCAGAATTTGTTCAAGTAGGGACATTGCCAGAACAGGTGCACCATAGTTTCTGGGCACATCTTACATAGTGAGCAATTAACACAGATTTCTTTTGTAAATTTAAGAAGATATTGACTTATACGATAATATCTATGAATAACTTTAAAACAAACGTCTATTCTTTTTTTGTAAGGAAATATTTGAAAGGAAGATTCCATACACTTTTCCAATTCAGGTTGCCAACAAATCTAGACCAGTAGGAAACAACTAAGGGGGTACTAGTAATCTCCTTTTGTAATAATAAACGTACATTGTGATTGTTAGGCTTATTCCTTAGGGAGAAGGTCAGGCAGACAGAACCCAGTGGAGTAGGGTCGAGAGCTGGTAAGCATGCTGGTCTATACACCCCTTTTAGGAGGATTAGAATTCCAGAAGGAATAGGAATTAATTCGAAACCCCACCCCCCAGCGCAAATGTCATACCAGCATGCTGTCATACCAGCATAACGCCATCCGCCCCCCAACTCTAACTTGAACATGATGATCTTATTGGCTCCATCTTATTTATAATATTGCGTTTTTAATTTCAGATGTGAACATACCTTTGAGACCTACATATTTCTTTTCTTTTTTAGTATTTTTTTTTTATACCACAAGGTGGCAGTTTAGTCTCATCTCAGCAGCAGGTTGTCTGAGTCTGGGCTGATGAGGGACCTTTAAGCCCCTCCTTTTTCTCAATCAGGAAGAACATCTCTATAATTAGCCTTGAATGTTTGAATCAGTCATTCTGCACAGTCAATCAGGATTGAGATGGCATTCGTATTACTGAGTGAGTAGCTTGTGTGTTGATGTGTGTGCCTGGATGTCTATTTGTGTTAATTTTCCTGTATTAAACGGACTGAAGCACATATATATACACCTTCCCTCAGTGGTAGGTGAGGCAAAGCTTGGGAAATCAGCTATTTGGAAATTGAAGTCCTACAATTATTATTATTATTATTTATTTATACAGTGTAGACGACTGAGACTAGGTCTCTTTTCTAGCAGTACCCTGTTCAAGGCAGAAAAATAAATTAAAACAACTAAACAATTATGAACAAAATCAAATAGAATAAAATAAAAATAAATAAAATAAAAGCAAGCAAATGGATGATGAAAACTTGTTACAATGTTTACAATACAGTACAATATTTTTGGCAAAAAATATTTATATTTACAAAGTTTAAAATAAAACAAGTACACTCTTCAAGTCCCATATCCTCCTATAAAATTGTAATTGTTCAAACGAAACAAAAAGCTCTATTTTCAAAACCTGTTGTACCTTGTTTAATTTATGTGAGTCAAAAAAAAACTGAAAGCAAATATTCACTTTGGGGCTTTCAAATTTTTATTATCATCATCATCATCTTCGTCCGCTTATCCGATCGGGTCGCGGAGGTAGTAGTTCCAGCAGACAGCCCCATCCTTCCCTTTCCCGGGCCACATCCGCCAGCTCTGACTGGGGGATTCCAAGGCGCTCCCCGACCAGCATGGAGATATAATCCCTCCACCTGGTCCTTGGTCTGCCCCGTGGCCTCCGCCCAGCTGGACGTGCCTGGAACACCTCCCTAGGGAGGCGGCCAGGTGGCATCCTAACTAGATGCCCGAACCACCTCAACTGGCTCCTTTCTACGCAAAGAAGCAGCGGATCTACTCCGAGTCCCTCCCGGATGACTGAACTTCTCACCCTATCTCTAAGGGAGAAGCCAGCCACCCGCCGGAGGAAACTCATTTCGGCCGCTTGTATCCGTGATCTCGTTCTTTCGGTCATGACCCATCCTTCATGACCATAGGTGAGAGTAGGAACAAAGATAGACCGGAAGATTGAGAGCTTTGCCTTTCGGCTTAACTCTCTCTTCGTTACAACGGTGCGATACAGCGACTGCAATACCGCTCCCGCTGCTCCGATTCTCCGGCCCAACTCACGTTCCATTTTCCCGTCACTCGAGAACAAAACCCCAAGATATTTAAACTCCTTCACTTGGGGTAAGGACTCATTCCCTACCTGGAGTAAACACTCCATCGGTTTCCTGCTGAGAACCATGGCCTCAGACTTGGAGGTGCTGATCTTCATCCCAGCCGCTTCACACTCGGCTGCAAACCGATCCAATGAGTGCTGAAGGTCGCAGGCTGATGGCGCCATCAGTACCACATCATCCGCAAAAAGCAGTGACGTGATCCCAAGCTGCAGCCCTCCTCCCCCGCGGCTGCGCCTTGAAATCCTGTCCATGAATGTCACAAACAGAATCGGTGACAAAGCACAGCCCTGTAGGAGACCAACCCTCACCGGAAACGAGTTTGACTTACTGCCGAGAACCCGGACACAGCTTTCGCTTTGGGAGTACAGAGATTGGATGGCCCTAAGTAGTGACCCCCTCACCCCATACTCCCGCAGCACCTCCCACAATAGCTCCCTGGGGACCCGGTCATACGCCTTCTCTAAATCTACAAAACACATGTAGACCGGATAGTCATACTCCCAGGCCCCCTCCAGGATCCTTGCGAGAGTAAAAAGTTGGTCCGTTGTTCCACGCCCTGGTCGGAAACCGCATTGTTCCTCTTCAATCCGAGGTTCGACTATCGTCCGGACCCTCCTTTCCAACACCCTAGAGTAAACTTTCCCGGGGAGGCTGAGTAATGTGATGCCCCTATAATTGGCACACACTCTCCGGTCCCCCTTTTTGAAGAGGGGAACCACCACCCCGGTCTGCCACTCCTTAGGTGCTGTCCCTGACCTCCACGCAATGTTGATGAGACGTGTCATCCATGACAGTCCCTCAACACCCAGAGCCTTCAGCATTTCAGGGCGGATCTCATCAACCCCTGGGGCTTTGCCACTGTGGAGTTGTTTGACTACCTCAGTGACCTCCACCAGGGAAATTGGCGTTGATCCCCCATCATCCTCTAGCTCCGCCTCAACCCATAGAGGGGGGATTTGTCGGGTTTAGGAGTTCCTCAAAGTGCTCCTTCCACCGTCCCATCACCTGATCAGTTGAAGTCAGCAGTACAAAAATATAAAAAGATTCTTTTTTTAAATAATTTGTATGTGTATGTCAATTTATGTCTTTTAAACAGTGCACTGCTGATAGGAGACATAGTCAGTTATCCCTGTATTCATAATGAATAATCCTTTCAGGATGACACTTCTGTTTACACGCGCTATTGTATGTCTGATTTTAGTCTCTCCTAGAATCAGTCCTGAAAGATCTCAATTCTTCAGGGATGAGTCTGTCTCGCTGAGCTGTCAGGGAGGACAGGGAAGAACAGATGCATTGTTAATAAAAAGAGAAACAAACCAAAATGGACCTGAAACATGTGGCACCGACTGGGGAGCCAGAAATGGGTCTGTGTGCAAAATCACAAACATATTCATAGAAGAAAGTGGAGTATACTGGTGTGAGTCAGCGGAAAACATCAAAACCATTAACATCACAGTGACTGGTAATGGTCAATATATCATTTCTATTATTATTTGAGTTTATATTTTGTTGCCATTGTTCTTAAAGTAAGCTAACATGCTTTTTTTTAAATTTGTGGTTAGACAATGATGTCATCTTAGAGATAGCTGCTGTAACTGTGACCGATGGAGATGTTGTGACCATACGTTGTTTGACCCGAAACAAGACCAACAATCATATCAACTCAAGCTTTCCTGCTGACTTCTACAAAGATGGCTTCCTCATCAGGACTGAGTCTAAAGGAGAGAGGACCATCCCTGCAGTGTCCAAGTCTGATGAAGGCCTCTACAAGTGTAAAACTAGCATAGGAAAATCTCTGAAGAGCTGGCTGGCAGTGAGAGGTGAGAAAGTATGAGTTGTCTTCATGAATGGTGGCGTTAATACAGAGCAATATATTACCTCACAAAAAAACGATTAGTTAGTTGAGCGGATAGACAACATACTACTGTTGTTGGGCAAAACAACATTTGAAAAACCTTAGTTATTTTACCAAATTGAAGAATTTGTGAATTATATGCAAAGATATCTGAATTTGTTACATATAAAAACAATGGCATAATGTTGGCTACTGCATTTACTTGTTAACATATTTCATTTCAACCAGCCTATCCAGATTCCGCACCCATCCCGTCAACTCTGGGTTTGTATTGGGTGGTTGGTCTACTGCTGATTGTGGTTGCTGTGGTGCTGTTCTGCATCTGGAAGGGACATAGAGGTGTGAACAATTTAGATTCAGTGTAACTATTAGTTATTTATTTATATATTTTTTTTTATCTTGGCTTGGCTTTTATCAGCTATTTATATATATGTGTTAACTTGGACACCCCTAATGTTACCTATCTATAAACAGTTTGACTGGATTTTTGTAGACAAATTATTTTTGCCAAAGATGTTTTTGCCTCAAACTGTGTCCAGAAATTACAGTTGTATCTCAGTTTGACATATACATTTTACTTTGTATGTCAGTGTAGTCCACGTTAACTAATGAGAGGTGTACATCAATTCAGCCAGTGGCTTACTGGCCTAGCTTCAGACTAGCACATGGGGTGGAACGATACCTGCAGCTGTTCTGTTGTTTCTAGATAAAAGAGTAGCAGCTCGTCGTGAGGATGTGATGTACACTGACGACAATTTAACGGGCAAATCAAGGTACGCAAGTTCGACAACATTTTTCTAAATATGGTTTAATTATTTCCTTTGCTTCATTGTCGCTCTCCTTCCTGCCTCTCTTTCCTGTGTTCTCTCCCGTTTTTTATTTTTTTATAATTTTTTTTACACACACACACACACACACACACACACACACACACACACACACACACACACACACACACAAACACACACACACACACACACACACACACACACACACACACAGTAAAGTCAGAGTCTGTTTTTTTTTGTTTGGTCCTTTTTTTGGGGGGGGGGGGGACCCATTCCATCCCGCGCTTCTTTTTTTTTCGAATTTCTAATGAGACGGGTGCACCTGCTTTCTTGATCGAAACGAGGAACACATCGTGACAATGCCACTCCAAGTGTGTTTTCAGAGACAAGCCTATTCCGATATTTAGTCTTTGTAGCTGTGAGGTGAGAAAATGCTGTTTCGCACAGATAGGTGGAATGGAAGGACAAAATTGTTTTGACTGCCATCTCACTTAGATGGGGATACCCCTCAGAACACGAGAGCCAGAATTCTGACAGTGAAAGCCGACCGAATCTTGAGTGTAGACCTGCATTGCACGAGAGTTCCAAAAGAGTGTCCTGCGTAACGGGTGAAAGATCACTTAACTCTGGATTGGCAAACGGATCTCGTACCCATTGCTTCTCTGAGAGATGGGATTTTGAAGGGAAGTACAACTGGAAATGACACAGTGTTTCGTTAAGATGGTTAACGGTAACTTGTGACACTGGCCGTCCCAGATGCACGCCCTCATCGGAAAGTGAAGACAGACAGTGGAACATGTCGTACACACCCTTACTAACCCTGTTTGCCCAGACAGAGAGCTTCTTTTTGAAGGCCGTGATTTTGTCATTTGCCTGGAAAATGTCACACGCTCTGTCCTGGATCGACTGGTTTAGTTGGTTAAAGTGGTCGAATATGTCAGACAGATAAGCGAGCTTTATAACCCAGGCCTGATCCTGCAGATGTGCGGCAAGACTGGACTGTTTCCGAGTCAAGAATGCCTCAATCTCATCTCTCAGCTCATAGACCCTGCTCCCCACCTTTCCCCGTGACAGCCAACGAACGTCAGAGTGAAAGAGCAAGTGAGTATGTTCAGCACCCATCTCGTCACACAAGGCAGCGAATATTCTGGAATTTGATGCGTTGGCTTTAATTCAATTCACTATACGGACCACTTAGTTCAGAACATCATGCAATTCTGTGGACAAACGTTTGGAGGCAAGCACCTCTCGATGGATTACACAGTGTGTTGCCTGAACTGATGGACGGACATACTGTTTTTATCCTAGCTACAACGCCTGTGTGCCTACCAGTCATCGCTGCAGCCCCATCCGTACAGTCCCCGACACAACGCTCCCACAGCAACCCGTGCCCTGCAATGTACTCGTCAACCACGCGAAATATTTCCCCAGCAGTTGTGTTAAGAGGCAACTCTTTACAACACAAGAAATCCTCATTGAACTGTCCTTCGTGAGCATACCTGATGTTAGGCAGGTCGAACATTCGAACGCCAGTGTAGTCAACACGAGAGCTACCACGCTCAGCGCTGAAGAAAATTGGACTGAGTAGCGTTTTAAAACTGTTTAAATGAACAAAAATATAACGTTTTGGTTGGTCTGAATCACTTAAGTCATTCAAAAGTAATACCTACTTTCACGATATATTAGTGTTGATATGCATACAGCGCTTGCTAATTCATAGTTAGCTTTCAAAGAGCGTAGGTTTTGTTCTTACTTGAAAAAAGCCGTAACTTTAAGCAGTTTATAAAAAGTATATACGTTTTATTTAATATCAAACGATTGATGATCTGGTTTATACATATATTCTTAAACCAGTGACAATTAAATCTTTCCATACGTCTACCGTTAATAAAGTTATTTTGTCAGTGTAAAACTCACCACAGCGCGGAGATCCAGAGCGGACTTGGTTAGAATCTGTCTTATTTGGGCCAAAACGGGACCTGAAAAAGGGTGCGCACATAGTGTTTAAGCGAAAATGCAGGGCACTTCCCGTAACATTTAACAATCAAACTTGGGTTCATTTTGCAGACAACCCCTCTCGGGACTTGACACTGAGCGACGGCGCCGATCGGTCATAAATAACTTGGTTAACATGTGTTTTAAATACTTCAATTGTGTTGCTACTACCCTAAATGAACGCCGTCGCATAAGAGCTTTTAACTGGACCTAGAAGGAGGTCTCATTGAGCTCTGTTCCAAAAATAAAAAAAAATCCATAGCTGGACTTTAGAGATATTAGCCCTCAAATCATGTGATGCCCTTTATGCTTGGAGCATCCAAGCTTCTACGCTCAGCGCTGAAGAAAATTGGACTGCGTAGCGTTTTAAAACTGTTTCATAGGACAAAAATGTAACGTTTTTGTTGGTCTGAATCACTTAGGTCATTCAAACGTAATACCTACTTTCACCATATATTAGTGTTGATTTGCATACAGCGCTTGCTAATTCATAGTTAGCTTCCAAAAAGCGCAGGCTTTGATCTTACTTGAAAAAAGCCGTAACTTTAAGCAGTTAAAAATATATACGTATGTTTTATTTAATGTCAAACTATTGATGAACTGGTTTAAGCACATATTCTTAAACCACTGAAATGAAATCTTTCCATATGTCAACCGTTAATAAAGTAATTAATTCAGAGTGGACTTCGTTAGAATCTCTCTTATTCTGGCCAAAACGGGACCTGAAAACTGGTGCGCACCTAGTGTTTAAGCAAAAATGCAGGTCACTTCCCATATTAATTAACGATAAATCTTGGGTTTGTTTTGAAGACAACCTCTCACGGGAACTGACACTGAGCGACGGCGCCGATCGGTCATAAATAACTTAGTTCACGTGTGTTTCAAATACTTTAATTGTGTTGCTACTACCCGAAATTACATCCGCCGCATGAAAGCTTTAAACTGGATTTAGAAGGAGGTCTCATTGAGCTGTGATCAAATTAAGAAAGAAATCCATAGCTGGACTTTAGAGATACGCCCCCTCAAATCATGTGATGCCCTTGATTATGTGTTTTAAATACTGCAATTGCGCTGCTACTACCCTAAATGACATCCGTCGCATGAGAGCTCTTAACTGGACCTAGAAGGAGGTCTCATTGACCTGTGATCCAAAAATCTAAGAACTTGATAGCTGGACTTTGGAGATACGCCCACTCATGTGAGGCATGCTCCTTATAGCCTACTTCATTGTCGCTGAACTGCATTAGAGCTAAGTCCACTGTGTGATTAATTCGATTTGGCTCGTGACGGGAAAACAATGCAATACATTTTGGTTAGCCTTTATGTTTCCATTGGCTTCAATACTTTTGCATGTCTGGGAAGAGAACGTGATTATTTCAGTAGAATTTGAAATGAGGCGTCCGTAGGCTACCTGTCTCATGGGCTACTAACCTAGATCTTTTGAAACATGATATTTGCCTGCGCCTTTAGAAACATAGTAGCCTAGCCTGCATGAATACACCTTTTATTAACGTTACAGTAAGAAAACGTCTAAATCCATTCAATAATTAAATTGGGGGGGATTCCCCACCCGAAGTAACACTGACTATATAGACCTGTGCTTACAAACATTCGGGGCCAGATGTGGAGTGAGAGACAGCTAACTGCTTGCAGTCTGTGGATCGCAATACTGAATGGCCCTTGCAAGTTATTGAGATAATCCTTCTTTGTGTAATAAAACGAGCCATTGCTCAAATTGGAATTGGACTTGGACACGACATAAATAACAACAAATTGGAAGATAGGACTATTTAATTACTTAATAAAAAAAAAATGTGAAAACGGGTTTGACCTGCCTACTGATGTACACCAGAAGCATGGCTGCATTTGAAATATCAGTGCACTCATCTAACTGAATTGCAAACCAGTTAGACTTTTTTGCTCTCTCTATGATTTGCGCTTCAATGTCAGCTGCCATGTCCGCAATTCTACGGCAGACTGTGTCATTTGACAGAGGGATTTCCTTCACCTTTGCAGCAGCAGCCGGACCCAACACCTCAGAGCAAGCACTGACTAGCGAGGGCATAATTAGCCTTTCCCTCATCGTGAATGGAGCCTGACATTTCGAAATGTGGTGTGAAATTATGTACGATGCTTTTGCAAGTTTTTCGATTTCTGTTATTGTTTTTGAGTAATTTAGTTTTCTTCGCCAATTCGGTCCGTTTCCTGATGAAGAATTCCTCTGATTTGTCTTTGAGATGTGCATGTTTAGTCTCAAAAAAAAAAAAAAATGGTCAGTGATTGGTAGTTTGGCGCAATGACAGTTTGGCGCAGTTCACTTCTGTGACTGTCTCGCTGCGTTGCAGTCGTTTGCTGTTGACAGTGCTGACTTAAGTAGTCGTTGTTATTATAAAACGGCAATATACAACCATCTGCAATCACAATATAAAGACCAACAACAGTAACATATCTGGGTGGTAGATGTAAAAGGGTGGAGATGGTTTATTTGTAAATAAGACTTTTAGAAGCGAATTGGAGGTGGAATGTTCGAAGTGCGCGAAACCTTTAAAGCAACGCACGCAGAAATGGCGTCCATGTAACCATGGAAACTTGCTCTCCCCCTCACTTCTGCCTGGCTGCCTAAACTGGCTAGCCACCACAATCGTAGTGCACACACAGTATAGAGGAGAGATCGCCGCCTTCACGAGTTTTCTCAACTCCCAGTGCCATTCATTCCCTATGTAAATAGTTCAACTTTTGCTTAAGCGCGGTGCTGGTTAATGTCACTTTTTTTGAGACTCTAAACCTATTTTGACTTGTGCTCTGCGGACAGACCTGTGTTGTGCCGTTTTCTCACTCCCCGCAGAAACTCACTCTCCTTCGCGCGAACGCGCATTCGCTTGTTCTTAGTGCCGCTTATTTTCATTAGGTTCGATCTGCCTCTTAGTTTTGCATCTGCGCTATTCCTTCCGTCAAAATAAGTGTTTATATACTTTGTACCCCTACACAAAGACCAGAACATCACAGGAAGAGCAACTTATCACTAAAAAGCGATCCTATATTTAAGGTTTTAAGTTTTAAGATGAACACATCGCAATGCGAATATCAGAATTGCATGATAGACGACCCATAATGTACGCGATAACATCCACGATAACAAACTACTAGAGCAATTAGAATTCTTAATAGTTTGCAAGTAATACATTTGTGTAGGCCTATTATAATATTTATACTGCCAAAATTCAGCCCCCCCTCCTATCTATTGTTTGAAGTCTGAGACACTTCAAATGTATTATGGGTTACAACTTTAGGTTGCTTGATTGTACCCTAGAAAGCACATGCTTGTAGTCAAAACACGGACCATTTTGTAGTGGGGAGTAGGATTTTGGCGGGGCCAGTGTTATGCTGCTAAAATTCTTATCACCTTTTCAGTGTATGAATGTGTGCATGTGTATAACATGATATAACCCTCACTTCATAGAACAGCGCAAACTGGCTTTAACCAGAATAGAAAGAGAAGTGGGAGTCCCCGGTGCACAAGTCAGCAAGAGGACGAGTACATCAGAGTCTGTAGTTTGAGAAACAGACACCTCACAGGTCTTCAACTGGCAGCTTCATTAAATGGTGCCCACGAACGTCTCAACGTCAACAGTGAAGAGGTAACTCCTGGATGCTGGCCTTCAAGGTATAGTAGTAGTAATAATAATAATAATAATAATAATACATTTTATTTATATATAGTAGCAAAGAAAAAGCCATATCTGAGGCCAATAAAAGGAAAATATTAAGATGGGGGAAAAGAACACAGACGTTGGACAGAGGAACATTGCAAAAAAGTGTTATGGACAGACAAAACTAGTTTGATGTGTTTGGATCACACAGAAGAACAATTGTGAGACACAGAGCAAATAAAAGATGCTGGAGGAGTGCTTGACACCATCTGTTAAGCATGGTGGAGGAAATGTGATGGTCTGGGGGTGCTTTGGTGCTGGTAAATTGGGATACTGGTATTGCAAGGCTGTAATTGCTGCAAATTTGTGAAAATCATTATTTTTTACCTTGTCGATGTCCTGACTATATTTTCTATACATTTTGCAACTCATTTGAAAAATAAAAGTGTGAGTTTTCATGGAAAACATGACATTTTCTGGGTGACCCCAAACTTTGGAGTGGTAGTGTATGCTCTAACAAGATATATACTAACCAGAAAGTAGTAAGTCCTTAACTATGAGCAAAGTCTTAACTCACTTTCAAACTCCCTATTTGGAGCGGTTCTTCGTATGTCCGCAAAGAAGACTTTGTATGGCCCTATTTTTGATAGCAGCACATACACCTCTTTTCCTTTCCAGGCTTCTGCTACACCTGCAGTATTCAGGTTTAATAAATACTGGAATACATCCACATTATTTTTAACATCTAGAAAACCGTAAGTCCCATGAGGTCCTCCGGAAAATTTGCCAGAATCTACACATATGGTACATAATACATTTGAAGCTAGTATGTGCGATCAACTTCTGCAAATCTCCAAACATACAATCAGCATTATTTATAGTTGTATCAGTTGTTGATGTCCATGCATCTGATGCTGGGATGGTGAGTTCTCCTGGGTCTGTGGATGGGGGTGCTTGGATGGAGGCTGGGGTGGATGCTGCTGTAGTCGTGACAACAGGGGATGCTGGAGTGGATGCTGCTGTAGTCGTGACAACAGGGGATGCTGGGGTGGATGCTGCTGTAGTCGTGACAACAGGGGATGCTGGGGTGGATGCTGCTGTAGTCGTGACAACAGGGGATGCTGGGGTGGATGCTGCTGTAGTCGTGACAACAGGGGATGCTGGGGTGGATGCTGCTGTAGTGCTGGTGGCAGTGGTGGCAGCTGGCTTGACGTTTCTCTTCAGCTTTTTGGGGATGCGAGGACTCTGTGCATGGTGTTGCTTCAAGTGGTCGATGTTGATTTTTGGACCAAGTCAGCACTTTTCCCCTCCAGTGATGTAACAGTGCACGGCCCCAGGTAATTGGGGTCCAGTTTTCCTCCTTTCCTTTGCTGGCTTCTAATGTTCATCCTCCACACCCTGTCCCCAACATTAAATTGCTGAAGAGAAGCTTTCTGGGATCTTCTCCATTTTCTCTTGTGCATCCCTAATGTTGCCCTTAGCACATGAGAGAATCTCACTGACATTTAGGGCAAAGTTCGTCAGGTTTTCTTTGGACACAATCTCTCGAGACTGCTATCAATCTGAAAATGAAAGTTAGTAGTTATATATTTATTGAAAGGTTATACATTTATTAGTATTTCAATCTTTGGAGTAGCATTCAATCTTCGGAGTAGTTAAAACCCGGTACTAACCTTGTACTGCCCTGGGATCCGTGATGGATACCGTGCCTCTCTCCCAAACATCATATAATACGGTGAGAATTTTGTTGTCATTTGCCTTTTGGTTCTGAGGCCAAACATCACAGCATCGAGATGCATATCCCATTCCTTGGGTTTGTTTCTGACCAGTTTACAAAGTGCTCTGAAGAGAAGACATCATCAAAGATTAATCATGGTGTCATTTTAGATTTTCACCTTTTTCACCATATTATCATACTTTAAATATATGATAATTTACATATTTTGCTCTTTTCTAAGATATAGCATAAAAAGGTCATATAGGTTAGAGCAGCATTATTTCATAGTCAGTATCGTTATAATTTAAACATACAGATCTTACCTCTGTATGGTTGCGTTCATCCTCTCCACTAAACCATTTGTTTGTGGATGGTATGGAGCACAAAGACTCCTTTTAATATTCAGTACCTGTTGCGGAATTTCTATGTCTCCGCACTCTAGTGAGATCGAAATAATTAAATACTTTGAGAAATAACGTCCGCTTGCTTTTAGTGGTTTTAATGGAGATGAGTAAAAAGGTAACAGAGTTGCTATACAATATATCAACTGCAAAGTAACAAAATAAAACTGATCAGACAAAAGAAAATCCTAGCTGCAGGCTAAAGTCATACAAAATGAGGATGCATGACTGGTGCGCACAAAATCACAATCCCCCTAACGTCCCTTATATACACGTTTCCTTAGGAATGTTGATTTAGTGCAATTGCAGTCAGCATCTCTTAACTCTCGGACCTCCCTAGGTCAAAGAGTTCTTTTACACAGGGCAATAAACAATGCCATCTGGCTGACCGGTCATAAAGTCTGACATCTTGTTTACATCTAAACAGGAAGAATACACAAACCTATAAGTCACTAAGTTACTTGTGATGACTGTTAGGTGAAAAGATTAACCCCAAGGGTTCAATCTAACTACAAAGGGAACTTTGTTTGAACTCATAGGAAAAACACAGAGTAACATTTCATAGTTAAGGCTAAATTACATTTTTCCCATCACACTCCCCCATTTCGAATATCTCGTATTCGTATACATACAAAAATGAAATCTGAAAATACTCTGAGACCCATGTGAGGAGCAAACGATTATAGCAACCTGTAACATTGTTCTTCCTAGCTTTATTCATTACATATCTATACCAAAGGTTAGTTTCATAATGATGAGTAGGATCCAAGGCACTGTTAATCCAATCTTCATCATTCATTGCACGTGTCGCGGTTCTCTTAGAGATGTTCCTAAATTGTTCAGTATGGACTTCTTCTTTATCATAATTGTCTAAAAAATACAATAGTAGAATCACAATTAAAAACGATAAAATACATAATGTGCCTCTAAGGCCACAAAGTCCTGGTTGTTGAAAAGGACGCCATGATCTCTGTGTCTTGAATACGCAAGTTGGACCTTCTAACAAAGAACAGGTCGTTGCTGTCTTTCCTCCATTGGTTCTAAGCGGTTCTCGTGGAGATGAAACCAAAGGAACGTTCTGCGCTCCCTCGTCCATTGCCGGCGAAATAACCTCGTTCATGTGTGTGTGCTCTCTGGAGTGTGTGTGCATTATGTGAATCACCGGTGCAGCGTAGAGCAGCGATCTGCGTACACTCTAGGCTGTGATGAAATCAACGCTGCCTTGCCCATGTACGTGTGTGTGTGGGGGCAAGTGATTCAATTTGGTTCCTCCTGCTCTCTCTGTGTCTCACTCTGGTCTTGGAGAGACGAATTGCTGGATGTGTTGTCCTCGTCCAGCTGTGGAACCTTTTTGCAGTGGCTTGCGTGGATCCACGTTGCTCGCTCTGCTACTTTGACCGCTGTGTGGGTGATCAACAGCACCTGCCAGGGACCTTGCCACTTCCTCGACTTTCAGTGCTTTCGTCGGAAGTCCTTCACCACCACGAAGTCACCTGGCTGGATGGAGTGTAGTAGCCTGTCAGCTGGGAGTGGCAATGCTACAGCCACTTGTTTCCTAATGTCAGACAAAGCACGAGATAAGTTAACACAGTAGTTCAATACAGCATTTTCACACAGAGTGGTTGATCGAGGAGGCTGTCCGGGATGTTCCACACCTACATGGGGAGGAGCTGCAAACAACGTTTCAAAAGGACTCAGGCCTGTACGTGTTCTTTTTTTTCTCATCCTCATATACATCAGTACAATGGGCAATGCCTTTGTCCATTTTAGACCTGTCTCTTCACAGCATTTGGATAGTTTCAGTTTTAAAGTACCGTTCTCCCGTTCCACTGCCCCTCCACTAGCTGGGTGATACGCACAGTGTGTCTTCAAGTCTATGCCTAAGAACGTGCTGATTTCCGATATCGCCTTGTTAACAAAATGAGATCCATTGTCGCTTGATAATTTTGAGGGAATTCCCCATCGCGGAATTACTTCCGTGAGTAGTGCTTTACCCACCACTCCTGCCGACGCCTTAGATGCTGGGAACGCCTCAACCCATTTTGACCACATATCCACCATCACTAAACAATACTTCTTACCTTCTGACGGGGATAGTTCAATGAAATCCATCATGATGTGCTCAAAAGGACGAGTTGGTGTTGGGTGTGCCGCCTGCTGAATAACCTTTTCAGCTTTTCCAACATTATGTGTTGCACATAGGACACATGCTTGACAGTATTTTTGAGCATAACTTGAAAACCCTTTTGTAAACCAGTGTGTGTTAATCAATGCTAACATTCCCCCTTTTGACGCATGGTCTGACCCATGTGTCAATTTAGCATAGTGAGGGAAGAGTGCCTTCGGAAGACACGGTTTACCATCAGGTCCCATCCATATGCCGTCTTTTAGCTCAGAGCCAACCGAACGCCATACCGCAATCTCGCCTGGATTGGAAAGAGAACGAAACGCATCAGTATCGCATGGGTTAGGGGCAGGTTGGGAGGTCATCACCGTGGTAGACTCCGGAAGGGGCCTCCGCGCAGCAGCCTTCGCCGCTGCGTCCGCTCTAGTGTTACCAAGAGAGACATCATCCGTCTCACCCGTGTGAGCAGCGCATTTACAAACCGCAACCATGGTGGGGAGTAGAATGGCATCCAAAAGCTGATGAATGAGGTCATGATGTAATACCGGCTTACCATCCGATTTCAGAAATTTGCGATGCTTCCACAGGGCCCCAAAATCATGAACAACGCCAAAAGCATACCTAGAGTCTGTATAGATATTGACAGATCGGTCCGCGGCGAAAATGCATGCTTGAGTTAACGCCACGAGCTCCGCCGCTTGCGCCGAATAATGATGAGGAAGAGGGCCAGACACGACAACATCAGAATCAGTGGTTACTGCAAAACCCACAAGGTTGATTCCTGAGTCTGGATCCCTGGAAGCAGAGCCATCTACATACAACACAAGATCAGTGTTAGTGAGAGGAACCTCAGAAAGGTCGGGCCTGGGCGTACAGGTTTCCTGGAGCTCAGCCAAACAGTTGTGTGGTTCCCCGTCCTCAGGACCTGGTAACAAAGAGGCAGCATTAATCACATTACATCTCTTAACTGAAACATTGGGCATGTCAAGAAGGATGGTGTGATACCGCAGCCACCTTGCTGCAGAGAGATGAGACGTTTTCTGTTCAAGGAGAATGAGAGAGACCGCGTGTGGCACTAATAGTGTCAGTGGCGTGTATCCAACGATGTCTCGTGAAGCAATGAGGGCCTTCTCAGCTGCTGCCACTGCCCGCAGGCAACGCGGGAGGCCCGCAGCCACAGGATCCAGCTTTGCAGAGAAGTATGCCACAGGTTGTAATTTATCCCCATGCTCTTGTAATAACACAGAGACCATGCACCCCTCCCGCTCATCCACAGCCTGGATGAAAGGACGGGTGGGGTCTGGTAGACCAAGAGTGGGGGCTGATTGTAAAGCCAGCTTCAGGTCGCAAAAGGCCCTTTCAGCCTCAGCTGTCCAAGAGAGATGGCCATGAGAAGATAAGCCCTTGCCATAAATTAGTGAAGCCAAAGGAGCCTCCAGCAGCGAAAAAGAAGGCATGAAAGACCTACAATACCCACACATCCCCAAGAATGATAACAGTTGTTTCTTTGTAACTGGTTTGGGTATATTAGCGATAGCTTCAATCCGCTTTGGAGATAAGGTTTTACCCTCTTTAGAAATGAAATGCCCAAGGAATGTGACCTGCTGCTTGACAAACTGAAGTTTGGAGAGACTGGCCTTGTGCCCCTCAGCAGCCAAATGTTTCAAGAGGGCAATTGTGTTCTGCAGGCAGTCATCCTTTGTGGGAGATGCAACCATCAGGTCATCGACATATTGTAAGAGAGCTGTACCTGGAGTTAATACAAGCGTGTCCAGACTCTCTCTCAAAGCTGCGTTGTACAGTGTGGGCGACTCGCAGTACCCTTGACAAAGTCTGGTGAATGTGTAAGGTTTTCCGTCAAAGTTGAAAGCGAACCAGAACTGGCTCTCTGGTGCCACTGGCACACTGAAAAAAGCATTACTCAAATCAACCACCGAAAACCAACAGGAGTTGTTGGGAATTTGCAACAAGATAGTACTGGGATTAGGAACAGTACATGCCCGCGGGTGAACAGCAGCATTCACTGCCTGTAAGTCCTGCACAAAACGCCATTCAGTTGGAGTGACTTTCTCCCTAATCTTCTTCACAGGAAAAATGGGCGTTCAAACGGGCGAGTCAGCACAAGGTCGAATTATTCCCCGTTGTAACAATGAGTCAAATACAGGCCGTATTCCATCGACAGCTTCCTGTTTCAAAGGGTACTGTGCTTTGCATGGTCGGTGGGCAGACTTAGGGACAATCACAACAGGCTGGGCATTCCTAATCAACCCCACATCATATTTATCCCTTGCCCACAACACAGAGGGAACATCCTCCAACTCAGGTGGGATAAGAAGCTCCCCAGTCAGCAACAACGCCACCTCAGGCACACTCTCATCTTCCAAACTGACTGATCGCAACGCCGGCGATCTAACCATGAAAGGCTGCCTAAAAACATTACTAGAAGGGGAGAACATAACCCGAGCATCCTCTGTCACATGCCAATCTACAATGGCCACACAGCGTCTAACAAATTGTCCCAAGTCTTTCCACATAGTCCCTGAAGCCTTGGACAATGAAATATGAGGTGAAGATAAATCATAGGAGAACAACAACTGCTGTGCCGCGGTAAGCGAAACCGCCACTGCGCATGTCTGAGAAGACCAGTATAGCGTAGAACACTGAATGTTGTCGTTAGTCAGTCTTAAAAACTTCTCCTCATATTGATTATCTGGACCCACTGATACATAAGCCGTACAATTCAATTCGTCAGAGGACATCCAATCGTCTTCCTCCATACCAACCTGTTTTGCCTTCTCAAGCATATCCGATGCAATGAGAGATGGAATCTTCCATTGATAAACATATATCGGAGTCATAGAACAATATTTCACCAAATTAGTAGTCCATTTGTCAGACTGGCCACTCAACACCCTTAAACCTTCTGGTGTTGAGATCAAACTAATGCCAAGTCTTATCATTAGGTCCCGCCCCAACAGATTCACGGGACACACATTAGAAGCCAAAAATGAATGCTTAATATTGACAGGGTGAATCAACCCCTGTCCAAACTCACAAGTCAGGGGAACAGTAAATTGTTCCCTAATCGTTGTCCCCGATGCCCCTATAGAAAACACATGTCTGCCACTAAGTTTCGGGTTAGGCATATCTCGCGTAGTAATAACAGAATTGGTCGCACCAGAATCAACCAAAAACGTAATCGCCTGTCCACCTATCGTGAGAGAGGTTTCGGGCAAAGTTTTGTGCTTCTCAGACGAATACATTGCATACGTTTCAATCGGAGGAGACAATTTGCACTCCAAATATGAAATACCCTGTGCTACACTTTCTACGTCGTCTAAGGAAGTACAATCAGTAGCAAGCAGTTCTTCGTTGCAAAAAGCGTGTGTGCGTGGTGTTAGTAAAGCAAGCGAGTCTTCATTGCAGGCAGCGTGTGTGTGTGCGTGTGTTCCTACATTACCCTCTTCCGTCGATGCATAGGGACCGGCCTGTACCTTTCCGCTCCCCCTCTCCACTTGTAGTCAATCCGACTGTTGTGGTTTCTGCTCTTGCAGATGTCTCTTCCTCATGGGGCAGTCATTGCTCCAATGTCCTTTTTGTCCACAACAAAAACATTCATCTCCCGCCACCTCTCGTTTGTTAGTTCCACGTCCTCTCCCTCTGCCGCGTCCACGATATGGCCCTCGGCCTGAACGCTCACCTCCAGACAGGTCTCCGACCGCTTTGAAAAGAGTGAGTTGAGCTTGCTGCATTTGTTTGTCTTCACTGGCTGTCTTCTTCAACCTTTCCTCTCGCAACTGGTTCTCAGCGTGTTTAGCGTGTCTGAGTATTTCTTGCAGCCGTACTTCGTCATATCCGATGCAGCTGCATTTGACCCCAGTTGAGATGGACTGAAGTAGACCGTCCATAAAACATTTGATGAGGTGGGTCTCCCAATTGCCCTGCTGGCCATCTAAATGCCGTGGTTCGGTCAGTCCACTATTCTCATTGAACACAGCATGGAGCCTAGTGTAATAATCCGAAACTAGCTCATCGCACTTTTGTTTACATGCCGTAATCTTGCTGATGTCAATTTTAAATGGAAAAGCGTCCTCTATGCCACGGAGCAACAAACCCAGCATGTCTTTGTAGTCGTCATTGTCTGTGTGGTTCCAGCGTGGATCTAACCTTCTGACGTCACCGTCACAGGCCGCTCTCACTTTAGCATAGTCCGTCGGACCCATCAACTTCATCAGAAGTCGACGTATTTCCGCCGTAGTGGGACTGAATTCTAGACAGAACAGTAAAAATTCTACTGCAAATTTAGGTCCTGATGATTTCGGGTTTGGTAGATGGGCCAACGCCTCCACCATGTCCTTTTCTGTCCAAGCGCGGTATACCATAATGGGCCCTTGAGCCCCGGCCACCTGTACCATCGGCAAGCTTAGGTCCCTATCTAAATCGTCTTTGTCGGAGGCCGCTTGATATCGAAGAATCATTCTGTGACCTCCCGTTGTTGTCCGAGACGATGTAGACGCAGCGTTCGTACTCTGGAGCGGTGGTGAGGGCAACGGCATCGGCTGCTCCGATGTCTGCTTCCGTGGTGGTAGAGATGTTCCCGATTCCGGTCGGTAAGGGGGAGGGGTCGCGTCCAGGTCCAGGTCGGATCTATTCAACGTAGGATAAAGAGAAGCCACTCGAGGTGGGTCAACTGGGCTAAGACATTTCTTATGAACTTTCTGCTTCTTCTCTCTACACTCAGCTTCAGACTTCCACATATTCAAACTATCTTTCTGACTTTCTATTTCCTTCAAATCACATACTTTAATCCTTTTCTTTTCCCCCAATCTATCGGACAATTTCTCAATTTGGGTCAAGCTAAGAGATCCCCCTTGTGGAAATCCCAAAACCTCGCACCAATACCACAAAAATTGAATTGATCGTTCACCGTATTTAGCCAACATGATTGTCTCAATGGATCCCACGTCAGGTGGAGAAGCCTGACGTTTACCGCAAACCGACCCCATGCCAGGGTGTGTGATCACACTGAATATTAAAAGCTTCCTATTAATATTCTAAAATACAGGCGTCCACGTAAGTCTCGATTCGTTTTCGGGCACAATCTAAATAAAGCCAGAACGCCAGGCTTTCTCTTAGAACTGTAGCGTGTGTGTGTGACAGTTACGTAACACAAGAGACCCACAATTCAGTCCCCCTTTTTTCTTTCGTATCCACAAACAATCATACAGACCTATACATAGAACATCATTTTCCAATTTTTTTTTTCCGTAAATATTAGGCGCTTTGAATATAAAGAATTTCAATATCCCACCGGATGATTTAGGATGACCCCAATAGGTTCTTTGAGATCCCAGTGGAGATGATCAAGAACCGGAGAGAGCTGGTCCTCGCGTCTCAGATCTAGTGAGGTTAGAGGCAGAAAATGTCTTTTCTGGAGGCCAATCACCACTTCTCATCGGTTCCTGACAGTCAACCAAGGAATCCCACTTTTCTGACACCAAGTTGTTGCGGAATTTCTATGTCTCCGCACTCCAGTGAGATCGAAATAATTAAATACTTTGAGAAATAACGTCCGCTTGCTTTTAGTGGTTTTAATGGAGATGAGTAAAAAGGTAACAGAGTTGCTATACAATATATCAACTGCAAAGTAACAAAATAAAACTGATCAGACAAAAGAAAATCCTAGCTGCAGCCTAAAGTCATACAAAATGAGGATGCATGACTGGTGCGCACAAAATCACAATCCCCCTAACGAGTAACATTTCATAGTTAAGGCTAAATTACATTTTTCCCATCACATACCTCACAAACATGTTTGTTGAGCTGTAATTAGTAAAGACATTTTAGACACTAAGGGACAAGAAAAATCGTTACAGACGATATGTAATAACGTTTTACCAATTTCATGAAATGACATAAAACATACGAGTAGTACTTGTTGTGATCTAAGCCAGAATTAAAATGTTACAACCATGGTCATACTGTACATACAGTGGAGCCATAAAGTATTTAGTCAGCCACTGATTGTGCAAGTTCTCCTACTTAGAAAGATGAGAGAGGTCTGTAATTTTCTTCATAGGTACACTTCAACTATGAGAGACAAAAATGAGAAAAAAAAAATCCAGGAAGTCACATTGTAGGATTTTTAAAGAATTTATTTGTAAATGATGGTGGAAAATAAGTATTTGGTCACCCACAAACAAGCAAGATTTCTGGCTCTCACAGACCTGTAAATTCTTCTTTAAGAAGCTCTTCTGTCCTCCACTTGTTACCTGTATTAATGGAACCTGTTTGACCTCGTCATCTGTATAAAAGACACCTGTCCAAAGCCTCAAACAGTCAGACTCCAAACTCAACCATGGCCAAGACCAAAGAGCTGTCGAAGGACACCAGGAAGAAAATTGTAGACCTGCACCAGGCTGGGAAGAGTGAATCTGCAATAGGCAAGCAGGTTGGTGTGAGTAGATAGACTGTGGGAGCAATTGTAAGAAAATGGAAGAAATAGAAGACCATTGATAATCTCCCTCGATCTGGGGCCCCACGCAAGATCTCATCCCGTGGGGTCAAAATGATCATGAGAACGGTGAGCAAAAATCCCAGAACTACACAGAGGGACCTGATGAATGACCTGCAGAGAGCTGGGACCAAAGTAACAAAGGCTACCATCAGTAACACACTACGCCGAGAGGGACTCAAATCCTGCAGTGCCAGGCGTGTCCCCCTGCTTAAGCCAGTACATGTCCAGGCCCGTCTGAAGTTTGCAAGAGAGCATATGGATGATCCAGAAGAGGATTGGGAGAATATCATGTGGTCAGATGAAACCAAAATAGAACTTTTTGGTAAAAACTCAACTCGTCGTGTTTGGAGGAAGAAGAATGCCGAGTTGCATCCATACGTACCGAGAACACCATACGTACTGTGAAGCTTGGGGGTGGAAACATCATGCTTTGGGGTTGTTTTACTGCAAAGGGGACAGGACGACTGATCCGTGTTAAGGGAAGAATGAACGGGGCCATGTATCGTGAGATTTTAAGCCAAAACCTCCTTCCATCAGTGAGAGCATTGAAGATGGAACGTGGCTGGGTCTTCCAGCATGACAATGATCCCAAACACACCGCTCAGGCAACGAAGGAGTGGCTCCATAAAAAGCATTTCAAGGTCCTGGAGTGGCCTCGCCAGTCTCCAGACCTCAACCCCATAGAAAATTTGTGGAGGCAGTTGAAAATCCGTGTTGCCCAGCGACAGCCCCAAAACATGACTGCTCTAGAAGAGATCTGCATGGAGGAATGGGCCAAAATACCAGCTACAGTGTGTGCAAACCTGGTGAAGACTTACAGGAAACGTTTGACCTCTGTCATTGCCAACAAAGGTTATGTTACAAAGTATTGAGTTGAACTTTTGTTATTGACCAAATACTTATTTTCCACCATCATTTAAAAATAAATTCTTTAAAAATCCTACGATGTGATTTCCTGGATTTGTTTTTCTCATTTTTGTCTCTCATAGTTGAAGTGTACCTATGATGAAAATTACAGACCTCTCTCATCTTTCTAAGTAGGAGAACTTGCACAATCAGTGGCTGACTAAATACTTTTTGGCCCCACTGTATGCACATATGAAACTTACAGCATTTACCAACTCCTTCTCCTGGTCTGTGAGGACTCTTTTCGGTGCCTCAAACTGGTGCACAAATTTTAGTAGACACCCAGTGACTTCTTTGGCTGTTTTGGAGGAAAGGGCATAGGCTTGTGGCCACTTTGTGAGGTAGTCCACCATCACACATATGTATTGGTTCCCACTTTCCGTAAGTGACAGTTTCCCAATAATGTCCATTTCCATCAGCTCAAATGGCTCATTAACCTAGAAGAAAAGAATAATATGATAACAACACCCATGTTAGAATTTGTTTGCTGTATTTAATTTAACAGTTCACAAGTTAACAAGGACATATCCGATCACTGTGTTTTATTGATTATGATTGTAATTGAAATACAAAACGCAAGACTTAATAGGAATGTAATATAAAAGAAAACATACTGTGATAGGTGTGAACTCCACCTCACATTTTATGGTAGTTCTGTTGGCCTGGCATGGAATGCACTCTGCCACCTTTAGTAAAACATCAACATTTCAAATGTTAAAATACACAAATTTATATGATCATCACTTGAAAAACGCTTGAATTTGGACTAGTACTTATAACAAACATTGAAAGATATTACTTTCAATGGTCAGCATTAAATAAACAGACAAAAATGTGTCATAGCATTAAATCATTTAAATGTGTATAATCACCCATGTGTCAATGTCTGAAGACATGTCAGGCCAATAGAAGCATAAAGAGATGGCATCTCTTGTTTTTCGTTGCCCACAGTGCGCTCCAATGGTGCTGCTGTGGAACTCTCCGAAAATTGCATGTGCATCCTCTTTTCCAAGGACAACTTTTGATTTAACGGCCGAAGATGTTCCCTTGTGCCGCATATAATAGAGTTCACTATCTGTTAAATAATAGGAGATTAGTTTATGACTAAGACATTTAGTGACATTAACGTTATAGTATATTATAGTATTGCATAGACACAGCTTGTCAACACAGCTGTGGGACGATGATTCCCTTGAAATACGCTAAAAGTGGGGGATGGTAAATTGGCTACTGACTGACACTTGACCTTCTGCCATAAAACCACAATTGGACTACTGTTGTGAAGGAATGGTTTATTCTAATTGTTTGTGGAACGATCATCTCACCTTCGACACAGAATGTGTTCGCCTTCTGGCGGAAATTTCTTTTTTCCTTCTTGTACAAGCCCTCCGGATAAACACCATTCCATTTATATCGAACAATTTGGCAATACAGATTCGGATCCATTTTCTGGACGTATATCGAAAAGAAAAGTGAATACAGAACCAATCAGTACATGAAATTTCGGAAACAACTTATATATGACGACCGATTGCGATAATTATGTTGTATTTTGTTTACTAAACTTACCTATGTTGCTTCGCTGTCGCTCATCCAAACTCTCGTGATAATTGATGAAACTTGAGGTGACCCTCAACCCCAAATGATGTAGAAAATGCAGCGGCCAAATACATTTTGACTTACCGAAAACGTTATCTCTTTGGTTACACTCTTAAACTAATTATTGTCAAACGAAAGCTTAAAGTTGTAACCATAATGAATTTGAAGTGTCTCAGACTTTGCAAACAATAGATGGGAGGGGGGAGTTACATTTTGGCAGCATAACACTGGGCCCGCTAAAATCCTACTCCCCACTACAAAATGGTCCGTGTTTTGACTACAAGTATGTGCTTTCTAGGGTACAATCAGAGAACCTAAAGATGTAACAGCAATACATTTTAAGTGTCTCAGACTTTGCAAGCAATAGATACGGATGGGGGGCTGAACTTTCGCAGTATAAATATGATGATAGGCCTACACAAATGTAGTACTTGCAAACTATTAAGAATTCGAATTGCTCTCGTAGTTTGTTATCGTGGATGTTATTGCGTATGTCACGGGGTGGGAACAAATTGGCAACAAGCTGTGCGGTATCAGCTTATTAGCGAGGCAGCCCTGGGATTGGTGGGAGGATTGGGTAAAAGGCATTGTGTTTGGGTGGTTGAGGAAGCGGAAGAAGGGGGATAATGTATTGATGCTCGTAGCGGTATCTGTTGTGGACCTGAGTATATGCCCTGGGTTGGCACGAGACGAACGAACGAGCGAGCGAGTGAGCGACCGAGTGAGCAAGCAATCAGTGGATGCGTGTGTTGGTGTGAGTCTTTCTCTCCTAGGGCAGCAAAGGACTGGTGATTACGACTGTGGCGTTGAGAGGGAAATCAAGGGTCGGACGTCGAGAGCCCAACCAGGTCTGCCAGAGTGGTGCGGTACAGCAGCTTAGTTCCACTGTGACTTTCAGCAACGAGGGGGCGTGGCCTTGCGCGACAGCAGCTTCGTTCCAGTGTGACTGTCAACAACGAGGGGGCGGAGCCCTGCACGACATCAGCGATTGTTCCAGCGGACTGTCAGAAAAGGCGGGGGGGCGTGGCCTTGACGACTTCAGTGTCCCCTGGACGACTTCAGTGAGCTGCATGCTCCCAACCGAACGTTGGTCTTATCCTTTTTGTGGGGATTTGGTTCTCCGCAGTGCAGGGGAAGAGAACCTATCCCCACTACTATTTTGTTTGTTGTGCTGTCTTGTGTGTCCATATTTCACCCTCCTTAACATTGCTTATTGAATCCCCTTTGTGATCCGGTGTGGGATAGCGTTAAGGGTGGGCCCCAGGGATCCAGGAACACGTGTGTTGTGCTTAGGCCCATAGTGGAGCTTTTTCCTCCTCATACTTTGTAGTGGTTTGAATGGAGTTATTCTCCCTTTTGTGTGTGCTATTTTGTGGAAAACAGTCATGCGTGCAGTGACCAGTGTGATGTGCCTTTCAGTTGTTTAGGCGAGTGCAGTGGATTATTGGGGTAGGGACACGGTCACTCACCTTCAGGCGCTAAGGTCACCCAGTCACAGAGGGGAGGGTCAACCGTGACACATACATTATGGGTCGTCTATCACGCAATTCTGATTTTCGCATTGCGATGTGTTCAGCTTAAAACTTAAAATCTTAAATATAGGATCGCTTTTTTGTTTGTTGTTAAGTTGCTGTTCCTGTGATGTTCTGGTCTTTGTGTAGGGGTACAAAGTATATAAACATTTATTTTGACGGAAGGAATAGCGCAGATGCAAAACTAAAAGATCGAACCTAATGAAAATAAGCGGCACTAAGAACAAGCGAACAAGCGAATGCGCGAAAGCTAAACCCTGACTCTTGACTTCTTGCAAATTGGGGCAAATGGTCTTCCTTCCCACTGCCGTTTATAGATATGTAGGCCTATATAGTTGAATGATTGGTCTGAGCTAACTAACCTTTGCTAACACATGAAAGTTTCGGACACTCATCTTCTACCGCTTATCCCGTTTTACAGGGTCGCGGGGGGGCTGGAGCCTATCCCAGCCAACACAGGGCGTAAGGCAGGGCGCCAGTCTATCACAGGGCTAACACATATAGCGACAGACAACCAGTCACACTCGCATTCACATTCACATTCACACCCTATGGGCAATTTAGAGTCACCAATTAACTTGCATGGTTTTTGGACTGTGGGAGGAAACCGGAGTACCCGGCGGAAACCCACGCCAGCACAGGGAGAACATGCAAACTCCACACAGAAAGGCCCTTAGGTCAGGTGGGGTTGGAACCCAGAACCTTCTTGCTAACCACTGAGCCACCGCGCCGCCCAATAGTTTCGGACACCTAATATTATATTGAACATAATTCCAAAAGTAGGTCTAACGTGTTCTGTCACCAAATACTCTACTCAACTTTGTCAGGGGCTCACTGTATATATTCTAAAAGTATTTACGATGAAAATGTAGGAAAAAAATCGCTTCGTAAAATAAGCACTGCCAAGATATATTTTTCAATCCCACAATACTTTGTGTTTTGCGTTTTACTGCTTAAAACCAGTAGTACATTGTATCACAGGAATAGAGCGCTGAAACCACCTTCGCAGTGCATTGCAATGTACAGTATTGTACAGCTAAACAAAAATACAACAATTGAATGTTACATTTTGCTATATTTTGCTGTAAAAACGCAGATCTTTTTTTACAGTGTAGTTGAATTCATTAGCAATCAACTGCAATACTCTAGACAGCTTCACGGGTCCGGTGGATGTACGCTAAATCCAGAGAACATGGACTACGTGTGAGGAAAGAGGATGTACGCTTGGTGGTGAAGGAGCTGGATCTTAGAGGAGTGGCACTAATTGGAAGACATGTAATTGACAGAAAAGCACAGTATCTGATGAAGATATCTGTGCTTGCACAGCCTGTGCTGCCAAGCAATTAAATGTCAGAGATAATGTAACAGCACGAGTTCATGACATTTTTGTTAATGTGAAAATATTTTTTATTAACAATCATTTTGTATTGTTGCAGGCCACATTGAACACAGGCCACATCCGCGTGTAGATTTTTTTTAAACAGGATCTCACATAGATAACTTCAACATTAACTTTCATAAAGTTTTTCTCTGAATAATGAAAAATGTATAACACTGACAAACAATTAATAAACAAACCAGTGATGGAGGACACTATTTTTCTTATTAGCAGCATAAGAAACAATATTAAGCTCAGCCTTAAACCTGGGTTGGGGATAACCTGACAGAAATGAAAGCAGCAATCAATTTCACAGCATATTAAAAATGTAAATCATCCTTGTGAAAACTATGGTGATGTAGGTTCAGTGCATCAGATGTTTTTATCAATAAAAAAACAATAAATTATAAAATAATGACACTTTTTACTCTTAGGCCTGATAAGGACTGTTCTCAAGTTCAAAGGATGTTCATGTCAAGGTAGTTGCTGGACAGGATGTTGCCAAACTCTGCGAAAATCAGGGTAAGAACTGTAAGTACATGGTACTTCAAGGGTAGCTCCACAGGTATGAGCAACAGGCCTTCTGTTGAGCCCAGTTTCAGCATTAAAGCATACCATCATTTTGAGTGACTTCTTTTGAGCTGATACTGGGCGAAATTGACCTAAGTGTTGCAACTTTTTCGAGCTTAAAATGAAAGTCTATACACTTCTTCCATTGTTGTGGTTGAACTGGCCCGGATGTAGTAGCCTGCCTACGTTGAGCTATATTACGTTTTTGCGAGATCTCGCAAAAGTACATTTACATTTTTTCCCCCACCATGTCCCCTTAGGGGCTCCGTACCTTAGCCACAAGGTGGCAGTTTAGTCTCATCTCACCTGCAGGGTGTCTGAGTCTGGGCTGATGAGGGACCTTTAAGCACCTCCTTTTTCTCAATCAGGAAGAACATCTCTAGAATTAGCCTTGTATGTTTGTATCAGTCATTCTGCAGAGTCAATCGGGATGGAGATGGCATTCTTCCTACTGAGTGAGTAGCTTCTGTGTTGATGTGTGTGCCTTGATGTCTATTTGTGTTAATTTTCCTGTATTAAACGGACGGAAGCATTTTTATACAGTGAAGGAAATAATTATTTGATCCCTTGCAGATTTTGTAAGTTTGTCCACTGACAACAAAATGAAAGGTCTATAATTTCAATGGTAGGTTTATTTTAACATTCAGAGATAGAATAAAAAAAAAGAAATCCAGAAAATCACATTATATAAAATATATACATTGATTTGCATTTGATTGAGTGAAATAAGTATTTGATCCCCTAGCACAACATGACTTAGTACTTGGTGGAGAAACCCTTGTTGGCAAGCACGGAGGTCAGACGTCTCTTGTAGGTTGGTTACCAGGTTTGTGCACATCTCAGGGGGGATTTTGGTCCACTCCGCTTTGCATATCCTCTCCAAATCCTTAAGGTTTCGAGGCTGTCATTTAGCAACTCGAAGCTTCAGCTCCCTCCATAGATTTTCTATGGGATTAAGGTCTGGAGACTGGCTAGGCCACTCCATGACCTTAATGTGCTTCTTCCTGAGCCACTCCTTTGTTGCCATGGCAGTCTGTTTTGGGTCATTGTCGTGCTGGAAGATCCACCCACGACCCATTTTCAGTGTCCTGGCTGAGGGAAGGAGGTTGTCGCCCAAGATTTCACGGTACGTCGCCTCGTCCATCCTCCCCTCGATGCGGTGAAGTTGTCCTGTTCCCTTAGCAGAGAAACACCCCCAAAACATAAAGTTTCCACCTCCATGCTTGATGGTGGGGATGTTGTTCTTGGGGTCATAGTCAGCATTTCTCTTCCTCCAAACACGGCGAGTCGAGTTGATGCCAAAGAGCTCGATTTTGGTCTCATCTGACCACAGCACCTTCTCCCAAGCCTCCTCTGAATCATTCAGGTGTTCATTGGCAAACTTCAGACGGGCCTGTACATGTACCTTCTTGAGCAGGGGGACCTTTCGGGGCGCTGCAGGATTTTAATCCATTCCTGCGTAGTGTATTACCAAGGGTTTTCTTGGTGACTGTGGTCCCAGCTGCCTTGAGATCATTAACAAGCTCCTCCCGTGTAGTTCTGGGCTGATCCCTCACCTTTCTCATGATCCTCGATACCCCACGAGGAGAGATCTTGCATGGAGCCCCAGACCGAGGGCGATTGATGGTCATTTTGTGTTTCTTCCACTTTCGAATAATTGCATGAACAGTTGTCTCCTTCTCACCGAGCTGCTTGCCGATGGTCTTGTAGCCCATTCCAGCCTTGTGCAGGTCTACAATCTTGTCGCTGACGTCCTTAGACAGCTCTTTGGTCTTGCCCATTGTGGAGAGGTTGCAATCTGATTGCTTGATTCTGTGGACAGGTGTCGTTTATACAGGTAAAGAGTTGAGGCAGGTGTCTCTTATACTGGTAACAAGTTGAAATTAGGAGCACTTTCTTAGAGTGAGGGGGACTAATATACCCGGCCTGTGGGAGCCAGAATTCGTGCTAGTTGGTAGGGGATCAAATACTTATTTCACTCAATCAAATGCAAATCAATGTATATATTTTATATAATGTGATTTTCTGGATTTCTATTTTTTTTATTCTATCTCTGAATGTTAAAATAAACCTACCATTAAAATTATAGACCTCTCATTTCTTTGTCAGTGGACAAACTTACAAAATCTGCAAGGGATCAAATAATTATTTCCTTCACTGTATATATACACCTTCCCTCAGTGGTAGGTGAGGAAAACATACAAAATGTGTGTACAAGCCATTGCTGAGCCAGTTGCCGTTCTACCTTGTATCAGGCAAAGCTTGGAAAATCAGCTATTTGTTGTTTTTGCTCCAGAAAATTGAAGTCATCATCATCATCATCTTCGTCCGCTTATCCGATCGGGTCGTGGAGGTAGTAGTTCCAGCAGAGAGCCCCATACTTCCCTTTCCCGGGCCACATCCGCCAGCTCTGACTGGGGGATTTCAAGGCGCTCCCCGACCAGCATGGAGATATAATCCCTCCACCTGGTCCTTGGTCTGCCCCGTGGCCTCCGCCCAGCTGGACGTGCCTGGAACACCTCCCTAGGGAGGCGGCCAGGTGGCATCCTAACTAGATGCCCGAACCACCTCAACTGGCTCCTTTCTACGCAAAGAAGCAGCGGATCTACTCCGAGTCCCTCCCGGATGACTGAACTTCTCACCCTATCCCTAAGGGAGAAACCAGCCACCCTCCGGAGGAAAACTCATTTTGGCCGCTTGTATCCGTGATCTCGTTCTTTCGGTCATGACCCATCCTTCATGACCATAGGTGAGAGTAGGAACAAAGATAGACCGGAAGATTGAGAGCTTTGCCTTTTGGCTCAACTCTCTCTTCGTTACAACGGTGCGATAGAGCGACTGCAATACCGCTCCCGCTGCTCCGATTCTCCGGCCCAACTCAAGTTCCATTTTCCCGTCACTCGAGAACAAAACCCCAAGATACTTAAACTCCTTCACTTGGGATAAATAAATTAAAACAACTAAACAATTATGAATAAAATCAAATAGAATAAAATAAAAATAAATAAAATAAAAGTAAGCAGATGGATGATGAAAACTTCTTACAATGTTTACAATACAGTCCAATATTTAAAGCAAAAATATTCATATTTACAAAGTTTCAAACAAAACCAGTACACTCTTCAACTCCCATATCCTCCTATAAAATTTAGTTTGTTCAAACAAAACAAACTGCTCTATTTTCAAAACCTGTTGTACCTTGTTTAATTTATGTGAGGCAAAAAAAACTGAAAGCAAAAATTCGCTTTGGGGATTTCAAATTTTTATTATATAAAAATATAAAAATATTATTTTTTATAATAATTTGTATGTGTATGTCAATTTATGTCTTTTAAACAGTGCACTGCTGATAGGAGACATAGTCGGTTATCCCTGTATTCATAATGAATAATAATTTCAGGATAACACTTCTGTTTACACGCACTATTGTCTGTCTGATTTTAGTCTCTTTTAGAATCAGTCCTGAAAGATCTCAATTCTTCAGGGATGAGTCTGTCTCTCTGAGCTGTGAAGGAGGACAGGGAAGAACAGATGCATATTTAATAAACAGAACCACAAATCAAAATGGACCTGAAACATGTGGCACCGACTGGGGAGAAAGAAATGGGCCTGTGTGCAAAATCACAAACATATTCATAGAAGACAGTGGAGTATACTGGTGTGAGTCAGTGGAAAACATCATAACCATCAACATCACAGTGACTGGTAATGGTCAATATATCACTTTTATTATTATTTGAGTTTATATTTTGTTGCCATTGTTCTTAAAGTAAGCTAACATGCTTTTTTAAATTTGTGTTTAGAAGGTGATATCATCTTAGAGATACCTGCTGTAACTGTGACCGATGGAGATGTTGTGACCATGCGTTGTTTGACCCGAAACAAGACCAACAATCATATCAACTCAAGCTTTCCTGCTGACTTCTACAAAGATGGCTCCCTCATCAGGACTCGGTCTACAGGAGAGATGACCATTCCTGCAGTGTCCAAGTCTGATGAAGGCCTCTACAAGTGTAAAACTGTCTTAGGAGAATCTCCGGAGAGCTGGCTGGCAGTGAGAGGTGAGAATTTATGGGTTGTATTCATAGATGGTAGTGTTAATACAGAGCAATGTATTACCTCACAAAAAATCGATTAGTTGTGTTAATGTTGGCTACTGCATTTACTTGTTAACTTATTTAATTTCAACCAGCCTATCCAGATTCCACACCCATCCTGTCAACTCTGGGTTTGTATAGGGTGGTTGGTCTACTGCTGATTGTGGTTGCTGTGGTGCTGTTCTGCATCTGGAAGAGACATAGAGGTGAACAATTTAGATTTTGTGTAACTTATTAGTTATTTATTTATTAAGTAGTTTACAACAATCTACTTTATTGTTAACTTGGACACCCCTAATGTTACCTACCCTAAGTTTGACTGGATTTTTGTAAACAAACAATTTTTACCAAACACTTTGCAGCGCTTAAACTGTGTCCACAAATCATTGAATGCTACAGTTATATCACAGTTTGTCATATACATTTTACATTTTAGTCCACGTTAAATAATGAGAAGTGGCTTACTGGGCTAGCTTCAGGCTAGCACATGGAGTGGAACGATACTGGCAGCTCTTAAAAACCAAACTGTTCTTTCTAGATAAAAGAGAAGCAGCTCGTCCTGAGGATGTGACGTACACTGACGACAAGAAGAAGAAAGGCACGCAAGTTCGACAAAATTTGTCTAAATATGGTTTAATTATTTCCTTTGCGTCATTGTTCATTGCTTTGCTGCTCTCCTTCCTGCCTGTCTTTTCTTTACAATAATTTTCAATTATATCCAGAGGATTGCTTTTTTAAGAGCTTTGTCAAAAACAAGCTACCTGTCTATTATAGACAGTTATACCCATTGGCGGGTTTAGAGAAGTGTGAGGTGCATTTCTTAAAGCATTTATTTGGAAGTTATTAATTTAAGAAGTTGGTAGAGGACTTAATTGTTAATTTTTACACACACACACACACACACACACACACACACACACACACACACGATGACTCATCATTATCATGATATCATTGATATCATTCGTACCCACACACACACACACACACACACACACACACACACACACACACACACACACAAACACACACACAGAAGCACACATACCAACAGACACATGTACCCAGTTGTCTTGAATATAACAAAGAGGTTGTTCTGTTTATGTTTTTTCTGTCCCCCATTTTGGCTGCCTTGTGTTATCAGATGCTGGTGGAGCTGGAGACAACTTGACCTACTCAAAAATCATCTACACTTGTTATAATTGTTATACACATTGTTATAATTGAATGCACCAGAAGTATGAATGTTCTCCATTTTCTGTGTCCAGATGTTTGTTTTAGAGAGGTTATTTTTTTGGGAACAAACTTTGGTGCAAACTTGCTCAGTGTACAACCATGAGAAATAGACAACTGTTAGCCTTTATTGTTTTTTAGAAGGTAACAAGACATTCCTTCAACTGCCGAGATGCTTATGCAATGGATGAGGCTTTCATATTTGTGTTGTTGTGTGATATGCCAGTAGCCCTGGATCTAATAACCTTTTTTCCTCAACGGGTATACATTATATCATTGCCTATAGCATGATGGTAGTTATACAGGCATTCAAAAGGCAAGTTTAGTCTGGCACCAAAGGAACTAAGTGAAGTAGAAAAGAAGAGGACATTGCCTAAACATTACTAAAAAGGGCTTTAGCTTTGGAAGGCTGCCCCAATTCATTATTCAACAACAATTAAATAATTTCCAGCTCTGCTGAACTCAAGCAAACCTCTCCATGTTCTTTCTTTCTCTGTGTTCCAGAACCAGGTGTAGTCTACTCCTCACTGGGACCAGGATACTCTGCAGGTACAGAACCATTGGGATCAGTACTAAAAATTACTACTAAACATTGAAAATTCCAAAACCAGTAATACCCATTCAAGAACTATTTTGAAGACATTTTTCATTGTTTTATAATTCCAAAATTCTACCTTTTAACACAAACACAAACATACACACACACACACACACAGTCACACACAAACAAAAAAAATCATCAGGACTTCTGTTTAAACTACCACCAAGGGCTAAAATGTATAAACAAATGCTTGATTGATCCCAAAATAGAGGCCAAACTCAAACATCAACACTCGACTATTTGACACTGGGGTATTTGATTTCTGGACTGTGCCAAGCATGCCTTAATATTCTCAATACTATATGGTCTTATTCTCCGGAACCTTGATAGAAGAGAAGCAGTAGTGTGGCTGATCTCACGTAGCCCTAAAAGATGAGGGACAGAAATGAGCACACAAACACACATGTTCAAACACGCTGGCACGGACATAAATACACACACTGACACACAACAAAGGACACACTCAAAGACAAGGAGAACAGTCCCGTCCCACGTATTTACACAAATGCTAGCACATTCATTCATATCATTTCTCAGAACAACAGATCTAAGGTAGAGTTGGTGTGGGTATATGGAGTGTATTTGTTTTTTTTATTGTGTTTTAATAGTTTTTGTGCTGTGCTTCACAAGCAGGTCTCCTCTCACCTCAAAAAACCCTGTTCATGAGAACACAGGATGTGCATCTTAGTTAGGGGCAAAAATACTGGTGGTTAAAAGTCAGGGACTGTTTTTAGCTGCAGATTACAAAAATTGCAGCATTTTCCAGTCATCATTAACCGGCCTTAGACCGCGTACATTCACCCACTGCCAAAACACAGCTCTGAGTTGCTCTGACCGCTGTACTCATAAATAGGGACGTTGAGGTGTGAAAACATAGGGAAGTTGAGGTGTGAAAACATAGAACATTGCAGTTTGCATCTCGACCGTTGTCAATAGCAACAACTGCTCTCGGCAGTTTTATAGAGTTGAGAGGTCTGAATCTTGTTTGTAATTCAGAGTGGTATTATTCCAATGCACAGTACTTTAATTTGTATAAATGAATTGTTTAATTTAACCCTAAAAGGTAGGAACATACCACATTTAAGATATAAATGCTAACTTCTCCAACATGCAACTGGTCCACTAAAAAACACTGCATCATCTGTAGCTGTATTTCATGACGTTCATTGCCAACAGATGCCTGTCTCATGTAAAAATATGTTTTGTTTGAGTTTCAGAGCCCTGATGCTAAAAGAAAAGATTGACGGATCTCACTCTAACAAGAATGAAGAGGAAGGGAGAATAAGCACTTCACAGTTCACACACACACACACAGGCAGGCGAACACACACACACAAACCCAACTTCAAATACAAACACACATTTACACACACACACACACACACACAAACCCAACTTCAAATACAAATGCATGTATGTGTATGTCACTCATACGGTACAGGCAGAAATGTCAGCATATTCAGACCTTTTACCGGAACAAAACATAACGCAGAGAAGTGTGTCTGGAGTTTTTTTGTGTTACCTTTTTAATTGTTTTGCATTGTGGTTTTAGCTGCACTCAGCTTGTGCCATCTCTCAGGCCCTGGCCTCAGCTACCCGCCTCTTTCTCACCAATTAACCTGTTAGTGACAACAGAGGCAGTGCTCTTTGGTTAGGGGACAAAAACAGTGGTACTGAAGGGCAAGGCGGGTGTTAGCCACAGACAAAAACAACATCATTTTTTCCACTCATAAGTGACAGCACAGAGCACACCACGATGCACCAATCAGCTCTGAGCCTCGCAGACACATGTCCGTTAATCTCCTAACTTTGAAATGAGCATTTCGGTATTGTTGGTAATATTAAGAAATAACTTCCCATGGTTTTAGGGATGTGTAAGGTGCATTTGTAATTTAAGCATAAAAGATGCTATGAACTGGTATTTTGAATAATTATTTAAGGTTAGTATTTGATTAGACAATGACATAATTGATAATTTGTACACACACCCATAGATGCACACATACCAACAGACAGGTGGACGAAAAAGTCAAGCGGACAGATGTGCATAGAGGTGAATCCTAGTAGAGCAGTAATACAATGACCTCCTGATACAGGAAAGAGGTGAGGTGCCTGGTTCAAGAATAAAGAGTTGTTATGATTCTAGAGGCCTGAAACAGTTAAAGGAAAGGTCATAGGTCAGATTTCTGCTGTACCAACACTCCCTTTTCTGCTGTACCCCTTCCCACTTCTCAGCTTTCTGTAGACATGCTTGAAATACTAATACGTTTCAGACCCTTATACATACCGTGGGTCTATTCCAACGACTGAACAAGGCCTTTGTTTAACATGGATGTTCTGGATATTTTTTTTTAATAGGTTTCTACCTCTCTTTTTACTTCAGAGCAGTATATTTAGTTCCTGAACCCGGTCTTTGTGCTATATGGATCATATGGAGTTATTGTTCGACGTTTTCTGTTTTTCTACCCTTCCTTTTGTATAAGTTCTTTCCATCTGCTATTTATGTTAATGGGAAGTTGCCTCAAGCTTGTTACAAGATCTCTTGTATGTTTTTATATTGCATTTTTTTCTAATAAATGCTGGGCATTTGGAGAAAAAAAATTGGGACAATAGTGTTTTATTTATTTAATCCACTATCTATAAAATGCTCCTCTACCACTTTTCCTATACTCCACACACAAAAATGTGACAACAGTTACTTTATAACATACTGTTGTCTCTTTTTGGATTGTGGTCTTGTCAGATTGTTTAAGTGGTTTCTTAAGCGATTTATTTATTTTTGGGAAAACACGACGTGTGTGTCGTTTCACTCAAAGGCTGACTTGTATAGGAATTAGCTGGCCGTGCCATTATTGAACCAGGCGGCTACCACCATGTGGCTTTGTTACGACTCGGTGTCGTTGATATGCCTCCTGCAGGGTAAACAGGGAACTACAACTTAATGTTTCTCTCCCCTCAAAATAGGTTAGTGCTGAACCAACTTTCTGTTCAGATAGCACAAACACACTCACAGTAAAATATATTAAACTGGTAATTTACCTCGTGGCTTTGTTAACAACTCAGTGCATTTGTTGATGTGCTCCTTAAAGGGCAAACAGGAAACTACAACTTCTTTATTCTCACTCTTTCGGCCACTTAATCCATAAATCACTGCTGCGCTCGACTGCCATGGCAAAGATGTTAACAGAACATCGATAGCGGGCGCAGGGCGCAAGACTAATTCCTTTTCAACACATTCTGCCAAGCGAAACGTTTTTTTGTTGTTGTTTTTTAATGAAAAACAACTATACTGTTTGTATCTTAATACGACAAGCCATTGTAGCCCATAGGAAGCAGCAGGCCATGCCCGTTAGTTTAATCCAGCCCACCTTCTTGCACCAACGCGAGGAATTGTTAAAACTCGGTGTAGTCGATAAGCCTCCTGCAGGGCAATGAGGGAAATACAATTTAATGTTTCTCTCCCTGCAAAATAGGTCACTGCTGAACCAACTTTCTGTTCAGATGTCACAAACACACTCGCACACAGTAAAATGTTGACAAATCATTGTTGATCTATTATATTAGAGTAATTGGTTCCTACTTTGTGTCGTAATTTATAATTTACTACCACGTGACTTTGTTTACAACTCAGTGTTGTTGATGTGCTCCCTGCTCACAGCGAATTACAACTTCCTTATTCTCACTCTTTTGGCCACTTAATCCACAAGTCACTGCTGCGCTCGACTGCCATGGCAAAGATGCTAACAGAACTTCGATAGCGGGTGCAGTGCGCAAGACTAATTCCATTTGAACAGATTTTGTGAAGCGAAAGTTTTAGCCTATTGCTTCGTCTTCTATATCTTTGAACGACAATGGCATGTCTTGCACAGGAAGCAACCTTGTTGTTCAGATGTCACAAACAAACTCAAACATATAAGTGAAATGTTGACAAATTATTGTCGGTCTGTTTAATATATAGTAAAGTGATTGTTTCCGGCTTTTGTGTATTCATGACTGTTTAATAAATGACGGATCAGCATAGTGGGCTTAACACACCATAATACTTGTGAATCTCTGATCTTGAGTATTGATAGGCTACTTAGACATAAAGTATTGCCTTTAAATGCTGTGCTGAAAGTCATGTGAACTATTTGTAACTCATTCTACCCACATTTTTACATGTTTAAATCAGAAAACGTAACTTCTTTTTTAAACGACTTAACTGTGTACTGTTCATAGATATGAATATGTATGTTTACTCTACGAGCCTGATTTTATAGCTGTTAGGCCAGCCCCTTTTCTGTATCCAAAGATCGTTTGATGCAACTCGGCGTTGTAGATACGCCCCATTCAGGGCCAACAGGGAACTGCAATTTCCTGGCATCGACAATTCACTGATGCATCACCATCACCATCTTTCTTTTCAGACGTCACAAAATCACAGACGAGACGAGACGAGACGAGACGAGAGGAGAGGAGAGGAGAGGAGAGGAGAGGAGATATTTCTACATGTACATATGATTGTCAGCTAAACAACTTTATATCTGAGTAGTATTAATTGTAGTATAAAGTTGAAGTGTGAGGTTAAAAACAGGCAATTTTTTTAAATCACATGTTGAGTGCAGTATATGGCACATTCTGTAAGTCATGTGTCAAGTGACTGAATGAATAATTCGAAGGCATTTGATTAAAACAAATTTTCAGTTTCGAGATAAAAAAAATGTATGATATGAATATAGGCCTACTATTTTTTTTCGCAAGGAATAAAACATTTAGAGACATATCTGACTCACAAAAAACACATGTTTATGATCTGTTACAAAAATATATTCATCTTATTTGATGTATATATATATATATATATATATATATATAAACATACAGACATATATATATATATACACACACACACACACACACACACATTACATACATAAAACTATACCGTTTTTTATTGTATCTTGTCCTTTTCTTCAAATCCCCCAAAACACCGTGAAAACTATAGAAAGATACAAAGAACCCAATGCTTTTAGTTTTACAAGTCGTTGCACAACAATATTTCCTAACGGACATACAATACAAACATAGCTCTGAACAAGTCTCGAAACGTTTAAACCATTAACACATTCATAAATAACTTCTAATAATAGTCGGGATAAAATAATTAAATAACAAATAGCCTACTAAATACAACCCATCCGAAACGGCACCATTAACTTAAGTTAACCAATATCGCATGCTTATCTACCGTAACATCTTACATTGTTGCTAACATTATGTTACGTTACATTGTTGCTAATAACATGACAAATGAATAATGAAATGTCTCACTCAACTTTCACAACACTATTAACGATTTAAGTTACAAAGATAAATACATCAAAATACACATACCTCATTCCGCTTACCAAGGGTGCTAAATAATATTTACATGTAGGCCTCATTCAAATTTGAATAGCTTAAGTTTTTTCCGTTGGTCTGTATTTAGGGAGGTCAAACCCGTTTTCACTTTTTTTTTTAAATCAAGTGATAAATAGTCCTATCGTCCTATTTTTAGTAAACGTTTATGAATAAAAACGAATTAATACATTCTCAGTTTGCCCAAAAGTGACAGTTTTATTGTTGAAAAAACTATTTGATATTTACCGGGATGTTACTTCCGTTTAGCTGGGTCTACAAGCATGAACATCCTACGGCCCACTTTGTTGTTATTATACTTCCTAATTGTGAGAGTATTAACAGATATTTCACAATAGATACATTAAGAAACGAATTACCTATACATTTGATGTAATTGTTTACCCAAATAAAGTGTACAATGTTGAAAATTTGTACTCTGAAAACCGCTAACGTGCATGTCAAACAACTTAGCTTTTTTAGGACGCGGTCCCGCGGGACCAAAGTCTGCACGCAATTGCATTCGTAACATATCGCTGTGTCTAAAATAATGCCACAGTAAAAGTGAATATAGCCTATATCTTTTTATATTATACAATGAGTCTACTGGTGAATACTTTAAATAACCCAGGGCAAGATGATTCGTAAACACTAGCCCAAGTGTTGATTGGATAGAGACTTCATACCTAGGCCTATGTCTTAATCATTGGCCGCTCTGATCCATACGGATACTAAACAATTAAATTATTGAATGGATTTAGAAGTTTTCTTACTGTAACGTTGTCAACATTTGTATTCATGCGGGCTAGGCTACTACGTTTCTAAAGGTGCTGGCATTTATCATGTTTCAAAAGATCTAGGTTAGTAACCTATGAGTAGGCAGGTCAACCCCGTTTTCACTTTTTTTTTTTAATATCAAGTGATTCAATAATCCTATCTTCCAATTTGTTGTTATTTCGTAAACGTTTATGAATAAAAACGAATTAATAAATTGCCAGTTTGCCCAAAAGTGAGTTTTATTGTTGAAAAAAGGATTTTATATTTACCGCGATGTTACTTCCGTTTAGACAGACGCTGGGTCTAGAAGCATGAACATCCTACGGCACTCTTCGTTGTTATTATACTTCTTAATTGTGAAAGCATTAATAGATATTTCATAACAGATACCGTAAGAAACGAATTACCTATACATTTGATATAATTGTTTACCCAAATAAAGTGTACAATGTTGAAAACTTGTACTTTGAAAACCACTAACGTGTCAAACTCTGCTTTTTTAGGACGCGGGACCAAAGTCTGCTCGCAATAGCATTTGTAACATATCGGTGTCTAAAATAATGCCACAGTAAAAAAAATAAATCTAGCCTATATCTTTTTATATTATACAATGGCAAGATGATTCGTAAACACTAGCCTAAGTGTTGATTGGATCGAGACTTCACACCTATATCTTTATCATTGGCAGCTCTGATCCATACGGATACTAAACAATTCAATTATTGAATGGATTTAGAAGTTTTCTTACTGTAACTTTGATAAAAGTGTATTCGTGCAGGCTAGGCTACTATGTTTCCAAAGGTGCAGGCATATATCGTGTTTCAAAAGTTCTAGGTTAGTAGCCTATGAGACAGGTAGACTACGGACGCCTCATTTCAAATTCTACTGAAATAATCACGTTATCTTCCCAGACACGCAAAAGTCTAGAAGCCAATGAAAACATAAATGCTAAGCAAAATGTATTGCATTGTTTTCCCGTCACGAGCCAAATCTAAGTAATCACACAGTGGACATAGCTCTAATGCAGTTCAGCGACAATGAAGTAGGCTATAAGGAGCATGCCTCACATGAGTGGGCGTATCTCCAAAGTCCAGCTATCAAGTTCTTACATTTTTGGATCACAGGTCAAGGAGACCTCCTTCTGGGTCCAGTTTGGAGCTCTCATGCGACGGATGTAATTTAGGGTAGTAGCAACGCAATTGAAGTATTTAAAACACAGCATCAAGGGCATCACATGATTTGAGGGGGCGTATCTCTAAAGTCCAGCTATGGATTTCTTTCTTAATTTGATCAGAGCTCAATGAGACCTCCTTCTAAGTCCAGTTTAAAGCTTTTATGCGACGGATGTAATTTCGGGTGGTAGCAACACGATTAAAGTATTTGAAAAACACGTTAACTAAGTTATTTATGACCGATCGGTGCCGTCGCTCAGTGTCAGTTCCCGAGAGAGGTTGTCTTCAAAACAAACCCAAGATTGATCGTTAATTAATATGGGAAGTGCTCTGCAACACTAGGTGCGCACCAGTTTTCAGGTCCCGTTTTGGCCAGAATAAGAGAGATTCTAACGAAGTCCACTCTGAATGTATTACTTTATTAACGGTTGACATATGGAAAGATTTCATTTCAGTGGTTTTCAAATAAGATCGAAGCCTACGCTTTTTGGAAGCTAACAATGAATTAGCAAGCGCTGTACGCAAATCAACACTAATATATGGTGAAAGTAGGTATTACTTTGAATTACTTAAGTGATTCAGACAAACAAAAACGTTACATTTGTGTCGAATTAAACAGTTTTAAAACGCTACGCACTCCAATTTTCGTCAGCGCTGAGCGTAGAAGCTCTCGTGTTGATTACGTCATTGGACAAATTGGATGCTCCAAGCATCAAGGGCATCACTTGATTTGATGGGGAATATCTCTAAAGTCCAGCTATGGATTTTTTCGATTTTTGGAACAGAGCTCAATGAGACCTCCTTCTAGGTCCAGTTATAAGCTCTCATGCGACGGATGTAATTTAGGGTACTATCAATGCAATTGAAGTATTTAAAACACAGCATCAAGGGCATCACATGATTTGAGGGGGAATATCTCATCAGTCTAGCAGTCAATTTCTTTGAATTTTGGATCAGAGCTTAATGAAACCTCCTTCTAGGTCCAGTTAAAAGCTCTCATGCGACAGATGAAATTTAGGGTAGTAGCAACGCAATTGAAGTATTCAAAACACAGCATCAAGGGCACATGATTTGAGGGGGAATAACTCTAAAGTCCAGCTTTGGATTTTTTTAATTTTTGGATCAGAGCTCAATGAGACCTCCTTCTAAGTCCAGTTAAAAGCTCTTACGCGACGGCGTTACTTTAGGGTAGTAGCAACACAATTGAAGTATTTAAAACACGTTAACCAAATTATTTATGACCGATCGGCGCCGTCGCTCAGTGTCAGGTCCCGAGAGGGGTTGTCTGCAAAATGAACCCAAGTTTGATTGTTAAATGTTATGGGAAGTGCCCTGCATTTTCGCTTAAACACTAGGTGCGCACCGTTTTTCAGGTACCGTTTTTGCCAGAATAAGAGAGATTCTAACTAAGTCCGCTCTCGACCTCCGCGCTGTGGTGAGTTTTAGAGTGACAAAATTACTTTATTAACGGTAGACATATGGAAAGATTTAATTGTCAGTGGTTTAGGGAATATATGTTTAAACCAGATCATCAATTGTTTGATAATAAATAAAACGTATGTATTTTAAATAAACTGCTTAAAGTTAAGGCTTTTTTCAAGTAAGAACAAAATCTACGCTCTTTGGAAGCTAACTATGAACTAGCAAGTGCTGTATGCATATCAACACTAATATATCGTGAAAGTAGGTATAACTTTTTAATGACTTAAGTGATTCAGACCAACAAAAACGTTATATTTTTGTTCACTTAAACAGTTTTAAAACGCTACGCAGGGCAATTTTCTTCAGCGCTGAACGTGGTAGCTCTCGTATTGACTACACTGGCGTTCGAATGTTTGACCTGCCTACTATTAGACAGTTGCAGACGCCTCATTTCAAATTATACTGAAATAATCACGTTATCTTCGCGTATATGCAAAAGCCTAGAAATCATGAAAAGATAAATGCTACACAAAATGTCTTGCATTGTTTTTCCGTCACGATCCAAATCGAATTAGTCACACAGTGGAGAAAGACATAGCTCTAATGCAGTTCAGCGACAATGAAGTATGGCTATATATTCAAAGGAGCATGTCTCTCATGAGTGGGCGTAGCTCCAAAGTCCAGCTATAGATTTCTTAAATTTTTGAATCACAGGTCAATGAGACCTCCTTCTTTGAAACACATGTTAACTAATTTATTTATGACCGATCGGCGCCGTCACTCAGTGTCAGTTCCCGAGAGAGGTAGTCTGCAAAATGAACCCAAGATTGATCGTTAATTAATATGGGAAGTGCTCTCCATTTTTGCACACTAGGTGCGCACCAGTTTTCAGGTCCCGTTTTGGTCAGAATAAGAGAGTTTCCAACAATGCCTGCTTTGAATGAATGACTTTATTAACGGTTGACATATGGAAAGATTTAATTGTCAGTGGTTTAAGAGTATGTGCTTAAACCAGTTCATCAATCGTTTGATATTAAATAAAACATAGGCCTAGGTATATATTTTTAAATGCTTACGTAGACCTATATAATTTTTCAAGTTAGAACAAAACCTACGCTTTTTGGAAGCTAACTATGAATTAGCAAGCGCTGGATGTATATCAACACTAATATAGGTAGGTAGGTATTACTAATGACTTAAGTGATTCAGGCCAACAAAAACGTTATATATATGTGTCCAATTGAACAGTTTTAAAACGCTACGAACTCTCTAATTCTCTCTCTTTCTCCCTCTCTCTGTATCACTCTCATATTCTGTCTTTCTCCTTCTCTCTGTATCACTCTCATATTCTCTCTCTTTCTCCCTCTCTCTGTATCACTCTCATATTCTCTGTCTTTCTCCTTCTCTGTATGAGAGTATGGGGCAGGCTTTACGTCTTAAAGCACCATGTATCATTGTCAATGATATGATATAAGATCATTCCATTATCAATGATGATATGATACAGGATCATTCCATTATCAATGATGATATGATATAGAGGGTTTAATGTGATCATTCCATTATCGATGATATGATATAGGAGGTTTAATGTGATCACTCCATTGTCAATGATGATATGATATAGGGGCTATGTTTAAAGTGATAATTCTATTATAATGATGATGTGATATGTTTAGTGATCATTCCATTATCATTGATGATAAGATATAGGACCATTCCATGATCTGGGATCCACTGGGTGGAAGACGTACAGGTGTGCAGGGTGGCTCAGATGGTGTAGAGGTTAATGGCGTAGGAAACACAGAGGATGCCACGAAGGTTCCAGCTAGCAGGTCATCCTCCTAAGAGAATGTCAACGCAAGAATTAAACACTGGGGGAAAAAACTGCTTTCTCACTGACTCTGACCACATCACCCTATACTCCAGGTCTCCTGAGACTTGCTTAACCTACGTCAACTTGCGACACCATCGGTAATAGGAGAGACTCAACAGTACAGTCCTAACTGACATCAAGTTGGAAGTGGTTGGTCTCTCCTTAACGTGTGGCTCAAGGAATGACATAACTGCCATGAACTTCCACCTCTTTTGACCAGCTCCTCCTTCTGCCCCACTCTTTTTCCCTTTCTCTGCCCTCCTTTCCTTGATATTTCAATTTTTTCCTGCATTCCTCCTCTAACAACACAGGGTAAATAATGTTGATGTTAGCTAACAGACAGTCAATTGCTTAACGTTCTAATGCAGTTAAAAGATGTTGTAACCATGAACTGTATGCTACCGGTTGAAGTTAATAACGTTACAGTTTAAATTAATGAAAGCAACTTACCCAATATCTCAAGTGCCACACCAATTTGCACGCTGACTAGATGTTTTTGATTAATGTTGTGATAATTGCGGTCAGTAAAGTCATAAAGCTCCGGATAACCAGCAACAGCGACAACCAGTCTCTCCTCCATGTTTGTTTGCCGAATCGATTGTAAACACCACGGGAGTCCCGCCTCTCAATTCATCTGATTGGACAATGGGGAAAAAACATGAATGAATGAATGACGTTGAGCGCTTTTCTGCCTTGAGTTGAAGCTTTTTCAACTTTTTAAACAGCAGAGTGGAGCATTTGAAGGTTATAAATATCAGAGTGGAGCTTTAGAAGGTTCTTAACAGCAGAGTGGAGCTTTAGGAGGTTGTAAACAGCAGAGTGGAGCTTTAGAAGGTTCTAAATAGCAGAGTGGAGCTTTAGAAGGTTCTAAATATCAGAGTGGACCTTTAGAAGGTTCTAAATAGCAGAGTGGAGCTTTAGAAGGTAGTACATCGTGGAATTAATCTTTAGATGGTTGTAAATAGCAGAGTGGAGCTTTAGAACGTAGTAAATAGCAGAGTGGAGCTTTAGAAGGTTCTAAATATCAGAGTGGAGCTTTAGAAGGTTCTAAATAGCAGAGTGGAGCTTTAGAAGGTTCTAAATAGCAGAGTGGAGCATTAGAAGGTATTACATTGCGGAACGAAGCTTTAGAAGGTTCTAAATAGCAGAGTGGAGCATTTGAAGGTTATAAATATCAGAGTGGAGCTTTAGAAGGTAGAAACTAGCAGAGTGGAGCATTAGAAGGAACTACATTAAAGCAAGTTTGATTTTGTTTAGCTGAGTTTTGACGTTTTTCTGAAATATGCTTTAGTGGTTTCAGGAATAGAAACTTACCCTGAAGTCGATGGGCCTTAGCTCACAGGCAGTGTCTGAGGAGAGAGGGGGAATGATACACCTTTATTTTTCCTTTTTTCTCTTTCTTTATTCTTTCTGTCTCTCTTAATTTGTCAGTGGTGTCCAAAACCTATCCTAACATTCTGTAGAGACATTGTTTATACTTACCGAAGATCTCGGCGAGTTTGGACAGAACCTGAATATCTGAGAAGTGACAAACTCTGTGTCAGTCAAAAGGCAGGAAACAAGTTAAAAACTTACAACAATGGACGGCTTCTCTCTCTCTCTCTCTGTCTCTCTCCCTTTATCTTTCTCTTTTTCTACTCATCCATCCACTCCTCTTCATCTCTCTCCCGCATATCATTCTCTCCATCTCCTTCTCTCTCCCTCCATCCCCCTCCATCACTGTCGCTCTTTAACAGATAACATTGTACATCTACTTACTTCGCGTATTTTCTGGGGCTGGTAAAAGTTGGAAAAAATGAAGAAAACAAAGTCAATATAGGTGTTATATTGGCGCGCACACACACACACACACACACACACACACACACACACACACACACACACACACACACACAATCAGAAAAAGATTCAGCCGTACACAAACCAGAAACGTACATACAAAGTAATACTGTAAATATACCTCTTCACAAACAAAGTAAAACTGGAAAAATACCCCCTCACATACAAAGTAATACTGTAAAAATACCCCCTCACATACAAAGTAATACTGTAAAACTACCCCCCACAAAGAAAGTAATACTGTAAAAAATACCCCCTCACATACATAGTAAACTGTAAAATGTCCCCTCACATAGAACTTTTTTTTGCCTGATAAATGATTTTAAAACTTTTCAAAATGTTGTACTTAAAGACTGTGTTATACTTTATAACATTTTTTATGAAGCATACATTATGATAGAAATCTATTCGAGGAGATTTTCGCAATGATTATTCCTATGACCAAAAAAAACATAGGTAATTGGCCAAACAGATCCTTGGATAGGATTTTTGGACTGTTTTTTCAGTGGTACAATAGTTGTGGTTCACCCATTATCGCCAAGCATTTCAATACAGTTCAATTTAGTGTTCCTGTAATAATATACATGTGGCCATTTAAAATGTAACTCTAACTTGAACATGATCTTATTGGCCCCATCTTCTTTTAAATGTTGCGTTCTAAATTTCAGATGCAACCTTAACTTTTTGGGTGTTTTTTTTCTTCTTCTTTTGAGTACCACAAGGTGGCAGATAGTCTCATCTCACCTGCAGGGTGTCTGAGTCTGGGCTGATGAGGGACCTTTAAGCCCCTCCTTTTTCTCAATCAGGAAGAACATCTCTAGAATTAGCCTTGAATGTTTGAATCAGTCATTCTGCACAGTCAATCAGGATGGAGATGGCATTCTTCCTACTGAGTGAGTAGCTTCTGTGTGGGTGTGTGTGCCTGGATGTCTATTTGTGTTAAATATTCTGTATTATACATTTGCATAAAGCAACTATATTTTGTGTACTTCAATGTTGATGAGAGCATATAGATTTTGAAAAATGTCCCTTTATGGTAAATTTCAAACAGATAAAACTGCGATTAATCTGCGATTAACTATGGACACTCGTGCGATTAATTGCGATTCAATTTTTTTTATTGATTGACAGCCCTATTATGTATGTATATATATTTATATATATATATATATATATATATATATATATATATATATATATATATATATATATATATATATATATATATATATATATATATATATATATATATATATATATAAATAGGATCGTCTTCCCCCAATGGTAGGTGTGAAAAACATACTATTTACAAGTCATTGCTGAGGCAGTTGCCGTTTCATCTTATATCACTTTTAAAGAAAAATTCCACACGCAGCACTTTGTAACCCTTCAAAGCCAAAAGGCTAATATAGAGCTTGGGAAATAAGCTATTCATTGTTTTTGCTCCAGATAAATTTAAGTCCTACTATAGGAATTTACAGTGTTGTTTGTTTCACTTGAACAATATAAGGTTTTATTGGAGCATACGTGAACCTTAAACTGTTACTGTATACACCATATGGTAGGAAATGTTAAATATTTATTTGTTTTTCTAGTATACATAAAAACATAGTCGGTTATCCCTGTATTCATAATGAATAATAATATCTGGGTGACACTTCTGTTGACACGCACTATTGTCTGTCTGATTTTAGACTCTCTTCGAATCAGTCCTGAAAGATCTCAATTCTTCCGGTATGAATCTGTCTCTCTGAGCTGTGAGGGAGAACAGGGGGGAACTTATGAAATGTCAATAATCAGAGCAAGAAACCAAAGTCGACCTGAAACATGTGGCACCAACTGGGGGTCCAGAAATGGGTCTGTGTGCAAGATCTCAAACCTATTAGCAGAAGACAGTGGAGTATACTGGTGTGAGTCAGCTGCAAACATCAGCATCACAGTGACTGGTGTTGCGGAATTTCTATGTTTCCGTACTCCAGTGAGATCGAAATAATTAAATACTTTGAGAAATAACGTCCGCTTGCTTTTAGTGGTTTTAATGGAGATGAGTAAAAAAAGTAACAGAGTTGCTATACAATATATCAACTGTAAAGTAACAAAATAAAACTGATCAGACAAAAGAAAATCCTAGCTGCAGCCTAAAGTCATACAAAATGAGGATGCATGACTGGTGCGCACCAAATCACAATCCCCCTAACGTCCCTTATATACACGTTTCCTTAGGGAAAATGATTTAGTGCAATTGCAGTCAGCATCTCCTGTCTTTCGGACCTTCCTAGATCAAAGAGTTCTTTTACACAGGGCAATAAACAATGCCGTCTGGCTGACCGGTCATAAAGTCTGACATCTTGTTGACACCTAAACAGGAAGAATACACAAATGGCTAAGCCCTTTATGATGGAACAGGAAACTGTTAGGTGAAGAGATTAACCCCAAAGGTTCACCCTAACTAGCAAAAGGGGACTTTGTTTAAACTCATGATAAAACACAGAGTAACATTTCATAGTTTAAGGCTAAATTACATTTTTTCCCATCACACTGGTAATTGTCAATATATCACTTCTATTATTATTTGAGTTCGTATTTTGTTGTTGTTCTTAAAGTGAGCTAACATAAGCTTTTTTAGACGGAGATGTCATCTTAGAGATTACTGCTGTACCTGTGACCGATGGAGATGTTGTGACCATGCGTTGTTTGAGCCGAAACAAGACCAAAAATCATATCAACTCAAGCCTTCCTGCTGACTTTTACAAAGATGGCTTCCTAATCAAGACAGAGTCTAAAGGAGAGATGACAATCCCTGCAGTGTCCAAGTCTGATGAAGGCCTCTACAAGTGTAAAACTAGCATAGGAAAATCTCCGGAGAGCTGGCTGGCAGTGAGAGGTGAGAAAGTATGTGTTGTATTCATGAATGGTGGCGTTAATACAAAGCAATATATTACCTCCAAAAAACGATTAGTTAGATGAGCGGATAGACAACATACTACTGTTGATGGGCAAAACAACATTTGAAAAACCTTACTTATTTAACCAAATTGAAGAATTTGTGAATTATATGCAAAGATATCTGAATTTGTTACACATAAAAACAATGGCATACTACTGTTGTTGGGAAAAACCTTAGTTATTTTCAGTTATAAGCCAATATATCTGAATTTGTTACATATAAAAACAATGGCATAATGTTGGCTACTGCATTTACTTGTTAACATATTTCATATCAACCTGCCTATCCAGATTCCACACCCATCCCGTCAACTCTGGGTTTGTATTGGTTGGTTGGTCTACTGCTGTTTGTGGTTGCTGTGGTGCTGTTCTGCATCTGGAAGAGACATAGAGGTGTGAACAATTTAGATTCAGTCTAACGTATTAGTTATTGATTTATTAAGTAGTTTACAACAATCTACTTTATTGTAAACTTGCACACCTCTGATGTTACCTATTTATTAAAAGTTTGACTGGACTTTTGTAAACAAACAATTTTTGGCAAATTCTTTGTTGCGCTTAACCTGTGTCCACAAATCATTGAATGCTACAGTTATATCTCAGTTTGTGATATACATTTGACCTTGTATGTCAGTTTAGCCTATGTTAACTAATGAGAGGTGTACATACATTCAGCCAGTGGCTTACTGACCTAGCTTCAGGCTAGCACATGAGGTGGAACGATACTGGCAGCTCTTAAAAACAAAACTGTTGTTTCTAGATAAAAGAGAAGCAGCTCGTCCTGAGGATGTGACGTACGCTGACGACAATTTAACAGGCAAATTGAGGAAGAAGAAAGGCACGCAAGTTCAACAACCTTTTTCTAAATATGGTTTAATTCTTTCCTTTGCTTCATTGTCGCTCTCCTTCCTGCCTCTTTCCTGTGTTCTCTCTTTCCTGTGTCCTCTCTTTTCTGTGTTCTCTCTCCTGTTTTGGTTTTTATTATTGTTTATTTCCCAGAGATACTTTTTCAGGAGCTGAATACACACATTCATGCTATCTAACTTAAGCTTTTATATTTGATGTCATGACCATATTGTCTTTTCTTTAGAATTGATTTCAATTATATCCAGAGGATTGCTTTTTTAAGAGCTTTGTCAAAAACAAGCTACCTGTCTATTATAGACAGTTATACCCATTGGCGGGTTTAGAGAAGTGTGAGGTGCATTTCTTAAAGTATTTATTTGGAGGTTAGTAAGTTATTAATTTAAGAAGTTGGTAGAGGACTTAATTGTTAATTTACACACACACACACACACAATGACTCATCATCATCATCATCATATCATGTGTACCCACACACACACACACACACACACACAGATGCACACAACACCATGCACCAACAGACACATGTACCCAGTTGTCTTGAATATAACAAAGAGGTTGTTCTGTTTATATTTTTTCTGTCCCCCATTTTGGCTGCCTTGTGTTATCAGATGCTGGTGGAGCTGGAGACAACTTGACCTACTCAAAAATCATCTACACTTGTAATAATTGTTATACACATTGTTATAATTGAATGCACCAGAAGTATGAATGTTCTCCATTTTCTGTGTCCAGATGTTTGTTTTAGAGAGGTTCTTTTTTTTGTGAACAAACTTTGGTGCAAACTTGCTCAGTGTACAACCATGAGAAATAGACAACTGTTAGCCTTAATTGTTTTTTAACAAGGTAAAAGGTAGGTAACAAGACATTCCTTCTACTGCTGAGATGCTTATGCATTGGATGAGGCTTTCATATTTGTGTTGTTGTGTGATATGCCAGTAGCCCTGGATTTAATAACCTTTTTTCCTCAACGGGTATACATTATATCATTGCCTATAGCATGATGGTAGATATACAGGCATTCAAAAGGCAAGTTTAGTCTGGCACCAAAGAAACTAACAGAAGTAGAAAAGAAGAGGACATTGCCTAAACATTACTAAAAAGTGCTTTAGCTTTGGAAGGCTGCCCTAATTCATTATTCAACAACAATTACATAATTTCCAGCTTTGTTGAACTCAAGCAAACCTTTCCATGTTCTTTCTTTCTCTGTGTTCCAGAGTCCGCTCCACTAGAACAAGGTGTAGTCTACTCTTCACTGAGACCAGGATACTCTGCAGGTACAGAACCATTGGAATCAGTCCTAAAAATTACTTCTAAACATTGAAAATTACGAAACCAGTAATACCCATTCAAGAGCTCTTTTGAAGAAATTTTTCATTGTTTTATAATTCCATAATTCTACCTTTTAACACACACACACACACACACACACACACACACACACACACACACACACACACACACACACACACACACACACACACAGTCACATAAAAAAAAATCACCAGGACTTTCTTTTTAAACTACCAAGGGCTAAAATGTATAAACAAATGCTTGATTGATCCCAAAATAGAGACCAAACACTCGACTATTTGACACTGGGGTATTTGATTTCTGGACTGTGCCAAGCATGCCTTAATATTCTCAATACTATATGGTCTTATTCTCCAGAACCCTGATAGAAGAGAAGCAGTAGTGTGGCTGATCTCAAGTAGCCCTAGAAGATGAGGGACAGAAATGAGCACACAAACACACATGTTCAAACACGCTGGCATGGACACAAATACACACACTGACACACAACAAAGGACACACTCAAAGACAAGGAGAACAGTCCCGTCCCACGTATTTACACAAATGCTAGCACATTCATTCATACCATTTCTCAGAACAACAGATCTATGGTTGAGACGTGGGTGTATGGAGTGTATTTGTTATTTTAATTGTGTTTTAATAGTTTTTCTGCTGTCTTTCACACACAGGTCTCCTCTCACCTAATAGAAAACCCAGAAAGAACACAGGATGTGCATCTTAGTTAGGGGCAAAAATACTGGTAGTTAAAAGCCGGGGACTGTTTTTAGCCGCCGATTAAAAAAATTGCAACATTTTCCAGTCATCATTAACTGGCCTTAGACCGCGTACATTCACCCACTGCCAAAACACAGCTCTGAGTTGCCCTGACCGCTGTACTCATAAATAGGGACGTTGAGGTGTGAAAACATAGGGAAGTTGAGGTGTGAAAAAATAGAACGTTGCAGTTTGCATCTCAACCATTGTCAATAGCAACAACTGCTCTCTGCAGTTTTTATAGAGTTGTTTGGTCTGAATACGATTCAGACCCTTATACATACTGTGGGTCTATTCCAACGACTGAACAAGGCCTTTGTGTAACATGAATGTTATGGATATTTTTTTAAATAGGTTTCTTTTTACTTCAGAGCAGTATATTTAGTTCCTGGATCCGGTGATATGGATCATGTGGAGTTATTGTTAGAAAATGTTCTGTTTTTCTACTCTGCTTTTTGTATAAGTTCTTTCTATCTGCTATTTATGTTAAGGGAAACTTGTCTCAAGCTTGTTACAATGATCAAGATTTTTTGTATGTTTTTAAATTGCATTTTTTCTAATAATTGCTGGTTATTTGGGGAAAAATGAAAATTGGGAAGATAGGGTTTTATTTATTTAATCCACTATCTACAAAATGCTCCTCTACCACTTTGCCTATACTCCACGCAAATAAAAATGTGACACAAAAGTTACTTTGTAACATACTGTTATGTCTCTTTTCGGATTGTAAGAAATGCGGTCTTGTCTGATAGTTTAAGTGGTTTTTGAAGCTTTTTTTCGAACTCATAATTGATTAATGAATGATGATTATAACTTTGTCTGCTCTAATGTTAAAATGTTTAAAATGGAGCATTTGATCTATTTTTGGGACAACACGACGTGTGTGTCGTTTCACTAAAAGGCTGACTTGTATAGGAATTAGCTGGCCATGCCATTATTGAACCAGGCGGCTACCACCATGTGGCTTTGTTACGACTCGGTGATGTTAATATGCCTCCTGCAGGGAAAACAGGGAACTACAACTTAATGTTTCTCTCCCCTAAAAATATGTCAGTGCTGAACCAACTTTCTGTTCAGATAGCACAAACGCACTCACGCATACAGTAAAATATATTAAACTGGTAATTTACCTCGTGGCTTTGTTAACAACTCTGTGCATTTGTTGATGTGCTCCTTGCAGGGCAAACAGGAAACCACAACTTCCTTATTCTCACTCTTTTGGCCACTTAATCCACAAGTCACTGCTGCGCTCGACTGCCATGGCAAATATGCTAACAGAACATCGATAGCGGGCGCAGGGCGCAAGACTAATTCCTTTTCAACACATTCTGCCAACCAAAACGTTTTTTTGTTGTTTTTTAATGAAAAACAACTATGCTGCTTGTATCTTAATACGACTAGCCATTGTAGCCTATAGGAAGCAGCAGGCCAGGCCCACTAGTTTAATCCAGCCCACCTTCTTGCTCCCACGCGTGGTTTTGTTAAAACTCGGTGTGGTCGATATGCCTCCTGCAGGGCAATGAGGGAAATACAACTTAATGTTTCTCTCCCTTGAAAATAGGTTACTGCTGAACCAACTTTCTGTTAAGACGTCACAAACACACTCACGCACAAAGTAAAATGTGCCAGATCATTGTTGATCTATTATATTAGAGTAATTGGATCCTACTTTTGTGTCGTAATTTATAATTTACTATTACGTGACTTTGTTTTCAACTCAGTTGTTGTCGATGTGCCCCCTGCAGGGCAAAAAGGGAACTACAACTTCTTTAGTCTCACTCTTTCGGCGACTTAATCCACTAATCACTGCTGCGCTCGACTGCCATGGCAAAGATGCTAACAGAACTTCGATCGGGCGGTAGCCAATTCCTTTTGTACAGATTCTGCCTAGCCTACTGCTTCTGCTTCTATATCTTTAAACGGCAATGACATGCCTTGCACAGGAAGCAACATAGTTGTTCAGATGTCACAAACACACGCAAACATATAAGTGAAATGTTGACAAATTATTGCCGGTCTATTTAATAAATAAAGTGATTGTTTCCGCCTTTTGTGTATTCATGACTATTTAATAAATGACGGATCAGCATTGTGGGTTTAACACACAACAATACTTGTGAATCTCTGATCATGAGTATCGATAGGCTTCTTAGACATAAAGTATTGCCTTTAAATACTGTGCTGAAAGTCATGGGACCTATTTGTAACTCATTCTACCCACATTTTTACATTAAACTTTTTTTTTAAACGACCTAACTGTATACTGTTCATAGATATGAATATTTATGGTTACTCTAAAAGCCTGATTTTATAGGCAGCTGTTAGGCCAGCCCCTTTTCTGCATCCAAAGATGGTTTGATGCCGCGTCCGCGTTGTAGACACTTCCCCTTCAGGGCCAATAGGGAACTGCAATTTCTTGATTCTCTCCTCTGGCATCGACAAGTCACTGATGCAACCATCTTTCCTTTCAGACGTCACAAACACACAGACGAGAAAGAGGAGAGGAGAGGAGAGGAGAGGAGAGGAGAGGAGAGGAGAGGCGGGGCAGAGAGAGGATACATTTCTACATGTACATATGATTGTCAGCTAAACAACAAGTAGTATTCATTGTAGTATAAAGTTGAAGTGTGCGGTTAAAAACTTCTGCAAGTCATAGGTCAAGTGAAAATAATTCGAAGGAATTTGATTAAAACAATGTATTTTCACAGTATGTCGAAACAAAAAAATAAATGAAATTAATATACAATTTTTTTTTATAAGTTCACAAGGAATAAAACATCCATTTAAAGACGTATATCTGACATTTATACTATTTCATATATATATACATATACATATATATATATATATATATATATATATATATATATTGTAGCGACCAGAGGAGGCTGTCATGCTTATTAGCGGTAGTTCTGCGCTGTGTATCCAATACAGTGTCAAGTTGAGTACGTTTTAATAGCAATGTCGCCACCATGACCAGGACTGCTGGTGTGTTTGGTTAGTCGTGATCTACAGGGGCTGAATTCTGATACTTCATATATTTCATCACCTGTTGATGCACGGTGCATGGGGAGCAGAGGTGATTTTGCATCAAGATTACATTGTTAATGTGACCACAATATATTTCATAATATTCCACCACAGATAAACATTTGGCGGAGATTTGTAATGTAGATAGAGATCATTTGAGTTATATTGGTGCTGCTGAAATCTAACTGTTGTGCTTGTCAAATGGCGGATACGAGCACATTCTGTAAACTCTGCTCTCCTCTTCCAACAGCTTTGTCCTCGTTCCTCCACAGACTTCCTGTTGTCCAGGAAACAGTGATTAGTGGAGGCGCAGAAGAAGAACTTTCCCACCTGAAGTGTATAAACACATTTTTCCTCTGATAGGGAAGGTGCCTGTGTTCGTTTTGTACAGGATGACATTGTTTTTATTTGAATGATCTGTTATTAAAATGAGTTTTACATTAGTGGTAAAAACCTTTATGACTAAATAGATAAACACAGACAGGGTCTAATATTAATTTGATAACCCTCCCGCTTTGTTTGTAAACAAACATATGTTTGAACTTGATGTTCAGTTCATTTTGACACAGTATCTTCCTTCCTATATATTCCAACAGTGGTTTGCTTATTGTAATTCTTTCCAAATATAAACTTCTTTCCAAATAGCTGTGTTCAATGCCATGTAATATAGTTTGGTCTATATGCCTACGTCACATGCAAATAATGACAAAACCCTCTTTTGCATTTGCCATGGTGATGGTGACTGTAGATTCTGTTGTTGACACGGTAGATCTACTGGAGTTAAGGAGTGAGTCTGGTTTCATAGACTAGAAGCAGACAAAACAGGGGAAGGCAGATACAGGGAGATATCCTAACATTCTGTAGAGACATAGTTTATACTTACTGAAGATCTTGGCGAGTTTGGATAGAACCTGAATATCTGAGAAGTGACAAACTCTGTGTCAGTCAAAAGGCAGGAAACATGTTAAAAACGTTCAACAATGGACGGCCTCTCTCTCTCTCTCTCTCTCTCTCTCTCTCTCTCTCTCTCTCTCTCTCTCTCTCCCTCCCTCCCTCCCTCAGTCTTGTCCACCCTTGTTAAAATGTCGGCTAAAAACCTTGGTGTGATGGTTGACTCTGACTTTCAGTTTCACAAGCAGGACAATACAATACAAAAAGCCAGCTTTTTCCAGCTAAGTACTATTGCTTTAATCACTAAGTTGTTTCTCTCCCTTAAAGATACTGGGAAAAGTCACCCATGCCTTCATATACCCCCGATTAGATTAGACAACTGCAATTCCCTTTTTACCAGGATTAGTCAGTCACCTCTGTCTAGCGTGTACCTGGTCCGGAATGCTGCTGCCCTGCTCTTGTCTGGTACCCAGAAGAGAGACCACATTAGCCCTATCCTTGCCTCCCTCCACTACCAGTGCGGCTCAGAATCGATTCTAAGGTCCCTCTATTTGTTTTTAAAGCCCTGAATGGTCAGGCCCCTCCCTAGTAGACCTTTTAACCTCCTATTCCACCTCCAGGGCCCTTAGGTCATCTGGCCTGTGGCTATCAGTTGTTCCACAGTCCAAACGGAAACTTAGGGGTGACCGCGCCCTTTCCTATTGCAGCCTCTAGGCTGTAGAACAGCGTCTGGCTGTCCATCAGGTCTGCTCCCTGCATTGATTCCTTCAAGTCCAGGCTCAAAAACCCACTTCCATTTGTTTGGATCATCCTGATACAGTTTTATTTGTGCCTGTGTGTTGCTTTAACTAAATTGTGTGTTTTTATATACTCTCTCTTTCTGCCCCTCTCTCTCTTTCTCCCTCTCTTTATTTCTCATTCTCTCTCACATTCTCTCTTTCTTTCTCCTTCTCTGCATAACTCTCATATTCTCTCTCTTTCTCCCTGTCTTTCTCTCCCTCTCTGTATCACTCTAATATTCTGTATTTCTCCTCTCTGTATCACTCTCATATTCTCTCTCTTTCTCCTCTCTGTATTACTCATATTCTCTCTCTTTCTCCTCTCTGTATCACTCTAATATTCTCTCTCTTTCTCCTCTCTGTATCACTCTCATATTCTCTCTGTCTGTATGTCCTTTTTTCTCTTTCAGTCCCTCTCTTTCTTTATTTCTCCCTCTCTCGGTATCACTCTCATATTCTCTATCTTTCTGTCACTATCTTTCTTACTCTCTCTTGAGTATTTGTCTCTCTTTCTATCTAGAGTTTTATTTCTCTCTGTTTTACAAAACGTACTCACCAAAGTACTCGCTTAGATTGGAAATAGTTGCAACGTCTGGAGAAAACAAATCATCAACTGGGATCTTGTATGAGGCTGAAACAAAAGCCAACTGAGCAGTCAAATGGTTTTTCAAACATTGGCATCAAAGTCTCTTTCCATTCCGTGTATATTCATAACTGCTGTCTGGCTAGATGAACTATTATCCCCTTACACCCTAGAGGGTCATTTAAGGTCAGCCACACAATACACACACACACACACACACACACACACACACACACACACACACACACACACACACACACACACACATAATTGATGAACATAAGGAAATATCAGACTTGTACCAGAAGTCAGGTGGGACTGGGCTGGGACTGAGGAGAAAAGGAAAAGCCACAGTCAGAGAAAACAATGGAAAATCCACACGGATATCATAAGTATTTATCATTTCAGTCACGCCTAAGGTCACAGGTCACAGGTCACACGCTAACAGGAGGAGTGTCATATCTCTGCCAGGTTAACTCTGACTCAAACTAGAAACACTGGAGTTGTGAAGAAACCCACACACACACACACACAGACACACACAGACACACACACACACACACACACACACACACACACACACACACACACACACACACACACACACTCTAACAGGAGGAATTTGTCTCTCCCTCAGTTTGGGGGTTGTGAAGCTAAACACACACGTCCTTACCAATAGAGGAATACTGCAAAGTTTCCCTTGGACCAGGACATTTGTTTTGACCTGAAATATATAAACCATATTAGAATAGTGAGATGGTGGACATTGAGAGTAATTGCATCCTATTCTATTGACTGCAAGTTCAACTTCTAAAACATATATACATTTATTGAACAATTTCACCAGTGTCAAAATTCAAATTCCTTCAACAAACAGTCAGGTGTTTGTCAAACTGACACTTGTTTGGATTGTCCAAATATCAAAAAGGTTTACCATTTTAGAAAGTACGTTCTGAATATATCCAAGAACAAATGAGTTCATACAGTTGTAAAGACTATGTTCATGTGTAATCTATAATTACTATAATATGAAAGTAAAAAAACATGCATACCAATAAACGTTGACATTTCTGTGGAAAAACAACAAACAGAACTGTCACTATGACTACCGACTGCTGAAAATGATGACAGATACATGGTAGTTCTGTTTTGTTATTAATAATAAAGATTTATAACTCATTACTAGGAAAAACATATCTGTAACTGCTTTTTAAAAACCTGGTATGTCAGGGTCCGGGTGCCCCTGCCACCACCAGAGGGCGCGGCGGCCAGGCACCTAGGACAGCACCTAGGAAGCCATCGTGCAGCCAAGCTGTGTAGTCATGCCCTACTCATTTGTTGATGGTTTTCACCTGGGCTCTATTATCTTTCTGTGTTTGGTTCCTATTTAAGTCCCTCTCCCTGTTCAGTTCATGTTCCGACATTACGTTTTGCTGTGCCGTATGGCCGTGCCTTGTAAGCCTGTTTCTTTAAGTAAAGCAAAAGCTCAACTACACGTCTCTGGCTTCGAATGTTTATTTGAGTGTCTGCATTTGGATCTTCACTGATAGAGATCATAACATGGTAAATCTAATGATCCAAGCCGGTGTTTGTCTATCAAAATGTGCTTGATTAATCATTCATTTATGTATCCATTTATTGATATACTTCTTTGACTGTTGTTGAAATATCAGATTCATATTTGAATAGAAATGGTTTCACGACCTCACCTGTGTCTTCAGTAGCTGTTTGTGGGTAAAGAATACACAGATTATTAAAGAAAGACACCGATCCTAATGATAAAATATTGCTCTTATTCTAAAGATAGCTGCTTGAGTAAGGGTTAGTCCAAAGCAGATGAAACGTGCCCCTCATTGAGATCCATTCACACATATCTAATGTGGTAACCTATAGTTACTATGACCCACGTGGGATCAGGCTGTGGAAGGAAATGAGTATGGGGCAGGCTTTACGTCTTAAAGCACCATGCGTCATTATCAATGATGATATGAATTTTGTTCTCGAGTGATGGGAAAATGGAACGTGAGTTGGGCCGGAGAATCGGAGCAGCGGGAGCGGTATTGCAGTCGCTGTATCGCACCGTTGTAACGAAGAGAGAGTTGAGCCGAAAGGCAAAGCTCTCAATCTTCCGGTCTATCTTTGTTCCTACTCTCACCTATGGTCACGAAGGATGGGTCATGACCGAAAAAACGAGATCACGGATACAAGCGGCCGAAATGAGTTTCCTCCGGCGGGTGGCTGGCTTCTCCCTTAGAGATAGGGTGAGAAGTTCAGTCATCCGGGAGGGACTCGGAGTAGATCCGCTGCTTCTTTGCGTAGAAAGGAGCCAGTTGAGGTGGTTCGGGCATCTAGTTAGGATGCCACCTGGCCGCCTCCCTAGGGAGGTGTTCCAGGCACGTCCAGCTGGGCGGAGGCCATGGGGCAGACCAAGGACCAGGTGGAGGGATTATATCTCCATGCTGGTCGGGGAGCGCCTTGGAATCCCCCAGTCAGAGCTGGCGGATGTGGCCCGGGAAAGGGAAGGATGGGGCTCTCTGCTGGAACTACTACCTCCGCGACCCGATCGGATAAGCGGACGAAGATGATGATGATGATGATGATGATGATGATATGATATAGGATCATTCCATTATCAATGATGATAGGATATAGTATCATTCCATTGTCAATGATGATATGATATAGGATCATTCCATTATCAATGATGATATGATATAGGATCATTCCATCATCAATGATGATATGATATAGGGGCTGTTTAATGTGATCATTGCATTATCAATGATGATATGATATAGGGACTATGTTTAATGTGATCATTCCATCATCAATGATGATATGATATAGGGACTATGTTTAATGTGATCATTCCATCATCAATGATGATATGATATAGGATCATTCCATCATCAATGTTGATATGATATAGGATCATTCCATTATCAATGATGATATGATATAGGATCATTCCATTATCAATGATGATATGATATAGGATCATTCCATCATCAATGATGATATGATATAGGATCATTCCATTATCAATGATGATATGATATAGGAGGCTATGCTTAAAGTGATTATTGCATTGTCAATAAACTTACCATTCTCTGGATTGGCTACAGCTTGAACTGAAAACAGATTCAACCACGTCAGTAAAAACTCAAAAGTACTCATTACAGTGACAAAGATAATGTCCATAACAAACTTGTGACTGAAAGGTGTTTTACAAAGGGTTTTGGAATTTTAAAATTTACAAATGTTATTGTACTATTGTCGCATTAATACCAATAAAGCAGTAACATAGATAGATTTTTTTCCAAATAAATTAGGAACGTTTTCCCAGAAGGATTTCCTTTCTCACTATAAAGGAGACTATTCCTTACTTAGTAGTAGTAAGTAAGTAATTCATTAGTAATAGTAGGCTAAACACTCACACACACATTAACATAACATAGATGAGAAAAATTACACACCTGTGCTTTCCTGTCCATCTGAATGATGGCAAAAAGGTTGGATAAAACAATATAGAAAATTAGATAGTGATGTTAATGAACAATTGTTACCAAACAATTGATACCCAACAAATTGAACTTCCAATGTTTGTTCAAACCTTTTGGCATCAACTCACACGCCTAATACTATGCCACTACTAGGTACTGAGTTTGGACGGGTTTCTTAAATGTTATTCAGTTGGTTCAGGAATAGAAACTTACTCTGTTGATGTTGTTTAGCTCACAGAAAGAGTGGAGCTTTAGAAGGTTCCAATTAGCAGAGTGGAGCTTTAGAAGGTTCCAAATAGCAGAGTGGAGCTTTAGAAGGTTCTAAATAGCAGAGTGGGGCTTAAGAAGGTTCTAAATAGCAGAGTGGAGCTTAAGAAGGTTCCAAATA
>CM030188.1:2390216-2440216 GCA_017639675.1 Aplochiton taeniatus | reverse complement strand
AGGGGCTATGCTAATGGTTACCATCTAGTATAGTGACTGAGTCTGGGGCTATGCTAATGGTTACCATCGAGTATAGTGACTGAGTCTGGGGCTATGCTATTGGTTACATCTAGAATAGTGACTGAGTCAGGGGCTATGCTAATGGTTACCATCTAGTATAGTGACAGGGGCTATGCTAATGGTTACCATCTAGTATAGTGACAGGGGCTATGCTAATGGTTACCATCTAGTATAGTGACAGGGGCTATGCTAATGGTTACCATCTAGTATAGTGGCTGTGGGTATCAACACTCAGCTAACTCAGATCCTGTTTCAGTTCTGCATTATTGTTTTAGTTTGGCAGTATTCTGAAATTGTGAATTATGAAATTGTCTGGGAAAGGCCTCACACCAAATCACACAAAGCATGTAGCCTATATCATGTTGCTTTGGGCCGTGTGTGTGCTTTTGTACTGTCCAAGAATCACTCAGATTCTCATAAAAGCTAGCGAGAAACAACAGATGAACCTTAATGATTAAGACACTGCCCCTGCTGCACTGTCGGTGGTCGGTTATTGTGACAATGTGGCCCGTTCAGACGCAACCAGCAACAGCTTCTCCTTGCGTGGGAGGAATACATTAGCTCATAAAACACAATCGAAACATCAAATACACAACAAGCCCTGTGTGTGTGCATTTATTTCTGTGTGTGTGTGTAGTGTGTAACGTGTAGCATATGCGTGTGTGTACTACTGCGGCCGCACCCAACGTGTTCTCTTTACAGAGGTGAGTTTCCAACTATGTGTCTGCCTGTTTGTCTACTGTGGAACATTTTTAGGTTTCGTTTTTAGAACTGGTTTACTGAGAAATGACGTGGTCGAGGGAGTGTGTGTGTGTGTAAACCCCATCATGTTTTTGGTGTTTTTTTAGAATAGCTACAATTACGTGGACGTGTGAATGTCTACAGTGGAGTTTATTGTAGATTAGATTAGTCTGTTGTTTGATTGAAAATATAGAAATGAGAACGTAGCGTACAGCAACTCAAAAGATTATAACTGAGTCAGAGGTTATCCTAATTGGTTTCCATCTATTGTATATGAACCATGATTTAGTCAGTGTTAAGGTCAAATTGGTTTACAATGATACTGTCAACCCTTTACCATAACCTGTAGTGTCAGCCATGACAGACAGACAGACAGACAGACAGACAGACAGACAGACAGACAGACAGACAGACACCCTTTAACAGACACTCTTTAACAGACAGACAGACAGACACTCTTAAACAGATAAACAGACAGACAGACAGACAGACAGACAGACAGACAGACAGACAGACAGACAGACAGACAGACAGACACTCTTTAACAGACACTCTTTAACAGACAGACAGACAGACAGACAGACAGACACTCTTTAATGACAAACAGACAGACAGACAGAGACAGAGAGACAGACAGACATTCATAAACAGACAGACAGAAAGAGAGTCAAACAGACAGACAGACAGAGAGGCAGACAGACAGACAGACATTCTTCAACAGACAGACAGAGAGTCAGACCGACAGACAGAAAAAGAGTCAGTCAGACAGACAGACAGACAGACAGACAGACAGACAGACAGACAGACAGACAGACAGACCAACATTAAATGGCACTCAGGATTCAGCTGATGTCAAATAAAAAACACCAAAACACACTCACCTACTACACTGTAACCATGACTACAGAGCTGAAGGGAGATGATGAAGAAGCAGAGGCAGACAGGCCATCCCATAATGTACACCACACCCTCTATGGGACAGGAAATTGAAATGTAGAAGTAAAAGAACTCGTGAATACATGCATAAAGTGCGTATGAAATATAAACAAAAAAGTAAATGTAAAATGTTCTAGTGTTAATTCCAACACCACTGATCTCAATGTTTTCCCTCAGTATAATAAATAGCAAATAATCCGTTTAGATTACATATTAAGATAGAAGTGATCACATTTGAAAGTACATTTGGAATTCTGAGTGTAAGTAGGAATAAAAGAGCATCAAAAATAGCTCAAATGAACTTGAATACGGTAAATGTGGTCTTAAATCCATAAAATACAAAAGCAAATATATATTTCTTGTTATGAATTAATTATAAATTCCTCATGAACTACAACTAAACCATTTTCTAACACAATAGGAGAGTTAACATACATATTGAAATATGTCAGATTTATATATCTGTTTCAACTAGGCTATCAATAAGTTGACTGAAACTACTCACCAAAAACAATTTAAAAAAAGCTGAGGTTCATGCAAAAGATCGTTTCTCTCTGTGACTACTTCGACATTACTTTCATTTTAAGTTTCCTGTTGATACGGAGAAGAGGCACAGCTCTGATCGAAAGCAGGGGCAGTACCGCAGAAGTATTGGCCAGTAGCCAACAAATCTATGTGTTAAGCTATCAAGTTCACGTATAGAATTAAAAACCTTAAAGCTGGCCAAAGTTTCTGAGATAACCTTAATTAGCTATAAAAAATAAATAAATAAATAAATAAACTTCCCACTTGGTTTTGCATTCTGCATCGATAGTAAACTAGGCTCTAGTGTAAATCATGGCCCCTGTTGTAGGAGGTGTGCTCTGCATATCTAAAATGGACATCATTGGTTATACCCAAACCGCACACACGATACACTCCTCAAAAACACATTTAAACACATCACTCACATCATGGGAGAAATCCTTCACTGGTATTAGTATGTTCACAAGTATCAGTCAACCAGTTAACCAGTCAGTCAGTCAGTCACCCTGCTGGTTAACCAGTCAGTCAATCAACCCGCTGGTTAACCAGTCAGTCAGTCAGTCAACCCGCTGGTTAACCAGTCAGTCAGTCAACCTACTGGTATGTCTGTCACTCAGTCAGTCAGTCAGTCACCCTGCTGGTTAACCAGTCAGTCAGTCAACCTAGTAGTTAACCAGTCAGTCACCCTGCTGGTTAACCAGTCAGTCAGTCAGTCAGTCAACCTGCTGGTTAATCAGTCAGTCAGTCAACCTACTGGTCGGTCTGTCACTCAGTCAGTCAGCCAGCCAGCCACACACACTCAGTCAGTCAGTCAGTCAGTCAGTCAGCCAGCCAGCCACACATACTCAGTCAGTCAGTAAGTCACATACTCAGCTGCTACACTACATCAGCAGCTGCAAACATTATTGCGACACACAAACCATATAAAAAAAATAAAGTGATTTGATGATTAAAGAAATACAAAATAATACACATACAGAGACACCAATAGAATTGTTTTGTTTTATTGTTGACATGAAATGATAAGAGGTCGACATTGTTGGACAGACTGTGACGTTCATAACTGAAACATGTTTGCCAGGGAGTACATTTCTGAGCCAGCATACTGTATATTTAGTATGTACTATACTATAGTACTATACTATAGTACTGTAGTATAGTACAGTATAGTAGTATAGTACAGTAATGTTCCAGTGAAGTATCAGTGCAACGTAAAATCCTAACTGCAATAGAATTCATTATTGTTCTGTAAAAGCAAGAAAGTACTTTTTAAACAATATTTGAACACATGCTCTCCATCCCAAAAATATATTTTTTTAAATAATAAATATAAAAAATAAAATAAATGTTCATTATGACAGCAATTGTCTTCCTTTTCAACAGGTGTTACCATATTGCTGGTTTCCAGTCTACAGGTTTCCTACATTCAATTACCAATACTCTAAAAAGCGTAGCAAGTACAGTCTCACCGGTGGGATTGGAACTTGATATTAGAAGGCCTTGTTCCGATCTATGTCACAATCAGAGTTAGGGCTGTTTTCCTATCAATAACAACCTGGAACAATCACATTCTGGAACTGCCTGACCATTGGAATTTTCAAAACTCACTTGGGAAAGGGTTAATACCGGAAGACATTTTGATTGATGTCATAATATGTAAGTTCTTCAGGCTTATTACTTAATGTGCTCTATAAATCATTCAATGATTGTGATGAGTGAAGACATTCTGACGGTCATTATTGGGTTATTTTCTTTCAAAAACAACAGCACCTTAATGACTTCTCAATGCTTCTAATTGTCTTGTCCCAGGGTTTACAAACCCTGTTAGCTTGGACCTCCAAACGTACAAAGTTTTAGCTCAACTTGACCACGTCTATAATTAGGGCTATTGTTCATATCTCTCCAGACTATGGAAACTTGGTTATATTTGCTCGTACACTTTTTGAATGCAGCTTATATTACTGAAATGATCAACGTGGACAAAACGACTGGGTTTTATCTCATGCAGTCATAGCTTGTGCCACTGTCAGTCAAATCTTTTTCTAAGCAGGGTGTGTAAAAATCAATACCTCACCAAATATGATACCGTGATCCTAATGCTGGCAGTGGTCATCTCTGAATCTGATAAAAGTGTAAACTGGACTGGAAGTGATCCCAGTGTACTTAGTCAAGTAAAATAAATGGCCACAGTACTCTTAAAGCTGCAGTAAGTTTGAATTTCTAGCCAGAAATTACATTTTCTTTTTTACGCTAATTACATTCCTCCTGGAGGATATCATTAAATCAAATGCTCACAAAAAAGACATTACGACATGATTGATGGGAGGGGTCATGGAGAGGGAAGGGAGGGGTCATGGAGAGGGAAGGGAGGGGTCATGGAGAGGGAAGGGAGGGGTCATGGAGAGGGATGGGAGGGGTTATGGAGAGGGAAGGGAGGGGTCATGGAGAGGGATGGGAGGGGTCATGGAGAGGGAAGGGAGGGGTCATGGAGAGGGATAGGAGGGGTCATGGAGAGGGATGGGAGGGGTCATGGAGAGGGAAGGGAGGGGTCATGGAGAGGGATGGGAGGGGCCAAAGAGTTGAGAGGTTAGCATTTGTGAGTGTTGTGATTCAAATTCTTGCTATTACTATCACCCTTCTCTAGACTTACATACTGCAGCTTTAATCACTGAGAAACAGTCACAGTACAAACTATTACAGTGCTCGTGATCACTGAGATACGGTCACAGTGCTTGTGATCACAGTGATACGGTCAGTGCTCGGCTTACTGGCCATGAGCTTAAGATCAAATGTTGCTGGTAGTTCAGACCTAATGATTACGTCTCACTAGCTAAATGAACTGTGTTTGCTGGTGGTTCAGAGCTAGCAATCACCTCACACTAGCTAAATGAATTGTGTTTGCTGGTGGTTCAGAGCTAACAATCACCTCACACTAGCTAAATGAACTGTGTTTGCTGGTGGTTCAGAGCTAACAATCACCTCACACTAGCTAAATGAACTGTGTTTGTTCCATCCCCTTTGGGGATGTCATACCAATAGTAAACATTTGCAACAATAAGAAGCAGGACCCGTTTTTTTTGTCATTTGACGAGTACACATTAAATAAAAAAGGATAAAGTAATAATAATAATTGCAATTGAGCGCTCTGATTGGGTATCCGTACCGACGCTCAAGAAAACGATGCACCAATTCAAGGCTTTTAAGGTTAAAACATAAAACACTTAGTCCGGTCCTTAACATTACATTAGTCATCTTAACTTTTAAAATATTTTTCATATTATGGGTGAAAAATAATAATATAGATTTTTATATACAGTGGGGCCAAAAAGTATTTAGTCAGCAACTGATTGTGCAAGTTCTCCTACTTAGAAAGATGAGAGAGGTCTGTAATTTTCATCATAGGTACACTTCAGCTATGAGAGACAAAAATTAGAAAAGAAAATCCAGGAAATCACATTGTAGGATTTTTAAAGAATTTATTTGTAAATGATGGTGGAAAATAAGTATTTGGTCAATAACAAAAGTTCAACTCAATACTTTGTAACACAACCTTTGTTGGCAATGACAGAGGTCAAACGTTTCCTGTAAGTCTTCACCAGGTTTGCACACACTGTAGCTGGTGTTTTGGCCCATTCCTCCATGCAGATCTCCTCTAGAGCAGTCATGTTTTTGGGGCTGTCGCTGGGCAACACGGACTTTCAACTCCCTCCACAAATGTTCTATAGGGTTGAGGTCTGGAGACTGGCTAGGCCACTCCAGGACCTTGAAATGCTTTTTACGGAGCCACTCCTTCGTTGCCCGAGCGGTGTGTTTGGGATCATTGTCATGCTGGAAGACCAAGCCACGTTCCATCTTCAATGCTCTCACTGATGGAAGGAGGTTATGGCTTTAAATCTCACGATACATGGCCCCGTTCATTCTTCCCTTAACACGGATCAGTCGTCCTGTCCCCTTTGCAGTAAAACAGTCCCAAAGCATGATGTTTCCACCCCCATGCTTCACAGTAGGTATGGTGTTCTTGGGATGCAACTCAGCATTCTTCTTCCTCCAAACACGACAAGTTAAGTTTTTACCAAAAAGTTCTATTTTGGTTTCATCTGACCACATGATATTCTCCCAATCCTCTTCTGGATCATCCATATGCTCTCTGGAAAACTTCAGATGGGCTTGGACATGTACTGGCTTAAGCAGGGGGACACGCCTGGCACTGCAGGATTTGAGTCCCTCTCGGCGTAGTGTGTTACTGATGGTAGCCTTTGTTACTTTGGTCCCAGCTCTCTGCAGGTCATTCATCAGGTCCCTCCGTGTAGTTCTGGGATTTTTGCTCACCGTTCTCATGATCATTTTGACCCCACGGGATGAGATCTTGCGTGGCGCCCCAGATCGAGGGAGATTATCAATGGTCTTGTATGTCTTCCATTTTCTTACAATTGCTCCCACAGTTGATCTATTCACACCAACCTGCTTGCCTATTGCAGATTCACTCTTCCCAGCCTGGTGCAGGTCTACAATTTTCTTCCTGGTGTCCTTCGACAGCTCTTTGGTCTTGGCCATGGTTGAGTTTGGAGTCTGACTGTTTGAGGCTGTGGACAGGTGTCTTTTATACAGATGACGAGGTCAAACAGGTTCCATTAATACAGGTAACGAGTGGAGGACAGAAGAGCTTCTTAAAGAAGAAGTTACAGGTCTGTGAGAGCCAGAAATCTTGCTTGTTTGTGGGTGACCAAATACTTATTTCCCACCATCATTTACAAATAAATTCTTTAAAAATCCTACAATGTGATTTCCTGGATTTTTTTTCTCATTTTTGTCTCTCATAGTTGAAGTGTACCTATGATGAAAATGACAGACCTCTCTCATCTTTCTAAGTAGGAGAACTTGCACAATCAGTGGCTGACTAAATACTTTTTGGCCCCACTGTATACACAATAAACTATTAACTGCAAAAAAATATACAAATATTGAAACGTGTTAAAATGTGTGTACCTCAATTAATGTTTGGAAATATGGTTTGATTATAAAAGCCTTTTTCTCCGTGGGAATGCTAGTTTTTAGTGTTTAGTCTTCACTGATTACCAGCCAAATAAAGATCTGCAATAAACGTTTATAAAACCAACATTAAGCCAGATTGTTATTGTGAATTCTTGGGGTAAAAGGCAGTAAAATGTTTGGCAAAAGCAACCCATTTCCTATAAAGTAACTTGATAGTGGTCAGTCTTGACAAACAATAGCAAGGTCGCTTGTTTGGATTGATAAAGTTGGAATGTTGTCAAGCACATTTCCATGGATTCTGTTCCCCCTAACTTTTGATTGTGTGGTGTTTGGCGAGAGACCGGAGGCTTCTTAACAGTTGCTATGGTAACCTAATGCTTCTTTTAGTTGTCAGCCAATCCTCTGATGGTCCTCTTCTTCCTGTACCAGCCGATTGGTGTTTAGATCAAGATTACCTTCAAAAGATAAGACGTGAAAAGGGAAAAACAAATCAGGCTTTGCACTGTACATAATCATATATACTCACTTTCAAACAAAAGGACAAAAGCAGACACAAATTTGAACAAAACATTTCTCTTTCTCAAACACACACTTAACTACTAAAATATTTATCATGAATATCATTATGTAAATAATTATCGTAATTATTATTTTTACAAATATTACATTTGTATAGAAACAGGGTTACAAAGTACACAAAGTTGAACAAAACAAGAAAAGTTTATGCAATTGAAAGATGCAAGGGGACCCGATAGCACAGTAAATAACACAAGACCAAGGCCAACAAATTAAAACAAGACCGAAAATGAGGATTTCTACATGCAATACTTACGATTGTTCATCAGATTCTCTTCAGCTGCTAAAGGAGAGATATTAGAAAAAAGACAACATCAAATCAAACATTTGTTATTCCTAGGAGGGATCACACAGTCCTCTGGTCCTTGACCATCTTTTCTGCCAAACTAAATGACTACACCGTTAAGCATAATATTAACTGAGCAAAGGAGATTGGAAAGGTACTTAAAGCAGAACACACGCAGGCGTGTGTGTGTGTGTGTGTGTGTGTGTGTGTGTGTGTGAGAGAGAGGGGGGTGGGGGGTATTAAGAGGGATAGTAGGGATCAAAGACTCGGTAGGTTAGCATTTTGGAGAGTTGTGATTCCAATTCTTTTCACAATTCTCTTGAACTACATACAAAAACACTTAGCTATATTCTACCACTGGTATGTTCCCTGGCCCTACTAAGCCCTGAGTGATTCTAATACAGTACATACAAAAAGACTTTGCTATATTCTACCACTGGTATGTTGCCTGGCCCTACTAAGCCCTGAGTGATTCTAATACAGTACATACAAAAAGACTTTGCTATATTCTACCACTGGTATGTTGCCTGGCCCTACTAAGCCCTGAGTGATTCTAATACAGTACATACAAAAAGACTTAGCTATATTCTACCACTGGTATGTTCCCTGGCCCTACTAAGCCCTGAGTGATTCTAATACAGTACATACAAAAAGACTTTGCTATATTCTACCACTGGTATGTTGCCTGGCCCTACTAAGCCCTGAGTGATTCTAATACAGTACATACAAAAAGACTTTGCTATATTCTACCACTGGTATGTTCCCTGGCCCTACTAAGCCCTGAGTGGTTCTAATAATAACTAGAAACTCATTTAATTTATAAAGCACTTTTCAAGACACAGAGCATGCTATAGTGGCCTGCTGGACTTGATCAATACAAAGAAAGTGTTCAATCGCCACGTTGAAGAAGAAGAGAACTACGAGATGTTTCTTGGATTGTTCCGAGTAAATCACTTCTTTTCGCTCGGGGCAGGAGCCAAAACATTCGCAGTGTACTACACGTAAAGAGGAAAACTTTATTGCCAATTGAAAGTGAACGAATGCTTACTCAAGGAATTCCGCAGGTTAGCTGTGCCAAGATGTGCTTCTGGCAACACAACTATTTAACTATTGTAATCATGAAATGGTAACAACTCAAAGTAAGACACAAAGATGATTTATACTCACAGATCTCGTCTTCTTCCACTTCTGGTTTAAGGTCTGAAAGATGGAAGACACCAGATAAGAGAATCAATCATTTCAGTTGCTTTCAATCCACACAGTTTCACACACAGGAACACACACATAAACACACAAGGACTAATAGAGAACTTACAAATGATTTTGCACCCTATAAGTTGTTCAATTCAATGTCTTTACCCAATGGTTCAATTCAATATGTTATAGCCTAATGGATCAATTCAATATGTTATAGCCTAATGGATCAATTCAATATGTTATAGCCCAATGGATCAATTCAATATGTTATAGCCTAATGGATCAATTCAATATGTTATAGCCCAATGGATCAATTCAATATGTTATAGCCTAATCGATCAATTCAATATGTTATAGCCTAATGGATCAATTCAATATGTTATAGCCCAACGGATCAATTCAATATGTTATAGCCTAATGGATCAATTCAATATGTTATCGTCTAATGGATCAATTCAATATGTTATAGCCAGTGTGCTTCAGCCCTGTTTGTCACTGTACCCCCAATCCATTTTTTTTGTCCAGCCATAAGTTCTCCACCTATGTGTGCATAAAATATTACATTATGGTTTCAAAAAAGGTTCCCACATAACCAGAAGAGTTTGCATACTACTAGGGGTAAGAACTACACAAATAATTATTATCAACAAATACGTTTAAAACACTTACCCTCAGGGTCAGATGGAACTGGGAAAGAAGTTAGTTAGAGTCAGTTACGAACCGTAATATATAAACAAACATATATGGACCTGGTCATACACATACCAAGGGCAGGGACATAGTCAATGTAATATAATATAACATATACAATATTATTATATTCACCTTCATCATCTGGTTGGGTTTCCTGAACAGGAACTGTAGGAACAGAAGCAGAATAATGAATAGATATAATGAATAGATATAATTAATAGATATGTCGTTTTTACATTCACGTTATTTTGCAGACGGTCTTATCCAAAGCGACTTACAATGAGGTTACAGGTACAGTGCCCCTGGAGTGACTTAGGGTTAGTGTCTTACAATGAGGTTACAGGTACAGTGGCCCTGGAGCGACTTAGGGTTAGTGTCTTACAATGAGGTTACAGGTACAGTGGCCCTGGAGCGACTTAGGGTTAGTGTCTTACAATGAGGTTACAGGTACAGTGCCCCTGGAGCGACTTAGGGTTAGTGTCTTACAATGAGGTTACAGGTACAGTGGCCCTGGAGCGACTTAGGGTTAGTGTCTTACAATGAGGTTACAGGTACAGTGCCCCTGGAGCGACTTAGGGTTAGTGTCTTACAATGAGGTTACAGGTACAGTGCCCCTGGAGCGACTTAGGGTTAGTGACTTACAATGAGGTTACAGGTGCAGTGCCCCTGGAGCGACTTAGGGTTAGTGACTTTGTTGGCCAAATGGGATTTGAACTCATGACCTTTTGGCCACTAGGCCACCAGTATCCCCTATGTCATGTTACTATGTATGTCATGTTACTATGTAATGTTACTATGTCTGTCCTGTCACTATGTCTGTCATGTTACGATGTCTGTCATGTTACTATGTATGTCACGTTACTATGTGATCTTGTTTGGCTTGCATCACAGTCCTTGACAAAGTCAAAACAGTTTAAGAAAAAAACGAGATATTACCTGTTAGAAAGCTGGTATCAGCTGGCACTGCAAAATAAATATTAATTAAATTTTTTATTCAAAAATACATTAACTCTATCTTGCACTCATTTCTTATTAATTTAATTTGGGCCGATGTTTAATTTCTATATAATACTGTATACATGAAGATAATCACTCACAGGTGGAGCTGGGGTATGGAGGTGTAAATGGAGGAGGTTATGAGGAGGTGGGGTATGGAGGTGGGGTATGGAGGAGGTGGGTATGGTGGAGGTGGGGTATGGAGGAGGTGGGGTATTGAGGAGGTGGGGTATGGTGGAGGTAGGGTATGGTGGAGGAGGGGTATGGTGGAGGAGGGGTATGGAGGAGGTGGGGTATGGTGGAGGTGGGGTATGGAGGAGATGGGGTATGGTGGAGGTGGGGTATGGAGGAGGTGGGGTATGGAGGAGGTGAGGTATGGTGGAGGTGGGGTATGGTGGAGGTGGGGTATGGAGGAGGTGGGGTATGGTGGAGGTGGGGTATGGAGGAGGTGGAGTATGGTGGAGGTGGGGTATGGAGGAGGTGGGGTATGGAGCAGGTGGGGTATGGTGGAGTGGGGTATGGTGGAGTGGGGTATGGTGGAGGTGGGGTATGGAGGAGGTGGGGTATGGAAGAGGTGGGGTATGGTGGAGGTGGGGTATGGAGGAGGTGGGGTATGGTGGAGGTGGGGTATGGAGGAGGTGGGGTATGGAGGAGGTGGGGTATGGTGGAGGTGGGGTATGGAGGAGATGGGGTATGGTGGAGGTGGGGTATGGAGGAGGTGGGGTATGGAGGAGGTGAGGTATGGTGGAGGTGGGGTATGGTGGAGGTGGGGTATGGAGGAGGTGGGGTATGGAGGAGGTGGGGTATGGTGGAGGTGGGGTATGGAGGAGGTGGGGTATGGTGGAGGTGGGGTATGGAGGAGGTGGGGTATGGAGCAGGTGGGGTATGGTGGAGTGGGGTATGGAGGAGGTGGGGTATGGAGGAGGTGGGGTATGGAAGAGGTGGGGTATGGTGGAGGTGGGGTATGGAGGAGGTGGGGTATGGAGGAGGTGGGGTATGGAGGAGGTGGGGTATGGTGGAGGTGGGGTATGGAGGAGGTGGGGTATGGAGGAGGTGGGGTATGGTGGAGGTGGGGTATGGAGGAGATGGGGTATGGAAGAGGTGGGGTATGGTGGAGGTGGGGTATGGAGGAGGTGGGGTATGGAGGAGGTGGGGTATGGAGGAGGTGGGGTATGGTGGAGGTGGGGTATGGAGGAGGTGGGTATGGTGGAGGTGGGGTATGGTGGAGGTTGGCAGTGGAGGATGGAAATAAAAAATTGGGTGGGGAACAGTGACGTGGTTGGGGCATTTTCTCCCTAGCGGTTATTTGTCAAGAACCTTTAAGGGTAAAACGCACCTTTACATACATGTTTGGGTGGGTGGGTGGATGAATGGATAGATGGATAGGTGGATAAAGATTTCATTTTTTGCATTCTTAGCCTCGAGAGTATCAAAATCTGAATACTTTGATTAGAATTCGAAAATGTTTCCTTAATGAAAAACATGGTACCAAGTAAATGATTTACCAGGTGTCTGAGAATCACTGGGAGGCCACCTCGGAGCTGGAGAAAAACAAAATAACTGTCAGTCGGTATCGAAGGCAGACCAATTACATGTAAAACATATTAACATGCGCATACTAACATCCTCATGCTGGCTACTTTTGAGGTTAGATTAGCAAAATGTTCTCTCGATAAAGTTAAGCTCCTTCTCTACTGTTTTTCTCCATGTACCATATTGTTTGTTTAAAAATTAAAATGTATAAAAAAAATAACCGCTAACATCAGTATGGTGTTGGGGTTACAATAAAGGAACCTGAACAGCACCATCCATTACAGAACTTTCTGTGAATGAAACCGGTATTTTGAGTGACTTTGGCCATGAAAACCAGTTTTTTTTATTTAAATCACTTCTACGACATAAATAACACACAAACTCTCACATATAGCACCCAAACAAATAAATGGTCAATACATACAGAGAAGGGTCCGATCTTCCCCATCTGAAAGACAGAGAAAATTTGAGAAAATGAATGCTAGGTTTATCAAATACATCGGTCACAGGGTGACACATACTGTGCTTGAAAAGTCTGATTATTAAGAATGGGAACATTCAGATCAGTAAGTATGGGAAATGTCAGATTATCATTTATGGTAAAAGTCAGATTATAAAAGCTGCACTATGTAAGTTAGAATCTTACGATTATTACATACCTCCTGGAGGATAGAATTAAATGAAATAATCCGAGAGAAGATGCGATCTATATGAGCGCCCTGGGCCCTGTATTCAGCTTTTCAAAAATCTAGGGACGACCGCTTAATACTAACCAATCAGGAGAGTTTTTGCAAAGAGGAACGGCTACCTGCCTGTCAATCACCTCTAAATGTTGAAGACATTACGACATGATTGATGGGAGGGGTCATGGAGAGGGAAGGGAGGGGTCATAGAGAGGGAAGGGAGGGGTCATGGAGAGGGATGGGAGGGGTCATGGAGAGGGATGGGAGGGGTCATGGAGAGGGAAGGGAGGGGTCATGGAGAGGGATGGGAGGGGTCATGGAGAGGGAAGGGAGGGGATAATAATGGATTGGTTGCAACTACGTAGACTATGATGGTCTGCTAATATTCAAAATAAAAAAATATTGTATGGAAAACGTGTTCATGACACATTACTGTATTCAAGTGGCCACATTCATGTAAGAATTTTGTCAATTCTTTAAACAAAACAAGTGTACTTACCAACTGGTTCAAGACAAGCTAAATTTGATTAGATGAGTAGAGAGAACAGACATAAAATGATCAGACATTATACCGTTAAGCACAGACAATATAAGCTGTATACTTTGACAGGATACCCTAAGCCTCTCTCTCACACAAACACACTGATACTAAAATACACATCAATCCATTCAAACTTAGATGCATCAGTCGTACAGTAAACTTACCAAGCATCCGCATGTTGTCTACCAAACAGAATAACAAAAGAAAAGGGAAGAATAAAGAGAAAATATTTAATTTAATAGCATTATAGAATTATCAATAAGCCTTTAAAAATATATCAGAAACAAACTAAGAAGCAGCGGTTAGAGTAGGCAATGGAATTACCACTGTTCTGTCTGGCGATATTCGCTAGAAAGAAAAAAAGATAAAATATTTGAGATTATGTACTTATGTATTTGAGATATGAGATTTATGTATAAGACAAAATATCCTAGAATATTTGATAGGACAATATTCAATATGTTGTAAACCAAACAATGACACCTAATAATATATGATAGAACGATATTGTGTCAACATTGTACTTGAGCGCGCACACGCACACGCACACGCACACGCACACACACACACACACACACACGCACACACGCACACACGCACACACACACACACGCACACGCGCACACGCGCACACGCACACGCACACGCACACGCACACACGCACACTCGCACACGCACACGCACACGCACAGACCCCCACACCCTTACCAATAGAGGAATACTGCAAAGTTTCCCTTGGACCAGGACATTGGTTTTGACCTGAAATATATAAACCATGTGATAAGGCAAATTGCGTATTGGTGAAATGCATGAGTTTCTTAGTATAGCACAATAACATAGTGACATTTCCTCCAATGAAAAAATTGCAATTCTTACAATTCGGTCTCCAGGATGAAGGTTTTGCTACTGTAAGAAAACAGATGTAACAGAGAAGCATAAGGACAGCGATCTCTCATATCAACAAATCAGTAAACACTGCTTTCTGCGTAGAAACAAACTGAACTGTTAAAATGTTTGACTTACAAACTTCACGGTATTTCCATACCAGGACAATCAGAATGGTGACAATTACACCACTGACAAAACCAACAAAGACTAGCAGTCCAGGAGGAACTTCAGAATCACTCTTTAATACATCTGCAAATAAATAAAACACACAAACTATTATGTCTCTAGTGCTAATGTATGATTTCCTTCCAACACCATTTGGCTCCATGATGGACACTTTTGGCTGAGTTACTGGAACAAAGTAGGCACAAAGTTCAATGCTGATGGTACAATAATCTGCATGATATGGATATCGGTACAATTAAAGTGAATCCGGTTACTCAACAGATTTTATGCAGAAAACTAAATTTAAACCTACGCCTGTTAACACCTATCTAAACGAGAATGATACTATTTAACAGAAGATTGATTTGCGTGTTGCACGGTTAAGAATGTATTCAACAGGCAACACTATGTATGTAAAGTCAACCACACTTAGTTTATGAACTGCATACCAACGATGAGCTGAATGACAAATCTCAGGTTCTTTGATGGAACTTCACAAGTGTAGTTTCCTGCATCGGAGAGTTTCACTTCAAAAAGTTTCAGAGAGACGTTTCCTTCCTTCAAATGATCTGTAAACAGAGCTGTTCGGGACTGGTAGGATAGACTCTTCTTCTCCGGCAAAATCTCACAACAGCCGCGTTGGAAATGCACGTGCATGCCAGGTTGTAGGTCGAATCTCGCCCACTTCACCTGCAACTCAGTGACATCGAACGGGGGCTTCAGCCGGCATGGCAGAGTGATGGCGTGACCAACCAGAGCTAACATGGGCTCAGATGGACCAACAATTTCAGACATTTCTACAAAAAAAGATGACAAATCATGCATTAACTGATCATATATCAGATTAGAGGATAAGACATTAAAATAGTAAAGATCTGTGATGTAATCCCAACTTTTTACCACCTATGTAGATTTGATTTACAACACAGGTCTAATTGTAGTCTGTATACCAGAGAGCCATCTTGTATGTATATGTTCAGTGTGTAGTGATTGTGTGACATGATAGTCCAAGCTAAGCTTCTGCTAAATGGGTGTATAATGTAATATTGTCACTGATACAGTAACAGTATTCCTATAGTCAATAGCCCACCACACTGGAGTTGTAAAATGCGTTTACCTGTGGCAAATGAACCATAATGACTGAACTGGAAACTCAAGATCAGCAAACTGTTCACAAACCCATCCATGATCTATAGAGGGAAAACGCAAACATCACAACTATCTGATGACTTCAAGACTCTATTAGGTCTAAAAAGAAAAGGGTTGGATTGAAAATAATAGTTTAAAATAGCGAAAGATCACACGTTTTTTATTCACTTTTCAAAAAGGTTTGTTTACAGTACAGATTGACATGATGCACTTTATACGACTTGATACCTGTACCCTGGCTTACAGCCAGATACATTGACTGTGATTGTGGTTGGCTAACGAGTAACGTTAAACTTATTAGCTAAAACTCTGAATTTGGCGATCTCACCCATACTTACTGTATTCCCGTTAACGCTTTCACTTGGAAAAAAACGTTAAGCGGTGTGTACTACCACTCTCACTATAGACGGATTTAAAATGACAACAATAACAACCAGTGTCGCTAACTCATTTTCAGCGGAAGTTGTTTCAGCCAGGTCGACTTGTTGCTAAAAGTTGTTTAAGGACGTTGTGATGTCATTATTACGTAATGACGTAATACTGTGTCGTATACGTAGAATATACAATGACATTACTCAAATTGACAGGCCATCTCGGCGAAAAATAGGATTTGAAATTTGTTAGTTTAGAGTTGTTTGTTTATTATCACATATTTTTATTTGTAAAAGCAATATAACCACAAGACACTTGTGATTATCAGATATTTTTATTTTTAAAGACAACACATTGAATTATTGAACATTTATTGTGACTTCCTAACCACACCATTTTACTCGGAACTGAATGTGTTTCAATGATTTGATCCCAAAAATTTAGTTTTTCTCGTCGAATACATGCCACTGCTGCTGCAGTCAGCCAACAATGATTGCTGCTGCTGCCTGGCCTGGTTATTGAGCTGAGCCGTCACTACTGGTGACGTCACGTACAATGCCCTTGCACAATGCACCGTGTGTTGTGACTGAATGTGTGGCAGAGAAAATCGTGTTTGTGTTATTTAGAGGGAAAATACGTGCATTTTAGCGTTTGAGTGACTTTTAAAAAGTTGCTAACAATTCCAAATACATTTTAAAAGTACCTACATTTGTTACTAGGTGCTTTTCGAAAAAATATATAGCTATACTCCATGTCACTTTACATACAGCAATGGAGACGTGTGTGGCCATGTAGGCGCAATGTATAACAGAGGGTCCATCAGTTACCTCAGAGCCAAATGTATGGTCACGCATCACCAAGAAGCTAAGCCTTTATGTAGGCTGCATTTCATTGTCTTAAGGGTTAATTTGAACATAAGGTGGAATATCTCAAATGGTTAGAGTTCACAGATCCCTGCCATACACTACTGATACTGTCATTGTTGTTTCACTTCTTTATTTAACATTTAACTATGTGGTCAATACCACAATATTTATATAGCCTACTTTGAAGCCTGTAAATGTATGTAGCACATGCTTAAATATTTTCATATGTGCTACATATAAATGCAGTCTCTTAAATAACCAAGATCCCAATATAACATTGCCCAACATAAAACAAAGACCAAAGGACATTTAATTTCAATAAGTGCACCTTGGTTTGGACTGCCTACACTGATAATCCAGAATCCATCAAACACAGGGGTTGGCAACCTGCGGCTCCAGAGCCGAATGAAACTCTTTTGCAGATCTTCAGTGGCTCCCTGTGGCTTTGACCAAAATAATCATGTCAATTAACAACAGTTATTTGAATCTTAATTTATCAATGTTGTAGGGCTTAAGTGATTCTTACATTTTCTAATTGTAAAAATGTGTAGCCTATACACAAATTGTTTTGTATTTTTATTTCACTGCAGCAGCCTACGTCTACCGCCCGGCGCATTTCCTCTTAATTTCGCTAATCTTGCTACGCTATTTCGATTCTATTTTATTGTCTGTGACTTGCGAAAATTACAAAAGCTGATCGCCCTTCTCCGTTGAGCGTGAGTAGGCCTATGTAGCCAATGTCTGTGACTTACGTGAGCTCATTTCGTTATCAGCACTAAACTCGCCACTGAACCACACTCATATTGTTCACAGTTATTTATAATGTTAATTAAAAAATGGAAAATAACTCATGTGCCTTTAACATCTCTCTAGTGTGCGTGAATAAATCACTGTGGTAGACGAAGTGGCACTATCCAATTTTGCGAGGCCATCGGACCAACTTAAAAATTTTTTTTTTAAAAAATACATGATTCACCGACCAGTCGACTATAGGCATCATGGTTGAATCAGATTCGGCTACACAAATTCTTAGTCGGGACACCCATCATGTAAACAGTTACCTTTATTGTGGTTCCCTCATTTCATAAATACAACAAGACATGGTATTATTGTAACAGAAAGGCAAAGTAAAGTACCAAAATAATCAAATAGCCCACTGCAGAGTAGTAAAACATTTTAATGAATGCTAATTTACACCTATTAGTAATGTCGATAGAATGATATAGACATAATAGACAGTGTTAACTTCATTATTTCTGGGCCCATAAGTATCGCTCAATTTAACAGATTCTGGATTTTAAAAGTTGTATATTCGAGCACAAGTCAACGGAGAAAATGACATCCGGGACCAGCAGTTCACGTTGTCACCATAGGTGGCCACATTTTGAATTTGAATCTGACTGAATGGTTCCAGCCCTGATTAGACCACTATGTAAACAAACAAAATGGCGGCGCCCTGTCATCAATAACAATACTTGTCACGACAATACACGACTGTCCCTTTACAACACTTAATAATGGTACATTTCACTGAAATCTAAAATCGGAGGTCATGGTATGTCCCTATATATTAATATAAGTGCAAACAATTGTTGAACTTGTTTAATATAATTTTTTTTTTTACTTGGCCACGACTAATCAATAAAAAAAATATTTCTACTGGTCTAACCCAATTATCTGAACATCTATAGCCTATTAACAGCCTTTGAAACGAAGACCAATAGTATTTTGAAATGTAGACCAGGTAACAGCTCAAAAATGGTTGTTACACTTTAAGTGGCTGGCCGCTAACATTCACGTTACATAAAAACAATTTATTCGTTCACGTTACATAACAACAATATATTATTAATAATGCCTTTAAACTATCAGGTAGTGTCGAGATAGACCTTTTGGCCTCCTCTCTCATCGGGTCCGTTATTCCAGAGGAAAGAACACAAGTGGAGACAGTTGTTTAGTCAAAACGTATTTTAATTCACTCAGAGTATATGTATATTATCACACGCATATGGTTTATTAACCTTTAAGCAATTATTGTAATAATAGCAGTTTACCTTAGCTCATATCCCGCAAAGCTGAATATAAGGAGAGTGGAGAAGACCGTGACGCCCCAGTTCCTTCTGCCAGTCTGCCTGTGTCTGCTATTCTGTCTGCAAATATAGTTGGACGCACCCTGACCTTGACTGAAAACCAGATATTCCCTGTTTTTGCCAGTTAGTCTAGGCCCGTCCTGCTAAAATACGGGCCTCACTGTCTCCTCTCATCTTGAAACACAGTCCTTCTCCACTCACTACACTAATTGGCCCCCACCTTTTCTGCTCTGCCTTCTACTTGGCCCCCACCTTTTCTGCTCTGCCTTCTTACTGTTAACCCTTTCCTCGTTGTCTATTCTCACAGTAGGCATACTCACATTTTGGCAAGATAGCGAGCCCGCTTCCTGGGTTCAAATTCGGCAATACATTTGTAGAATTACTCCTGACCACTAAAACGTCTCTTCCCATTTGGCCTGGCTTCGGTGTCTAAAGGTTTAAAAGGTTTAAAATAATAATATCTTTTTTTTATATATGCACACAATAAACTAACTATTAACTATAAAAACGATACAAATACTGAAATCTTTGTTAAAATGTGTGAACCTCAATGAATGTTTGGAAATATGGTTTGAGGCCAGAGGCTTCTTAACAGTTGCTATGGTAACCTAATGCTTCTTTTAGTTGTCAACGAATCCTCTGATGGTCCTCTTTTTCCTGTACCAGCCGATTGGTGTTTAGATCAAGTTTAACTTCAAAAGATAAGACGTGAAAAGGGAAAAACAAATCAGGCTTTGCACTGTACATAATCATATATACTCACTTTCAAACAAACGGACAAAAGCAGAAACAAATGTGAACAAAACTTTCTGTTTCTCAAACACACACTTAACTTCAAAAATATTTATCATGAATATCATTATGTATATTATTATCATAACATATCATATACGAACAGGGTTAGAGAGTACACAAAGTTTAACAAAAGTAGAAAAGTTTGCAATCGGAAGATGCAAGGGGACCCGATAGCACAGTAAATAACACAAGGCAAAAAATTAAGATTTCTACATACAATACTTACAATTGTTGATTAGATTCTCTTCAGCAGCTAAAGGAGAAATATTAGAAAAAAGACAACATCAATCAAACATTTGTTATTCCTAGGATGGGTCAAACAGTCCTTGACCATGATATCATTAAATCAAATGCTGAGAGAAAAGGTGCGCTCTATATGAGCGCCCTGGGCCCTGCATTCAGCTTTTCAAAAATCTAGGGACGCCTGCCTAATACTAACCAATCAGGAGAGTTTTTGCAAAGAGGCACGGCTACCTGCCTGTCAATCACCTCTAAATGTTGAAGACATTACGGCATGATTGAAAGGAGGGGTCATGGAGAGGGATGGGAGGGGTCATGGAGAGGGAAGGGAGGGGTCATGGAGAGGGATGGGAGGGGTCATGGAGAGGGAAGGGAGGGGTCATGGAGAGGGATGGGAGGGGTCATGGAGAGGGATGGGAGGGGCCATGGAGAGGGATGGGAGGGGTCATGGAGAGGGATGGGAGGGGTCATGGAGAGGGATGGGAGGGGTCATGGAGAGGGAAGGGAGGGGCCATGGAGAGGGATGGGAGGGGCCATGGAGAGGGATGGGAGGGGCCATGGAGAGGGATGGGAGGGGCCACAGACTCATGACGTGGCATATTTGAGTGTTGTGATTCAAATTCTTGCTTTTTGTCACACTTTCCTAGACTTACATACTGCCCCATTAAATATGATCAAACTCAGACTATTAAGTATGGGAAAAGCCAGATTATTATTAACAGGACTTTTTCTCATACTTACATTTCAGAAAAGTGCTATTAGTAAGTGTGAGAAACATTTTTAATGTACAGTTTAATGGGTAGCAGAAAATGAGAAGAAGGAATAATGGATTGGCTGCAACTTGTTGACAACAATGGTCTGCAAATACTCAAAATAAAAAAATATTGTATGGAAAGCGTGTTCATGACACATTACTTAAGTGGCCACATTCATGTAAGAATTTTGTCGGTTCTTTAAACGAGCAAGTGTACTTACCAACTGGTTCAAGACAAACTAAATTTGCTAAGACGAGTGGAGAGAACAGACATAAAATGATCAGACATTATACCGTCAAGCACAGACAATATAAGCTGTATACTTTGACAGGATACCCTAAGCCTCTCTCTCACACAAACACACTGATACTAAAATACACATCAATCCATTCAAACTTAGATGCATCAGTCGTACAGTAAACTTACCAAGCATCCGCATGTTTTCCACCAAACAGAAAAACACAAGAAAAGGGAAGAATAAAGAGCAAATATTGAATTTAATAGCTTTATGGAATTATGAATAAGCCTTTAAAAATATGTCAGAAACAGACTAAGACGCAGCAGTTATAGTAGACAATGTAGTTACCGTTGTTCTGTCTGGCGATTTTCTCTAGAAAGAAAAAAATAATATTAAGAGATTATTATGTACTAAATAAGACACAATATCCTAGAATATTTGATAGGATGATATTTAATATCTTGTAAACCACAAACAATGAGATAGGATGATATTGTGTCGACATCTATGTAGCAACAAACTGAAGTTACTGAACCGTAAAAAACGTTTCACTTACTACCCTTACAACATTTCCCCAGCAGGAACAAGACGATGCAAAGAACAGCAATGAGAACACCAGCAGAGACAAATAGATAACCTGCAAATTAATAAAACAGACAAACTATTATGTTTCTAATTCTTATGTGTGACCTTAAGCTGAACATTCACTATAAACAGGACTGCAATAGAGCCTAGTTAACATCTTTGAGCTTTAGTATATATGTCTTATCTGTGTTTTGAATGTGGGACTTTATATGTTTACCGCAAGAGTGTGGGAAACGTCTTTTCGATTCCTTTGTATGTCTTGACATGTGAAGAAATTGACAATAAAGCTACTTTGAATGGAAGGGTGGAGGGGATAGGGGAAAAAGTAGATGGAATTAATAACTGCAGGTTGAAAAATAAGGCAAACATCGCATTTCCTACAATAGATGTTAAATGAATGAAACTGAACAGTTTCCTCCCTGGTTTAGTTGAGTGTGTCAAGGCTGAGATACTTCACTTAAGTAGGCACAACGTACTGTATAATGCTGATGGTAAAATAATCTGCCTGATATGGACATCAGTAGCCTACAGGTAAAATGACTCCAGTTTACTATGATTGCTATGGCACTTTGCAGGCAGACTAAGCACAGTGGAGCTCATATTATTTAGTTTTGTCTTAGATTTGATTTGTGTTTTAGCACATTTTGGTACAGTCAGCTCCAGAATTATTAGCACCCATGATGAAAATGACCAAAAAATGCTGTATAAAATAACAACACAGATAATGAGCTATATTTCATGCTCAAACTTGTGGGAAAAGTTAATTATTTTATCCTAACCCGATTCTTCTATTTGTTATTTTATTTTCATTGAGTAATATTCAATTTTATGAATAATGCAGGTGTCACAGTTAATGGCACCCCTGAAGTTTCTTTTCAATAAAACCAAAAAGAGTACAAATCCGCAGTAAAATCTACTTATTTAAGTTCATCTCAGTCTTAAGGAACTGTACTGTGGCCTTCCATCACTTCCTTTATCACTAGGGTATAAAAATGAGGTAACCCACATGTGAAATCCCTTTGGCATACATCACCATGGGGAAAGTCAAAGAACTGTCAAATCAAAAGAGACAGATGGTTGGTGACCTACACTGTCAGGTAATGGGTACAAAAAAAGACATAAACGGTTAAACATACCACTAACCACTGTTAGGGCGCTGATCAAAAGGTATCAAACATCTGGAACAGTTGAAAACTTGCCTGGAAGAGGACGCAAAGCATGCTGGCCCCACGCACAGTGAGGAAGATGGTGAGGCAGGCAAAGAAGAACCCAAGGACCCCAGTACAAGAACTACAGACTTTTGATTTGTAAAGTGTGGTGACTGAATTAACCCTATCCCTAACCCTAACCCAACCCGTAACCTTAACCCTAAATAATAACGTAGATGTTGAATTCAGAAACGCCTTACCGATCATAACGCATAGTTGTATCTCCCATTGTGAAATGAGTTGCCTGTAATAACTCTCAGATGTGATGATTCTCTGTTACCACGTCAACGCAGTTAAATGATACCATGTTCCCAATAGACACTTAATAACTGTGAGAGCAAAGTGGTGTGAGATAAAGTGCCCTTATTCTTTTTACCTGTGCGTGTAAATTCTGACAAACACTTAATATTTAACTGAGTATAGTCTTATCCATGAATTGGAAAGCTTTTAGACTCCTGATGTAGCTTCAGATTCATAAATGGACAGTATGCTTAGCAATAAAAAACGTACACAATAAAACATTGCCTTTCTCTCCGGCTAGTCGTTTACAGTCTACACGGGTCGCCCAGGATTGAGACCTGGTAAGGGGAATCTCTTGCCCACTAGAGGGGTACACACACCAGCAATGGCCGGTGAAGCCATAGCACTGCTGAGGGGAGTACTGGCCATTGGAGTCACACTGAGGGAGGAATGCATCTGCAGGAATATGACTGGGGAGTGAAGTTGACAGACAGACAGACAGATAGACAGACAGACAGACAGACAGACAGACAGACAGACAGACAGACAGACAGACAGACAGACAGACAGACAGACAGACAGACAGACAGACAGACAGACAGACAGACAGACAGACAGACAGACAGACAGACACAGACAGAGACAGATTAGTGCTGTCAATCAATTGAATTATTTTCATCAGATTAATCACAATAATAGGCGTGATTAATCATGATTAATCACAAATTTCAAATACTAATGTTTACTTGTATTTTGGGGGGCAATAAAACAAATAGTTCTACATGTGCAGACAGTGAGTGAGGTGTTGTTATAGCGAAATGGATGACCAACTGGTTAGTGGTTAGAGGAATCCATTCTTATTTTGGTAACTTTATTATAACGTCTCATTTTAGTTTTGATGATTTCAGAATCTCTCAATTTGCAGAGCTTTCCTGCCATTGTGGCGTTTTTTGAGTTGGACAGTGGACGCTGTGACTGCGTGACGTCCACCTCCAGAGCTCTGTATAATCGTTTGCTTAAATTAAGGGTACAATATTGAAGACGTTTTCTAAACAGCAACAGTTTGTTAAGCCTTTCAGCGAGGTAAACGTTGGCGTTGAAATTAGCCTACCGGAGGAAGTCGGGGTCAAATTTGTTCATATGATTGTTAACGCAATAAAAGCCCTATATATATATATATATATATATATATATATATATATATATATATATATATATATATATAAATCAATTAGAAAAGAGGAATATATTTTTTCTCTTACTGTTTTCCACCAAAATGGAGTCCTTCGCTCTCCCATTCACACTTAGTAAGGTCAGGAAGATCTGGGTCTAAAATGGGAAAGGAGTTCATGTATTTGTACTCCTAAAAAGGCATGAACAAGTTTACAAAATCTTACGATACAGACAAACTCACACCCAAATGAAAGAAAGGTGGGTACCAAGATTTCATTTTTTTTTTTTAAGTGTGGTGACTGAACTAACCCTAACCGTAACCCTAAGCTTAACTCTACATTATAACGTAGTATGGTGTTTTTCGCCCAGTCAAACCCAAAATTGTCCTTTTCATGACTTTTGAACAGAATGTGCACCGTGGATGAGCCTGTGGAGGTCACTGAGTACAGTAGAGCATTCCTGTACTGTAATGTAAAGTAAAACCACTGGTTGATAACAACAGGTCCACACACACACATCCACCCATCCACCAATCCACCAATCCACCCATCCACGCCTCCATGCATTCACCCATCCACCAATCCACCAATCCACCCATCCACACATCCACCCATCCACCCATCCACACATCCACCCATCCACCAATCCACCAATCCACCCATCCACCCATCCACGCCTCCATGCATTCACCCATCCACACATTCACCCATTCACCCATCCACCCATCCACCAATCCATGCCTCCATGCATTCACCCATCCACACATCCACCCATTCACCCATTCACACATCCACCCATCCGCCAATCCACCAATCCACCCATCCACCCATCCATGCCTCCATGCATTCACCCATCCACACATCCACCCATTCACCCATCCACCCATCCACCCATTCACCCATCCACGCATCCACCCATCCACGCATCCACCCATTCACCCATCCACCCATCCACCCATCCACCCATTCACCCATCCACCCATCCACGCATCCACGGGGTGAGATGATGCATAAGCGCCCCAATGTGTGAGATGTAAATCACAAAGACATGTACAGTAAGACACAGCAGGTATGAACAATACGCGAAGCAAGATTAGTTTGAAATAAAACTACAAGTGTGTGTGTATGTGGAGATGTCACCTACAGAGTACCTTCCAAGGCTTAAAGTATAGCCATGGGTATAGATCAACTGTCACCCAAAAGATATTAAGTTGCCAATCAAGAATACCAATGAACGTCACTAAAAATAAAAAGTTTAGCCTCCACTTCAGGATGGGCTACACGGTAGCACGTATTATCAGATATAATTGAAAAGTTTAGCCTCCATAGTGGTAAAATAGTATAATGTAAGGTAAAATATTTTGACAGGGAGAAATGCGCTACATGCGGTTTTGACGTATTTAACTTTTTTCATTCTCATAGAACACACTTTGAATAAAAAATAAAAAAGTATTTCCTGATCTTAAACTTTTAGGATTTAAAATATTTATTCTGAAAATGAATGTGCTAAAAGAAAAATAGGTAAACTCTGTTAAAGACAAATCGTATAATTTTATGTATAAATTGTGCCTAACATATACATTAATCATTGTTATTAGTGAAAGTTTAATATAATTAGTATTATTATTCAAAACTGATTCAATAAACACTTTTGGGGGGAAAATAACAACAGGTTTATCTGGGAGATGCGAAATGTACCCCCAATTCTTGAACTACGCATGTATCTGTTCAGTGTGTAGTGATTGTGTGACATGATAGTCCAAGCTAAGCTTATACACTTTATAAGACTAGATACCTGTACCCTGGCTTAACTGCCCACACTTTAAGCAAAACGCATACAGCAACAATCGGTAGGCTACAGGTGTTTTCCATGTCAATGTGGTGTTTACGCTATACTTGTACTAGTAGCTTGGCTAACGCCTACTCAAAGCTGGCTAGCTTTGCCAGCCCAATTAGCTGAGAGTGGTCGCCGCAGTTGACCCAAATGTAGAACCATTCCTTAAGGCGTTCTCTTACAAATAGCCATTACCAGCATAGACTACCACTTTCCCACTATGCATCAACACATGTGTTGTAGAAAAAGCGTTACGCTATAATTAAAACATGTTGAAACAATCGGTTGAGAGTGTGTCCCCCATGTAAATTGACTGTGATTGTGGTTGGCTAACGAGTAACGTTAAACTTATTCGCCAAAACTCTTAATTAAGCCGACCTCAGCCATACTTACTGTATTCACGTTAACGCTTTCACTTAAAAAGAACGATAAGCTGTGTGTACTGTTGAATGAGACCCTTGTTCTTCACTGCAGGCGTAACTGCGTCATCGATGTTGCTAAGCCGCATTACTTGGACTACACTTTCACTTTCACTTCAGGTCTGAGGAATGCCCCTTTCCATCTATAGTGCCCTGTGGGGTTCAATCTTTGACTTCTTTGCAATACACATCAATTTTTTTAGCTCCACAAATGTCTTCTTAACTTTGTCTTCTATACATACAACTTATTTAAAATATGATGTTTGACCAAATTTTTCATGCTATTAATTCAAGTCAGTCTATTTTGGTGTTGTTTTGATAGTAGGCATTGTCCAGGAAGTGGCAGGTAGCTAAATCAGTGAGAATACTGGTGTGGTCTGTCAGTTAAGAACGGGGCAGGATGAAGCTAGTATCACTTATCATCATCTGTGAGTACTTAACCCACTGCTTCTGTGGGCCTTACCAGTAAGACTACTCAGATGAATTTTGAATCATAAGGCATAATTATATTGACTTAATTTTGTCTATTTTGCTATTTTCTCTACAGCACTGAGTGTGCATAATGGATTCGCTCAAGGTCTGTACATTATAACCTACCACCTGTTCTGTTTTAGATTTCCTAGTAACAATCTATTTCCTTTTGTGTGTTGTTTTACTGAAATCTTTATCTCTCTTTATCGCTGTCTCTTTGTCTGTCTCTGTCTCTGTCTCTGTCTCTCTCTCTCTCTCTCTTTCTCTCTCTCTCTCTCTCTCTCTCTCTCTCTCTCTCTCTCTCTCTCTCTCTCTCTCTCTCTCTCTCTCTCTCTCTCTCTCAGGCCGGTATCTATCGGGTTCTCTTATCATCAGCCCTGACAGATCTCAGTTCTTTAATTATGAGTCTGTCAATCTGACCTGTAAGGTGTCAGGGGGTCCTAGCGAATGGAAAATCAAGCGAAACTCCAGTAAAGGTGAGCGGGAGACCTGCCCCTCGAGTTGGGGGACGTTAAACGGCTCTTCCTGCAAAATCAAGGACACATACTCTGGAGATACCGGAATGTACTGGTGTGAGTCTGACTCTGGAGAGCAGAGCAACACGGTCAACATCACTGTGACTGGTAGGTAGGTCCATAATAGATTTAAGGAAACTCAATAGAACCAGATATAGAATTGGGTTTATTTTGGACAGATAATCTATTCTATTCTATATCACTCAGCTTTTTTCACAGCCCAGGCTCAGGGTCTTTTATAGTGAGGGAAACGCAAAACAAATGTGGATTTATTCTTTTTTTTGACATTATTGCTAATATCAAGTTGTAAATCTTTCGTTTTTCCAATGAATTAATGAAATGTCCAGATGGTGCTGTGATTCTGGCGAGCCCTGTGCATCCTGTAACCGTTGGAGATGGTGTGACTCTGCGCTGTTTGACTCAGGACAAGACAACCAAGATGACCTTCTCAGTCTTCCCCTCTGACTTCTACAAAGATGGCTCCCTCATCAGGACTGAGCCTACAGGAGAGATGACCAGCGCTGCAGTGTCAAAGTCTGACGAAGGCCTCTACAAGTGTCACAACTCTGACCTGGGAGAATCACCACAGAGCTTGCTGGTGTTGCAAGGTTAGAACTTGAACTGTTTTAATTCAAAGATTAGTTATCCTCTTATATTATATAAAATAATATTAGCCATCAACATGATCCTCGTTGTATTTATGTTATATTAGCAGTTAAAAGTCTCCCTGGTTACAGTAATAACTTAATAGTAAGCGTCAGATGATGATGATGATTTTCTTTCTTTATAGCTCAAGTCTCTATGACAACTTCCATTCCATCACCATCACCATCTCCAGCTCCCACCATGTCTCTGCCCAGACTGATCTGTCATCTAGTGGTGGCGTCTCCCTACTTGCTGACCACCATCATACTGGGGGTCAAATACCACCGCAGGCACAGAGGTAAGTAAATATAACCTCTCTGCTCCTACACCCTACATCAGATGCACTTCATGAATCCATTTACACACACACACACACGCACACACGCACACACACACACACACCACACACACACTGTTTGTATTTGTATTTCAATCCACAATTGCAATTCTGTTTTTTAGTCTAATGAAATAAATGTATCAGGTGACCGAAAAGGAAGTGAGGGCGGGGCCTGCGAAGAATCAGCATAGCAACAATCACCTTTCAAAGGCCACAGCAACCCCACCACAGAAGTGAAAACATTCACACACACACGCACACACACACACACACACACAAAGTGTTGGAAATACACTTCTGTATTGAGCACAATGGAAACTGCTTTTGTTATTTGTGGGTTTCCTGTAAGTGACTGAAAAGGGACTCCTATTGGTTTACAATATAGCTGCAACATTATTTCTTTATTACAAAAACAATATTGCCACAGTACAATGTTTAATGATGTCTCTTCAAGAACCTCTATTGTGTGTTCCCTATGTGTTCAACTATTTCCATCAGTAGTGTATTGATCACCAGGAAGACCGCTCACTTCCCATGAATAATAAATAGAGATTCTGATCAGATGATGGCCTGGAGTTACCAATAAATTGTCAATGTTGACCGACTATTGATTCATTAGTATTATTATTTATTGACTGGGTGTCAAAATCCAATCAGACATTGATTGTTTATTTTGGCAGCTTCATGTTGTAGGAGACACTTCCCCAGTATTCATAGATGTAGTATTGTTTCTTTTTAATTGTTTAAATTGTAAGAAGTACAAAGACCTCCAGTATTCATAGATGTTGTATTTTTCTTTTTAATTGTATGAGTTGTAAGAAGTACAAAGACCCATCTCCAGTATTCATAGATGTTGTATTGTTTCTTTTTAATTGTTTAAGTTGTAAGAAGTACAAAGACCCATCAACAGTATTCATAGACACAGATACACAGCTCGTACAGGAGTGTTCTCTCTTACCTCTGTCACTTCCTGTTTCTGTAGAATACAACTTGGGGGGTGGGGGGGGGGGGGGGGGCATCGCCACCCATTTTAGGAGCTTTATCACCAGGCTATTGTTGTGCTTAAATTCCTATCCCAAGACCAGTACTTATTTTTTATCAGATTCATGGATGGATTTTTTTTTCCAAATGAAGTCAGTTCAGGAGTGACATTGCCAATGGTCAATATGTGAATTGCCTACAAATAATGCAACACCTTACGATATCACCAAAGAGATAGAACTCCATGATATCACCATAGATACAGAACTCTGTATCACCATAGAGATAGAACTCTGTATCACCATAGATAGAATTCTTGATTCTATGTGCAACACCTTCCACCACGCATCAGACGCCCCTACGCCTGATAGAACAGCAGCACACCTTGGCCCCTTCCTGTTTCTGTGGAATAGACTCTCTGTCACGCGGGTAACCGGAACAGAGCGGTTAACAAAAGGTACGGATACGCAGGAATAGGGGAACAAATACTTTACTGGGAAAATCACGAACTGACACAAACAAATGCAATAATCCAGTGACATGAAACAAGACAAGGAGACAATATATACAGAGGACCAACAGGTGCAGGCAATGACAAACAATCACCCAGGTGCCAACAATAATCATAAGGTGTAAGAGTCCTGGTTGCCATCTAGTGGGGAAAGTCAGGTATGATGCCAGGCGTGACAGTACCCCCTCCCTTAGGACCGACTCCTGACGGGACCACAAGACTTGGCAGGGAAGCGAGCGTGGAAGTCCCGGATAAGGGAGGAGTCCAGAATGTCCCTCGCAGGGACCCAGCTTCGCTCCTCCGGACCGTACCCCTCCCAATCCACAAGGAACTGAACCCCACGTCCACACCGACGAGAGTCGAGGAGACGGTGGACTGTGTAGGCCGGCAGCCCGTTGATGACCCGAGGCTCAGGAGGAGGAGGAGTGGGAGGCTGAAGGGGGCTGATGAGGACAGGCTTCAACTGGGAAACGTGGAACGTCGGGTGGACTCTCATGTTGGACGGAAGCTGGAGGTGATAGGACACCGGCGTAATCCGGCGCACGATCTTTAAGGGACCCACAAACCTCGGCGCCAACTTCCGGGACTCCACACGAAGAGGCAAGTCTTTTGCGGACAACCATACCCGCTGCCCCGGTCGCAGGGACAGCCAGGGCCGACGACGACGGTTGGCCTGAAGGCGATGTCTCTCGCCCATCTTCACTAAGGTCCTCCGGGCCCTCCTCCAGGCCCCTCGACACCTGCGGACAAAGGCCTCGGCAGAAGGACCTCCCACCTCCGTCTCCTGTTCGGGGAACAAGGGCGGAGCAAAACCAAACTGACACTCAAAGGGAGACATACCAAGTGAGGAGTGGACCAGGGAGTTGTGGGCGTACTCAGCCCAGGGAAGGTGCCGACTCCAGGAGGCAGGATTGGCTGAGGCGAAGCACCGCAGGGTCGTCTCCAGGTCCTGGTTGGTCCGCTCGGTCTGGCCATTGGACTGGGGGTGGAAGCCCGAGGAGAGACTGACAGAAGCCCCCAGCAGAGAACAGAAGGCCTTCCAGAATCGGGACGTGAACTGTGGCCCACGGTCCGAGACTACATCTACTGGAAGGCCATGGACTCCGATGATGTGTTGAACCAAGGCCTCCCCCGTCTCCGGGGCAGACGGAAGCTTGGCGAATGGAATGAACCGACAACCTTTGGAGAAGCGGTCCACCACCACCAAGACCACCGTCTGTCCCCGGGACGGCGGAAGCCCGGTGACGAAGTCCAAAGAAATGTGAGACCAGGGTCTAGAGGGAATGGGAAGGGGTTGAAGAAGTCCAGCTGGTTTGGCCCGTGAGGTCTTGTGTTGGGCACAAACAGAGCAGGCAGAGACAAAGGACTTGACATCCTCGCGAATGGTAGGCCACCAGGAGCGTCGTTGCACGAACTCCAGAGTGCGCACCACCCCTGGATGGCCCGCCAGACACGAGGCATGACCCCATAGCAAGACCCTGGTGCGTACCTGTGTGGGGACGTAGAGACGGTTAGGCGGCCCAGTACCTGGGTCTGGCTCCCCCTGGAGAGCCTGGCGCACCGCTTCTTCCACCCCCCACCGGACAGGGGCAACTATGATGGACTCGGGCAGTATAGGGTCAGGGGCTTTAGGAACAGTAGGAGGGTCGAATTGCCGAGACAGGGCATCGGCCTTAGTGTTCTTGGTCCCTGGAATGAAAGACACAGTAAAACGAAAACGGGTAAAGAATAGGGCCCACCTCGCCTGTCGAGGGTTCAGCCGCTTGGCCTCCTGGATATAGGATAAGTTCTTATGGTCCGTGAGCACTAAGAATGGCTCGGCAGACGCCTCCAACCAATGACGCCACTCCCCCAGCGCCTCCTTAACGGCCAGCAGTTCCCGGTTCCCCACGTCGTAGTTCCTCTCTGCTGGTGTGAGCCGACGGGAGAAATAGGCACAGGGATGCACCAGCTGGTCCTTCGGCAGACGCTGCGAGAGGATGGCTCCCACCCCAACCTCCGACGCATCCACCTCCACAATAAATGGAAGCCCGGGGTCAGGCAGAGCCAAAACAGGGGCGGACGTGAACCGCTCCTTCAGCCGCTGGAAGGCTGCTCGGGCCTCGGAAGAAAAGACAAATGGACCCCTCTCCCCACGAGTAAGCTCCGTGAGGGGAGCGGCCACTGGGCTGAATCCGGCAATGAACCGTCGGTAAAAATTGGCAAACCCAATAAACCTCTGGACCTCCTTCACGGAGGTGGGCTCGGGCCAGTCCTGGACAGCCTGAACCTTGTGGGAGTCCATCTCCAGGCAACCTGGCTTGATCACATACCCCAGAAAAGACACAACAGTAACGACACTTCTCAGCCTTGACACACAGGTGATTTTGCAGGAGCCGGGTCAGCACCTGCCTAACGTGTCGCACATGTTCCTGGAGATCCCTGGAAAAGATCAGAATATCATCAAGATAGACAAAGCAGAAAATTCCCAGGAACTCACGCAGGACATCGTTTATGAGTTCCTGGAAGACCGCAGGGGCATTGGTAAGCCCAAACAGCATGACCAGGTACTCGTAATGACCAGAGGGTGTGTTGAACGGCGTTTTCCACTCATCCCCCTCACGAATACGCACCAGATGGTAGGCGCTGCGGAGATCCAGCGTGGTGTAAACCGATGACTCCTGCAAACGTTCAAAAGCCGTGTTCATGAGGGGGAGAGGGTACCGGTTCTTAATTGTGATGGCGTTGAGACCCCGGTAATCAATGCAAGGGCGGAGTCCATTGCCCTTCTTCCCCACGAAGAAGAAAACTGCCCCGGCAGGAGAGGTGGAACGGCGGATGGTACCAGCAGCAAGGCAATCCCGGATGTATTCCTCCATGGCCTGGGTTTCAGCCCGGTTGAGGGAGTAGAGCCTGCCGCGAGGAGGACTGGTGCCTGGAAGGAGGTCAATGGCACAGTCGTAGGGACGGTGAGGAGGAAGTATCCTAGCCAGGTCTTTGCTGAAGACGGGTGCGATGTCGGCGTAGGCAGAGGGTACGAGGGAGAGGTCGATGGCTGAATCGGTGAGAAGAGAACCGGGAAGCAGTCGGGTCGGCAGGCACGTCTCATGGCAGGATGCGCCCCAGGAGGTGATGGTGCCTGTTGGCCAGTCCACAGTGGGGTTATGGATGTACAACCAAGGGTACCCTAGGACAACCTGAATGGCAGGAGAGGAGACGAGTAGGAGCTGAATGGTCTCTTGGTGTGCTCCGGACAGGGACAGAGTGAGAGGAACAGTGGCGTGGGTAATGGTCCCTGAACCCAATGGACTGCCGTCCAGGGCGGTGATGGTGCGGGTCTCGTCCAGGGGAACAAGGGGAATGCGGAGTTTCTTAGCTAGGGCCGAGTCTATAAAATTACCAGCCGCTCCGGAGTCAACCAATGCAGAGGTAGAATGGAGGTTCCCAGACCAGGACAGGACAGTAGGGAGGAAGCAGGAAGACACAGGGGCTTGGGAGGACACAAACAATCCCGTTGCTCTCCTCCCTGGGGTCAACGGGGATGAGCGTTTCCCGGGCGCTTAGGACAGAGAGAGATGAAGTGTCCCGACTCACCACAGTAGAGACATGACCGTGAGGTAATGCGTCTGGTTCTCTCCTCCAGGGTGAGCCGGGCACGACCCAACTGCATGGGCTCCGGGGTGTCTCCAGCCAGAGGAGGAAGAGGTGGTGACGAGTATACCTCCCTAGTGGTTCCCCCTCGTCTTTGCTGAATTGCGTGCCGATCACAGAGGCGCTCATTCAGACAGATAGCCTGATCGACCGCCTCTTTAAGGGTAGCCGGAGGTGGTTGGATGGCTAACTCACTCTGCAGATCGTCGTTAAGTCCCTCCAGGAAGGCAGGAACCAAAGCGGTTTCGGACCATCTTGCCTCTAGTGCTAGGGTGCGGAACTCCACTGCGTAGGCAGGCACTGAGCGCTGCCCTTGACGTATGCAGAGCAGTCGCTTAGCGGCATGTCTGCCTTTAACGGGATGGTCGAACATGTGTCTCATTTCTTGAACGAAACCCAAGTAATCATAACAGAGCGGGGTCTGTTCCTCCCAAAGAGCTGAGCCCCAAGCCAGGGTGTCACCGGACAAAAGAGAAATAATAAACGCTATTTTTGCCTGGTCCGTAGTAAAAACAGAAGGCCGTTGAGCGAAGTGGAGAGAGCATTGGGAGAGGAATCCGCGACACTTCTCCGGATGACCGTCGTACCTCTCGGGTGGGGAAAGCCAAGGTCCGTCGTTCCGAGTGGGCTGAGTAATCTGATCGGGAGTCGGAGCACTGGTCGCCGCTGGTGGGATTTGTTGGCGGAGTAAAGCAGCAACCGGCCGAAGTTCGCTGGCGGCTTCCTGGAGCGCCTTGTCATGCTCACCGAGGCATCCTTCGTGCTGCTCCAGAACCCGTTTAACTTGAGCTGGGTCCATCCTGTTATTATTGACTGGATTATTCTGTCACGCGGGTAACCGGAACAGAGCGGTAAACAAAAGGTACGGATACGCAGGATCAGGGGAACAAATACTTTACTGGGAAAATCACGAACTGACACAAACAAATGCAATAATCCAGTGACATGAAACAAGACAAGGAGACAATATATACAGAGGACCAACAGGTGCAGGCAATGACAAACAATCACCCAGGTGCCAACAATAATCATAAGGTGTAAGAGTCCTGGTTGCCATCTAGTGGCGAAAGTCAGGTATGATGCCAGGCATGACACTCTCATAGTTCACCAGGTATGATGTCATAGTTCACCAGGTATGATGTCATAGTTCACCAGGTATGATGTCATAGTTCACCAGGTATGATGTCATAGTTCACCAGAACAACGTCCACCTCACTCTTTCTCACGTGTCACCATCTGTTGTGTGAAGCTTTCAGTTGACCAAGTTCACGATCTTGTTTTTCCATTCCTCCCTCTTTTTCAATAAAATGGAGGTGCGCATTTGTGTGTGTGTGTATGTGTGTGTGTGGGTGGGGTGGGGTTATGTGTGTTTTGCTGTCTGTGTCTGTGTGTGTGTGTAGGGTGGGTGGGTCTGTATGTGTTTTGCTTTGTGTGTGTGTGTGTGTGTTTGTGTGTGTTTGTGTAATCGAGAAAGTTACTAATAATTGCGTTACACTCACAGCCACAAGAGCTGCAGACAGTGTCTTACAAAAGATGTAAACAAAAAGTGAGTATTCCCTGTACTAATTTGACGTGAGACCTGATGAAACAGCAGGGAAATGTAGATCCTTCATTCCCAGGGTGGGTGGGTGGCGTTGCACTGTAACACTATTGATCCATCGGCTGAGCTTGGTTCGTTGGGGTGATGATGTATTTTGTTGGTGATCAATGTCTGCAGGCTTCATAGGATATACATACAGTCCCCTCCAAAAGTATTGGAACAGTAATGCCAATTCCTTTATTTTTGCTGTAGACTGAAAGCGTTTGGGTTTGACACCAAAAGATGAATATGAGACAAAAGATCAATATGTCAGCTTTTATTTCCAGGTATTTTCATTTGGATCTGATAAACAACTTAGAAGATATCATTATTTGCAAAGAAAGACCACATTTTTAGATGAGCAAAAGTATTGGAACAGATAGACTTGAAATGGATTTAAGTGAATAAGACTCAATATTTGGTTGCAAATCCTTTGCTTTCAATAACTGCATCAAGCCTGCGACCCATGGGCATCACCAAACTTTTGCATTCTGCTTTTGTTATGCCTTTCCAGGCTTTCACTGCAGCCTCTTTCAGTTGTTGCTTGTTTTGGGGGGTTTCTCCCTTCAGTCTCCTTTTAAGAAGGTAAAAAGAATGCTCTATAGGGTTTAAGTCTGGAGATTGACTTGGCCAGTCTAGGACCTTCCACTTCTTGCCCCTGATGAACTCCTTTGTTGCTTTTGCAGTGTGTTTAGGGTCATTATCTTGCTGCATGACAAAGGATCTCCCAATCAGTTTGGTTGCATCCTTCTTTAAATTGGCAGACAAAATGTTTCTGTAGACTTCCGAATTCATTTTGCTGCCGCCATCATGTGTTACATCATCAATGAAGATTAATGAGCCCGTCCCAGAAGAAGCCATTGAAGCCCAAGCCATCACATTACCTCCACCGTGTTTCACAGATGAGCTTGTGTTTTGGGGGTCATGAGCAGATCCTTTTTTTCTCCAAACCTTAGCCTTTCCATCACTCTGGTAGAAGTTAATCTTCGTCTCATCAGTCCATAAAACTTTTTCCCAGAATTTTTGAGGCTCGTCTCTGTACTTTTTGGCAAAATCCAGCCTGGCCTTCCTATTCTTTATGCTAATGAATGGCTTGCATCTTCTGGTGTAGCCTCTGTACTGTTGTCCATGAAGTCTTCTGCGAACAGTGGATTCTGAAACCTTCACTCCTGCCCTCTGGAGGTTGTTGTTGATCTCACCAACAGTAGTTTTAGGGTCTTTCTTCACAGCTCTGACAATGTTTCTGTCGTCAACTGCTGTTGTTTTCCTCGGTCGTCCCGTTCGATGTCTGTTACTTAGTACACCAGTAGTTTGTTTCTTCCTGAGGATATTCCAAATTGTTGTACTGGCTATGGCTAGTGTCTGTGCAATGGCTCTGATTGATTTCCCATCTTCTCTTAGCTTCACAATTGCTTTCTTTTCACCCATAGACAGTTCTCTGCTTTTCATGTTGATTACTATAACTGCAGTCTGCACAGGCAAAACCAGAATCTGAAACTGAGTCTAGACATTCAGTGTTATTTATTGTTTGAATAATAAATGTAATAAGACACACCTGGGCAACAAAACACACCTGTTAGTCACATGTTCCAATACTTTTGCTCAACAAAAAATGTGGTGTTCCTTTACAAATACTGATATCTTCTAAGTTGTTTATCAGATCCAGATGAAAATACCTGGAAATAAAAGCTGACATATTGATCTTTTGTCTCATATTCATCTTTTGGTGTCAAACCCAAACGCTTTCAGTCTACAGCAAAAATAAAGGAATTGGCATTACTGTTCCAATACTTTTGTAGGGGACTGTACGTTTAGTAATTCTCTGTTCAAAAGGGCTTACAGCATATGACATATTTAGATATTTACACTTTTTGTTTGTTTGATGTACTGTATTCTCTGTACTCAGGCTCCAGAAGACACCTTTAGTTTTTCCCCTCTGTACATGAACTAAACATATTTATGTAACTAAACATAAACTAAACTAGATATGAATTTAGCTTTCTCTTTACAAAGGTAACTATGTATTCTAGCTCCATTGTACAAAGGTTTTATAAAACATTTATTTGTATTCTCTGTACATAGACTTTCAATAACATATGTTTAATCTATCTCCATTGTACAAAGGCTTTATCAAACGTACGTATTTTGTTTTCCTCTGTACGCAGGTTTAACCTAAATGTATTTTTACTTCATCGAACAAAGGTTTTATAAAACATATTTATTTGTATTCTCTGTACATAGACTTTCTATAACTTTAGTTTATTCTATCTCCATTGTACAAAGGTTTTATAAAACATATTTATTTGTATTCTCTGTACATAGACTTTCTATAACATTAGTTTATTCTATCTCCATTGTACAAAGGTTTTACATAAAATATTTAATATATTCTCCTGGGGACCATCACCTTAACGTGGTGGAGAGGTTTGTGTGCCTCTGTGAACCTGAGGGCTGTATTGCCTGGAACCTTGTGTTCCTGGTAGGGTCTCCCATGGCAATTTGGTCTCAGGCGAGGGGCCAGACAAAGAATGGTCCCAAATACACCTCATGGACAAGCGAGGAAGAAGATTAGATACCCGGCCCGGAGGAAGCCCGGGGTCCCCTCCTGGAGCCAGGCCCAGGAGGAGGACCCGTCAGCGAGCGCCTGGTGGCCGGGCTTGCCACGGAGCCCGGCCGGGCACAGCCCGAAGAGGCAACGTGGAAAACATCGCCGTCTCAACTTCTCCGTCCCGTGGGCTCACCACCTGCGGGAAGAACCAATGGGGTCGGGTGCGCTGCCAGAAAGGTGGTAGTGAAGGCAGAGGGTCTCGACGGACCAGACCTGGGTGGCAGAGGCTGGCTTTGGGGACGTGGAACGTCACCTCTCTGGGAGGGAAAGAGCCGGAGCTTGTGCGGGAGGTGGATCGCTACCAGTTGGATCTGGTGGGGCTTACCTCTACGCACAGCCTCGGCTCTGGTACCTCAATCCTGGACAGGGGTTGGACTCTATTCTTCTCCGGAGTGGCCCAAGGTGCGAGGCGCAAGGCGGGAGTGGGGATACTTATAAGTCCCCGGCTGAGTGCCTCTGTGTTGGAGTTTATCCCGGTGGATGAGAGGGTCGCCTCCCTGCGCCTGCGGGTCGCAGGGGGGAAAACTCTGACTGTTGTCTGCGCCTATGCGCCAAACAGTAGTGTGGAGTATTCGGCCTTCTTGGAGACCCTGGATGGAGTCCTGCATAGGGCTCCTGGTGGGGACTCCGTAGTCTTACTGGGAGACTTCAACGCACATGTGGGCAATGATGGAGACACTTGGAGGGGCGTGATTGGGAGGCACGGCCGCCCGGATCTGAACCCGAGTGGTGGCTTGTTATTGGACTTCTGTGCTAGTCATGGACTGGCCATAACGAACACCATGTTCGAACATAAGGATGCTCATAAGTGTACTTGGTACCAGAGCACCCTGGGCAGAAGGTCAATGATAGATTTTGCTATCGTGTCATCGGATCTGAGGCCCTATGTTTTGGACACTCGGGTAAAGAGAGGGGCGGAGCTGTCAACTGATCACCATCTGGTGGTGAGTTGGGTCAGGTGGCCGGGGAAGCCCCTGGACAGACCTGGAAAGCCCAAACGTGTAGTGCGGGTGAACTGGGAACGTCTGGAGGAGGCCCCGGTACGGGAGGCCTTCAACTCACACCTCCGGCGGAGCTTCTCTTGCATCCCTGTGGGGGCTGGGGGCATAGAACCGGAGTGGGCAATGTTCAAAGCCTCCATTGCTAAAGCCGCGTCTGAGAGTTGTGGTCTCAAGGTCTTGGGTGCCTCAAGGGGCGGTAATCCCCGAACACCCTGGTGGACACCAGGGGTCAGGGGAGCCGTCCGACTGAAGAAGGAAGCCTTCCGGGATATGTTATCCCGGGGGACTCCGGAAGCAGTTGCAAGGTATCGACAGGCACGGAGGACTGCAGCCTCGGCGGTGGCAGAGGCGAAGCAGCGGGTGTGGGAGGAGTTCGGAGAAGCCATGGAGAAGGACTTTAGGCTGGCACCAAAGTTGTTCTGGAAAACCATCCGGCACCTCAGGAGGGGAAAGCAGGGAAGCATTCAAGCTGTATACAGCAAGGATGGGACGCTGCTGACTTCAACTGATCAGGTGATGGGACGGTGGAAGGAGCACTTTGAGGAACTCCTAAACCCGACAAATCCCCCCTCTATGGTTGAGGCGGAGCTAGAGGATGATGGGGGATCAACGCCAATTTCCCTGGTGGAGGTCACTGAGGTAGTCAAACAACTCCACAGTGGCAAAGCCCCAGGGGTTGATGAGATCCGCCCTGAAATGCTGAAGGCTCTGGGTGTTGAGGGACTGTCATGGATGACACGTCTCATCAACATTGCGTGGAGGTCAGGGACAGCACCTAAGGAGTGGCAGACCGGGGTGGTGGTTCCCCTCTTCAAAAAGGGGGACCGGAGAGTGTGTGCCAATTATAGGGGCATCACATTACTCAGCCTCCCCGGGAAAGTTTACTCTAGGGTGTTGGAAAGGAGGGTCCGGACGATAGTCGAACCTCGGATTGAAGAGGAACAATGCGGTTTCCGACCAGGGCGTGGAACAACGGACCAACTTTTTACTCTCGCAAGGATCCTGGAGGGGGCCTGGGAGTATGACTATCCGGTCTGCATGTGTTTTGTAGATTTAGAGAAGGCGTATGACCGGGTCCCCAGGGAGCTATTGTGGGAGGTGCTGCGGGAGTATGGGGTGAGGGGGTCACTACTTAGGGCCATCCAATCTCTGTACTCCCAAAGCGAAAGCTGTGTCCGGGTTCTCGGCAGTAAGTCAAACTCGTTTCCAGTGAGGGTTGGTCTCCTACAGGGCTGCGCTTTGTCACCGATTCTGTTTGTGACATTCATGGACAGGATTTCAAGGCGCAGCCGCGGGGGAGGAGGGCTGCAGCTTGGTGAGCTTCGGATCACGTCACTGCTTTTTGCGGATGATGTGGTACTGATGGCGCCATGGGCCTGCGACCTTCAGCACTCATTGGATCGGTTTGCAGCCGAGTGTGAAGCGGCTGGGATGAAGATCAGCACCTCCAAGTCTGAGGCCATGGTTCTCAGCAGGAAACCGATGGAGTGTTTACCCCAGGTAGGGAATGAGTCCTTACCCCAAGTGAAGGAGTTTAAGTATCTTGGGGTTTTGTTCTCGAGTGATGGGAAAATGGAACGTGAGTTGGGCCGGAGAATCGGAGCAGCGGGAGCGGTATTGCAGTCGCTGTATCGCACCGTTGTAACGAAGAGAGAGTTGAGCCGAAAGGCAAAGCTCTCAATCTTCCGGTCTATCTTTGTTCCTACTCTCACCTATGGTCACGAAGGATGGGTCATGACCGAAAGAACGAGATCACGGATACAAGCGGCCGAAATGAGTTTCCTCCGGCGGGTGGCTGGCTTCTCCCTTAGAGATAGGGTGAGAAGTTCAGTCATCCGGGAGGGACTCGGAGTAGATCCGCTGCTTCTTTGCGTAGAAAGGAGCCAGTTGAGGTGGTTCGGGCATCTAGTTAGGATGCCACCTGGCCGCCTCCCTAGGGAGGTGTTCCAGGCACGTCCAGCTGGGCGGAGGCCACGGGGCAGACCAAGGACCAGGTGGAGGGATTATATCTCCATGCTGGTCGGGGAGCGCCTTGGAATCCCCCAGTCAGAGCTGGCGGATGTGGCCCGGGAAAGGGAAGGATGGGGCTCTCTGCTGGAACTACTACCTCCGCGACCCGATCGGATAAGCGGACGAAGATGATGATGATGATGATGATGATATTATATCACCATTTATTTATTTATTCCTTCATTGAGCAGTTTGTCATCATGACACTTCTTTCGTCCAATCCCGTGGTCTGCAATCCCTGGCCAGCCCCTTTTCCACTTCCTGATGTCATCGTAGAAGGGCTGCTGCTCTTCATTTCCCAGCAGTAAATGAGTGTCCTTCCATAAGCCATTTTATACATTCATAAAACAGAGAAAAATCCTGCACACTGTAATTGCAAGTCATTAGAATGTATTAGTAGTGGACGTTTCGATCACTAAAGGATCTTCAACAGGTCAGGTCATACATTCATGCCTTCCTAAACAAACATATAGGATGGATGTGCTGATCATCATTTTATCATTATATATGTTCATATATATTCTATATGTTACTTAGCATCATGTCATGTCAAACGCAAACCAGTGATTATAGCGCTGATCAAATAGTTTGGAAAAATATTACACTAAGAATGATATGTTTACATTTCCAGTAGCTGAACAACACTTAAAAAGATATAAATAAAAAAATAGCAACATTTGTCTGGCTCACATGGGGAGGAATATGCAAGACAGAATTTAGTACAACTATCCCTTGATTGTCATAAACCCCAATCAGATACATTTCTCTTGTTATTAATCTCAAAGTTAATGGAGAGACTGGGAGTTAAACCTGCTTTAAGTCCAGTGTAAAAAATAAAACACCACAAATTTAAATCACAACACTCAAAAATGCTAGCCTCCTGAGTCTGTGGTCCTTCTTATCCGTCTCCATGGCCCCTCCCATCCCTCTCCATGGCCCCTCCCTTCTCTCTCCATGGCCCCTCCCTTCTCTCTCCATGGCCCCTCCCATCCCTCTCCATGGCCCCTCCCTTCTCTCTCCATGACCCCTCCCTTCTCTCTCCATGGCCCCTCCCATCCCTCTCCATGGCCCCTCCCATCCCTCTCCATGGCCCCTCCCTTCTCTCTCCATGGCCCCTCCCTTCTCTCTCCATGGCCCCTCCCATCCCTCTCCATGGCCCCTCCCTTCTCTCTCCATGGCCCCTCCCTTCTCTCTCCATGGCCCCTCCCTTCTCTCTCCATGGCCCCTCCCTTCTCTCTCCATTGCCCCTCCCTTCTCTCTCCATGGCCCCTCCCATCCCTCTCCATGGCCCCTCGCTTCTCTCTCCATGACCCCTCCCATCCCTCTCCATGACCCCTCCCATCCCTCTCCATGGCCCCTCCCTTCTCTCTCCATGGCCCCTCCCTTCTCTCTCCATGGCCCCTCCCATCCCTCTCCATGGCCCCTCCCTTCTCTCTCCATGGCCCCTCCCTTCTCTCTCCATGGCCCCTCCCTTCTCTCTCCATGGCCCCTCCCATCCCTCTCCATGGCCCCTCCCTTCTCTCTCCATGGCCCCTCCCATCCCTCTCCATGGCCCCTCCCTTCTCTCTCCATGGCCCCTCCCTTCTCTCTCCATGGCCCCTCCCTTCTCTTTCCATGACCCCTCCCTTCTCTCTCCATGGCCCCTCCCATCCCTCTCCATGGCCCCTCCCTTCTCTCTCCATGGCCCCTCCCTTCTCTCTCCATTGCCCCTCCCTTCTCTCTCCATGGCCCCTCCCTTCTCTCTCCATGGCCCCTCCCATCCCTCTCCATGGCCCCTCCCTTCTCTCTCCATGGCCCCTCCCATCCCTCTCCATGGCCCCTCCCTTCTCTCTCCATGGCCCCTCCCATCTATCATTTTGTAGTGTCTTCAACATTTCACGCGACATGATCATCAGACAAGTAGCCGTGCCTCCTTGCAAAAACTCTCCTGATTGGTTAGTATTAGGCGGGTGTCCCTAGATTTTTGAAAAGCAAAATAAAGGGCCCAGCACACTCCTATGATCCTATCTCTCTGGGAATTTGATTAAATGATATCCAGGAGGTATGTAATAAACGTAAAAAAAAAAAATATATAAAAAAAGACAAAAAAATTAAAATAATTCTGCAGCTTTAAATGAGAAGTGTTTGTGTCCAAAGGTCATGTGCGACTCACCATTTGTGGTCCTCGTTTCTCTCTTTGCCGCTCTACTTTGTCTGAGAACGTAGAGCTTTTGTAGAGCAAATACTGAAGCAATGGCAGCAGCTGTCCCAAAAATAGTAAGAAGCCTACTATTCCAGCCCAGGGCACAACCTAAATGACAGTCACAGTTCAATTTCAGACAATGATGGTTCCGACCGGGTTCTATTCATGAGTTCAACTTCAGACAATGATGGTTCCGACCGGGTTCTATTCATTATTTCAACTTCGGTTGACCCTTTTAAAGGAGTATTCATTTTGCCATATGAATGTTATTTTTAACGACTTGGTGTGCAAAACTCCCACACATTACATCAAGGCTCAAGGCCTCAAGGCTATCTTGATGCTTTATCTTACCAGAAAGCCCAGATCACGCTTTGTGAAATTTAGGAAAACAGGTTTGATGAGACCAGTAGGAAGGCGCTAGTTTGTTTTATAGCGTTTCCACCAATCACAACCATCTGTGTGGCGTTGCTAGGTAGATGTTGGGATTAAGCCCTTTGTAAAAGTCGGCTAACAAATGATTGAAGAACAGAAGGAATCTGCCTGAAGGGAAGTAGTCCTACCGACCAATAAATTGTCTTATTGGTTGGGTATTTAAATAAAGCCCTAGTGTGAGAATTGAATTGTTTATCACTGTTAATAGCTTTAAAAATGAAGGTGCCTCCTTAGTAAACAAAAATGTGGGTTACTCTGCTAATATTTCAGAAGAAAAGGGAGCCATTTGCAGTATGTTTTTTTGTTTTTACCTGGTACGCAAATCTCTTCCTCTCTGGTCAGGTTAAATGGCAGGTTAAATGGCAGGTTAAATCTCACTTGACAGATGTACCAGTTGGTCTCATTCGTCCCCACTGTAACTTTGCTTGTAACGTTGTATCTTCCATCTGCATTCAGAACCGTGTCTCTCCTTGGGTCAGACGGACCATCACCCCCTTTTTTCCTCCACTCCACCTCAGGTTCTGGGTACCAGCCTCTGGCCTCACACTGCAGAACCACTCCACTGCTGGCAGTGTCGATGATGGAGACCACTGGTTTAGATGCCTCACCTAAAAAGATAATTAATCACATAAACAAATTGCATTAATAGCAGATTCAATTCTAAACATGATATTCAATCATCTATATATCCAGTATTAAGTGAAATCAAACAGACACAAAATTGTTGGGCAGAAGTATACATTTAACGTACAGACTATGAGCTGAATGAATGATTCATTCAACTTGGGAATGTGGCATTTGTATTTCCCTTCATCGGAACGTCTGACTCTGGAGATCCTGAGGGAGACGTTGCCATTTCAGTTCTTCCAGAAACAGAGACGTCCTCTGCGTGTAGAGCGGGTTCTTCACGTCGTACAAGTCACGGCCATCACGCATGAAATACACACGTCTTGGTGTCAGGTCCGGTCTGGTCCACTCCACTGTCATCTCCGCAGCGCTGACGGCAGGATCCAGGTGACACGGCAAGACGACGTCATCACCAGCCATGGCCACTATTGGTCGAGATGAACCTATCGTCTGGGACTCTCCTAGGAGGTAAAGTATATGAATGACACATGCCACAAACGGGCTTAATCTTACCAAGTACGGTACTTAGCATACTACCGGCGGGCGTTCCAAAGACCTATTTAAATTCAAAGGGGACCTATTATGCTTTTCCCTATGCTCTGACATAAACATGAGGTTACACAGTCGGATTTTCATATTAAACGTGACCAAAGTTTCAAATAATAAGGTAAACGTATGAAAATGTAATTCCTGTGAGCAAAAACCTCAGGCTTCAGTCAGCTCTGAACCCTCTGTTTTCAACAGTTTTTTCTATTTCGGGGGCGAACTGACGTCTGTTCGCCCCGGGTCTCGTTTCAGACAGAGGATAAGAGGAGGTGCTACATGAATGGCCATTATAAGATAATAACGATTTTCTTTTAACTGTAAATCATGAAAAGCTACTCAAATGGAGTCCCAGGATTAAACAACGAGAGGTGAAAGTGAGCCTGATAGGTCCTATTTATTAAGGATCCGAGCCATCTGGACCACGGCCTTTAGCTGTGTCTCAATTCAGGGGCCGCATCCTTCGAAGGTTGCATTTAAAGACCAAACACGTCACAGTGGCGCGCCAGGGCTGTCCCATTTCCAAGGCTCCTTCAAATCCGGCCGAGAAATGCGGCCTCCTTTTCCCAAATTTGGAGGGTTCAACTGCTGCATCCTTCCCTTCCAAACCTATCCCAGAGTTCATTGGGCGGCGGTGTTGATTGGATACAAGTGTCAGCTGGTGACGCAAACAGGAAATCCTCAGTGGACCAGACCGTCTCATTGCTCGGTTCGGCTTCTACCCTCAGGCCACAACTGAGAGGCTCAGGAGGAGCTTCTACCCTCAGGCCACACGGATCCTCATTGAGAACGCCACCTGCCTCCGACCCCACACATATACACACAAAAAGAACAATGAACAATATCAACTCACTCTTGAGTTTTTTATCTGTATTTATTATTTAAATATACATAGATACAGTATATATGTATATATATATATATCATATCTTAGGGCTGTCGAAGTTAACGTTAATGCAAATTATGTAATACCTGCACTGTAACAACACACTCATTATATGCAATTGTATTATATTGTATTTCCGCACAGCACATGGCTATTCCCATGTCGACTGATTTTACTTTTATCATTACTTAGTTAAACTTACTTATTAGTACTTATCATTATTACTATTCACTAACAGAATGAGTACATATTTGGTGGGGTATAGTTGGCGGGAATACATTTCACTGTCATTGTACTTGTGTATTAACACTGTGACAAATAAAACCGAAATTGACATACACTTTTCATAGGCGTGACCACAGAAACATTGATATTCAGGTTAGAACCTGATTTGGCCTGTAAGACTCTGGAATGTGGAGAGGGCCACAGTGATACACTGAGACTAATAAGAACTGAGCGATCACAATACCACGTGTCACACACAAGCTGGGTATAACACAACACTAAACCACCTCAATACCTAACCTTAATCAATAAGAACTGACATTTATAGTACAAGTGTCGCTGAAGGAGACAATATTGGTTCAGATTCCTCAACTAAAAAGATATATATCACGTAATCAAATTTCGTGAATAGCAGGTTGATTGGAGATGGTTCAGATCCTACACACATCACCGATTCAATCACTGATAGATACAAATCAATCTCATTATCTCACCTTAATCAATAAGAGCTGACATCTGTAGAAAGGTCGGCTAAGTGGTTGTTAGTAGTAAGCTAGGTAGGGGGTTTCCCTAAACTTTTCTCTATTGCATCAGGTTGAAATAGCGATCACTCCAAAAACTACTTCTGGGCACGTATTATATATTAAGGAGATGTTTGACTCAGGGTGGCCCGATACAGACAATTGCAGCTTTTCAGAAACAGCCCACTAGAAATTGTGAAAACATATAGCCACCCGTTAATACTGCAAGCATGGGTAGACTACATACACACCTTTAACATGAGGGACGTTGCAACAGGATATAACAGCGATGACAAACATGAAGTCAAATATCTTTTTCACAATCTGCCAGGGAATAAATCACATACGGCATATTAAACGACACTTTCTTCATAATCAAGAAGAGCAAATAACGAAAGCACCGGCCAAGCTGTTTGCTGTTGAACTTACTCTTCCTCGGGTAATTCGTGTAGTGTAGAAACCATTTCCAGGCGGCATCTTTTCTTGACTAGCCGAATAAGAAATCTTAGAATGTTGGTGCAAAAATCTGTCGCGCGCTTAGTCTCTATATGGGTGCAACCCAGCCAGACCGGTTTGATCTTGTTTTATATTCTATGCACAAGTGAGAGTGTTAAAATGCGCCAATTCATGACATCGATAGCCTCCTACACACTTTGAGAAGGATTGGCTAACAAGCATTTTAAGGTGTCACAACTATAGAGAAAGTAAGCCAACTACACAGCAGCAGATAGAGCATGTGCCTTTGAGAAAGTGCGTGTTTGTGATGAATTACGTACATGGATCTAATATTGCACACAAGCACTTTAATGTAGAAAAGATCATTATTATAATTCATTTTTTACAGTAGTGGACATAATGGACGGTTGAGTACATGGTAACTTGTCATTCAAACATTCAGGAAGCAGTCAACAAAGCCTAGTCATAAATACTATTCATTGCCAGAGGTGATGACAAGTCAAGGCAACAATTTGTGCAATATCATTCTTATAGTCATTAGTCTTAAAGTAGAACTTAAGATGGCTAATCCTATTGTATACCGACTTGTCAAGGTAAACAACTTTTCTAAACAAGAATCTTCATCGTTAATATTGTCTGACAGCTGAAAAAGGTAGTAACCAATCAACACTGGAGACCAACTCATTGAGGGGTTGAACTCATTGTATGTCTAGGGACGGTTTTGCCATAGAAATAGAGCATAGTTTTCTATCTCTATGGATTGTCCCCTTCCTATGACATCAGAGCGTTATACTCATGAGTGTTCTATCTCTATGGCTCTGTCTCTATGGATTGTCCCCTTCCTATGACATCAGAGCGTTATACTCATGACTGTTCTATCTCTATAGCTCTGTCTCTATGGATTCTCCCCTTCCTATGACATCAGAGCGTTATACTCATGTGTTATATCTCTATGGCTCTGTCTCTATGGATTGTCCCCTTCCTATGACATCAGAGCGTTATACTCATGACTGTTCTATCTCTATGGCTCTGTCTCTATGGATTCTCCCCTTCCTATGACATCAGAGCATTATATCTCTATGGCTCTGTCTCTATGGATCTAAAAAGTCCCTTTGTTCAGCTAATCATTGGCTGTATATCGTCGTTTAAAAAGCCATACATTGAAGTACATAAATAATGAACAGACTCATCAATTGACAAACCGACACATATAGGAACACACATCGATAATGCCCGAGGAGAGACTTAATCAGTCTCACCCTGCTGCATACGCCATAAACACTACTGCATTCTTAAAACACTATTTAGATTTTTACAACGGGAATAAAAAAACATGTCAGCTTTATAGTTTCACACCCAGCATTGAAATACAAATAAAGCGTAAGAAAACAAGAATGTTGAACTAGACAGTGGCGTTCTTAAGCCGTTCCCAAGTGAGTTTTGAAAATTCCAATGGTCAGGCAGTTCCAGAATGTGATTGTTCCAGGTTGTTATTGATAAGAAAACAGCCCTAACTCTGATTGTGACATAGATCGGACCAAGGCCTTCTAAGATCACGTTCCAATCCCACCCGTGAGACTGTACATGCTAAAGGGTTAAATGTAAACTAATATGTACATTAAAAAAACGAATATATGAGTACGAAAAACGGTTTGATGAAAGGAAAGGCAGATACACAGCCGAAGAAGAAAAGACGGAACAGGAAACAGCGACAAAGTAAAGGTGAAAGTGGACTGTATCGTCTTAAGATGTCTACAACTGGAGTTTGTGATGACGTCGGCAATCGGATGGGGTCTGTGGTTTCAGCGGCGTCCAGCCAGGACTTGGAGACAAGTAACCACTTTCATCCAGATCATGGCACCTGCCCTTTGGGGAAGAGCAAGGCGTGTCTCGATCTAGTGGAGCGGAAGACAAAAAGAGAAGGTTTGAGAGGTGTCTGGATCTAGTGGAGCGGAAGACAAAGAAGACAGAAACATGGTGCAAAAATTCAAATCGACGAGACTGAAGTCAAAGAGGTTCTTCTCTTGGAAGACTTTATTGGCCAAAATAACAAAGTCTGAGGCCGTTAGGTAAGGGTCTGCCAAACCAGCCCCGGAACAGTTTATATACCTTTGTTGCCTTACATCACATGTTTTTCTAAGTTGATCTACTGTATTGGTGGCAAATCCTTTTTAATTGACACTTTAGCCACCTGTTCTGCATCTACATGCCTGGTCAACAAAACAATTGCAGTTGTCTGTGTGAAAGGGGTAGCAACAGGTGTGGTAACAGGGGTTGTCTGTGTGAAAGGGGTAGCGACAGGTGTGGTAACAGGGGACAGTGTTTCCGGCTAATAAAGACGTTTCTTACCTTCATTCTGATGCTTTGTGCTTGGGTCTCCATCTATACCAAAGGCATTTTATTTATTATTGATTGTTATTGATTAATACTGGCATATTAGTGGGACAGATAGGCAAAGCGATCGTGCATGGTATGACTAATACATAAAACTTTCTCCTGTGTAATAATAATAATAATCACATAATAATATGAAGTTTATATTCTGACGTGTAGGCATTTTAAATTTGACCGTTGGGACTAGGCACAGGGCGAATAATACACCCCCCACCCCCACCCAAAAACACCCACACCAACACCCACACCTACACTATGTCCGCAAATGCAAGCATCACCATATGAGTATATGCAAAATACAAGTAAATTGCAAATAAAAATGTAACATTATTTAAATTCAAGTTAACATATGAGAAAGAGAGAGAGTGCGTGTGCACGCACTCACGCACGGACATTACAGGGGTAAGAGATCTGTTCGACGTACCAGTATCAACAACTTGTTTTTTCTTTTGGCTGGTCACACACCAATATAGAAGGAATAGCGTATCCATTATAATGAAAATACTCAAAATAAAAAAAAATGAATTTCTCCAAAGGTCACAGTCCTTCACCAGGTCAGACGTAACTGCTGAAAATAGAAAAGCACACACACCAAGCATATTACAAAAGGAACTTAATCTGATCTGCCAGTAAAGGATAAACAAACTGCCCAATGTCCATGTTGATGGTTT
>CM030188.1:2382716-2385216 GCA_017639675.1 Aplochiton taeniatus | reverse complement strand
GGTGAAGTGTACCTGGATCAGTGGACAATGTGAGGTGAGGTGTACCTGGATCAGACTGTATAAGAGGTGAGGTGTACCTGGATCAGACCGTATAAGAGGTGAGGTGTACCTGGATCAGACCGTATAAGAGGTGAGATGTACCTGGATCAGACCGTATAAGAGATGAGGTGTACCTGGATCAGACCGTATAAGAGGTGAAGTGTACCTGGATCAGACCGTATAAGAGGTGAGGTGTACCTGGATCAGACTGTATAAGAGGTGAAGTGTACCTGGATCAGACTGTATAAGAGGGGAGATGTACCTGGATCAGACTGTATAAGAAGTGAGGTGTACCTGGATCAGGTGTATTTCTGTTCATCGAGGTCTTTCTCTGTGGTCGGGCCAGTAGAAGACTGTAGGTTGCGTCGCCATGGTGATAAGATGAAGCTGCTGCATCTCCTACAACAAAACACCCCATCACTGCATAGCAACATGGCTGGTCCATATACAGACCATCACATCCCCTTCATTGCAGTCATCAATGTGTGGGTTTAGTAACGGAAAGTCAAAGTCAAAGTAGCTTTATTGTCAATTACTTCACATGTCGAGACATACAAAGGAATCGAAAAGACGTTTCCCACACTCTTAGGACCCAGTCTGATCTTGTGAGCTAAATCAAAAATGTCACACGTCCCGTTTCACTTTGACCAAATGGAAGTGAAACCACATGGAGAGACTAGCAGCTAAGAGATGTTTACCAGGTCAGTGAGACACATTATAATAACCACATGGAGAGACTAGCAGGTAAGAGATGTTTACCAGGTCAGTGAGACACATTATAATAACCACATGGAGAGACTAGCAGCTAAGAGATGTTTACCAGGTCAGTGAGACACATTATAATAACCACATGGAGAGACTAGCAGGTAAGAGATGTTTACCAGGTCAGTGAGACACATTATTTAAGTGACCATGGTGGATGGAAAGGCTAGCAGGTTATTATAATAATAATAATAACTTTAATTTCTAATTCTAATTTCAGTTTATATATGTGTATATATGTGTTTTCCCCCCTTCTGTGGTGGGGTTGCTATGGGTTTGAAAGGGTAATCTTGCTATGCTGGGGGGAGAGGGGGGGGGGGGGGGGCAGTGGTCTGCGTGTGTGTGCATGTGTTTCTATATGTGTGTGCACATGTATATGTCTAAATGTGTATGTGTGTGTTTTCACTTCTGTAGTGGGGTTGCTATGGCTTTGAAAGGTGAATGTTGCTATGCTGGGGGGGGGGGGGGGCTCTGCGTGTGTGTGTGAGTGTGTGTGTGTGTGTGTGTGTGTGTGTGTGTATGTGTGTGTGTATGTGTGTACATATGTATATGTCTAAATATGTACGTGTGTGTTTTCACTTGTGGGGCGTACATTTAAAATGGCTGCCATGATGGACTGGATGATACAACTGACTGTACATTTAAAATGGCTGCCATGATGGACTGGATGATACTAACTGTACGTTCAAAATGGCTGCCATGGTGGACTGAATGAAACAACTGACTGTACATTCAAAATGGCTGCCATGGTGGACTGGATGATGCTACTGGCTGTACATTCAAAATGGCTGCCACTCATGGATACTACTGTGGCTTTATTTGGTAGGGCTCACCTTTCTTCACAGTAGAGTACGCAGTCTCTGATAAAAGTTCTCCTAGTGGACACAGAAATGCAATGCTTAATGGCCATGTTGCTTTTTGAGCGACACACACACACCGCGACTTTATAAAACCTACCTAAACATTTTTAAAGCTTAGCGCTATCGATAAGCCTTTCAGTCTGAGCCAATCCTATTTGCTTACCACTCTTCTTTCTGCAACCTGCTTTCTGTGTGATTTGGATTTCCGCATATGTGATTGTCTCCTCACCAGCAGGTGAGCCTATAGCATAACATTAGCAATAATACAATAATAATAATAATAATAACATGTTTACTAATATTATAAAATCATAACAATATTAAGCAGGTGAGCATATAGCATAACATTAGCAATAATACAACAATACAAATAATAACATGTTTACTAATATTAGAACAATTATAACATCATTACGATTCTATGAGGCATATTGCAGCATTTTACGTGCTTATTAATGATCCTTTTATTTGTGCAGAAAAAAAAGAATGGACAAAAAGTGGCAGAAAGAAATGAGATGAAAACATATAAGTCCTAATGAGGTTGTTACCTCTTTGTCTATCCCAGAGTACCAACCCGAGCACCAGTAGAACCAGTAGACAGACAGCAACACCAGCCCCTACCACAGGGAGGAGGGGGGAGGGGGAGGGAGAAGAGTCTTGCCCTGTGATATTAACACCGTCAGGTGGAATCACTAGAAATTAAACACAGAAACCAACAGTGGGTGAATGCTACCATCAAGTTTTTGAACTCAAAAGTCCAAATGCTAGTGGGCGTACTAGGAAACAGAACAGAGGCCCAAATATGCACCACACTGAGCGTACCAGGAAACAGGAAATAA
>CM030188.1:2335216-2377716 GCA_017639675.1 Aplochiton taeniatus | reverse complement strand
ACGATAGTGGAGTGGACCAGACCGGACCTGAAGCCGGAATACGTGCATGTGCTTCAAGATGGTCGTCCCCTGATTTCCAATCAAAACCCCTCCTTCAAGGAGAGGACATCCCTTTTTACAGAGGAGCTGAAGATAGGCAACGTCTCTCTGAAGCTCTTCAAAGTGAAACGTTCTGATGAAGGCAGATACAGGTGCTTCCTTCCCTCGCTGGAGAGCCAGGTGAGGGACGCCTTCATTCAGCTCCGTGTCGGTAAGTCAGAAAGTACACACATGGTCAAATGAATTAACATTCACCAAGTTTTTACAGTTTTTTTTTTGTTTGTTGATGGGTGTGTGTGTGTGTGTGTGTGGGGGGGGGGTGTGTGTGTGTGTGTGTGGGGGGGGGGGGGGGGGGTGGGGGCTGCATATTGCAAAGACAATTTTCCCCTACGTTAACAATACATTTATACTATTTGCTTTGCATTTAAACTCTCCACCAGAAAACTAGATCCACTCTTTATAAAGAGATGCTATCAGCTTTCAGCTTCTCCACGTGTGTATATATGTAGGCCTATGTATGGATGTAAGATGTACACAATTGTGTATGTATATTATTCATGTATACAGGGAGACTAGGTACCCTATTGTACAATACATTGCACTTTATTCTAAATGACAATACACTGTTTCTCCACTGAAAAGTAATGCTTGTGATAAAAACCCTTGTTGTTTAATGTAGGTGCAGTGTTTCAGCCTGTGATTTCTATCATGGGACTCCAAGACGGTGGAGTGGTTCTGCAGTGTGAGTCTGGAGGCTGGTACCCAGAGCCTGAGGTGGAGTGGCTGGACAGTGAGGGACACGTCCTCTCTGCTGGACCAACAGAGACAGTCAAAGACCCTGATGGCACCTTGACTGTCAGACGCAATGTGACTGTGGAGAAGACTGCCACCAACAGGTTCACCTGTAGAGCTCAACAGCAGCACATCAACCAAACCAGAAAGGTTGGGATTCTTGTCCCAGGTAAAAAAAAAAAAGAATAAATATATATATACTTGCGATTACTTTAAATGCTTAACATGGACCGACACACACATACACACGCTGTCTGTGAATGTGCTGTAATGTCATTGTAACTGGAAGTTACACTCATTTCCAGATGATGTTTTTGGCAGCACTTCTAACCTTTCCATTGGTGTTATCGGCTTTGTCGTTGGAGTAACTGTCAGTATTATTACTGCTGTAACTGCCGCTTTACTCTACCAGAGGAAATTTAGAAAGGAAAAGCAACAGACGGCTGGTAAGTGTCTTTGAAAATCTCCCATCTGACGTTTGTTTACGTATGAAACAACAGAACAGCACATCTCTGTGAAGGTTGCTATGGTGATGTCCTCGACCTTAACTGCTGTCTTCCTGCTGTAGTTATACATTACCTGTAATGCATGTCAAGCTGTTCATTTTTAATAACCGATGACTGAAGTTGATTTGAAGTGCTCTTTGTTCTGCAATCATGCAGGGGGCAATGGTCAGGACCAGACTGGGAGAAAAACAGAGCTTGATCGCCCCCTACTGGGTAAAGAGAATATATCACAAACTGTTAACAAAGTAACCCTACATTTTGTGATTTAAATGTTGTATATATATGTATACAAAAGTGTGTATATTGAAGGATGTATAAATTAAGGGCAACCCTCACACTAAGAGCCACTTCCAGTGTAGTTTTTCTTCTTTATTAACACAGAACAGCGACAAAAGGCTGAGACCACAGTGGATCTGGAGAAAGGAACACAAGGGACACCATTTGAGGATGTAGATCTGAAGAAGGAGCTGGAGTCCACGTTAAAGGACAAAGGCAAGACCATTCAGATGTTGGAGGATGACAAGGCCAAGCTACAGTCTGACCTGGGTGATAGAGACAAACACATCAAGACACTGGAGGAAGACAAGGTCATGCTACAGTCAAGCCTCTATGGTACTGATATAATCAACTTTATTTAAATATGTTTAACTAGTGATTTCTGTGATAATGTATTGATTTATTGTAATCATTATTTTGTTTTCTTTCCTCCTTTCTTATAACAGATCTGGAAGGAAAACGTAGGTAGTCTTTCTGTACTTGTGTTTGTATGTGTGTTTCTCTGCGCTTTATTGTCATTTGAACTGTTTTTCTTTTGTCTAGAGAGTGTTTTACCTTTTCCTAACCAGAGACAACATAAAATATGCCTTCTAGTTTGTATTTGCTGTAAAGAAACACATCCTGGTAGCACAGAACAGGAAAAACTCAGGTTCCTTATGGTTTTAGTATGAAAAGTGATGAAATGTAACATTTATTTGAAAGAAGACAATGACATCCTATTTATACAGTCTTATTTGGTTTGCATCTATTTTCGTTTTTACTGGTTTAGATTTGTGTGACTATGTCAGCCTCTCTAACATACAATTCAAGATGCATTACATGTTTTCTGGACAATAGCAACTCTCCTGTCAGCCTCTTACAGACTTACTTGTTGTTCCCCGTTCCAGGACTGCTGCAGAAAACACTTCGAGAGCTGAAGTATAGAAGAATTAACTTAAAGAAGTTTAAAGAGCGTCTCAGTGAGACTCGGATTGGTGATCATCCTACTATCCCTATAGATAAGCTAAAAGTGGCTGACATGTTGACCATTGCGGATGTGATGGTGGAACACTACAACCTAGATGGAGCTTTGAGGGTAACCATGGACATCCTGTGGAAAATGAACCAAAAAGATCTTATTGAGATGTTGGAGGTATTGATTTTCTCGTTAGTGTGCTTGTTTCAGAATGTTGTTCCTCTAATATTGTATGTTAGTACGCTGTAACTCATAAAACTCTCTTCTACCTTATTACAGGAGAAACAACCAGGGTCACAGAGAAGTATGAAATGTTATCTTTTTTGTGTGAGTGAGTGAGTGAGTGAGTGAGTGAGTGAGTGAGTGAGTGAGTGAGTGAGTGAGTGAGTGAGTGAGTGAGTGCCTTTGCTTTTTATCAATCTTTACCTGATTTTTATTCAGGAACTATTCGTTTTTTTCTTTTTATTAAGAACGTATTTCTGTTGCCCTTTTCATTTAGTACAACCAAATCTTTCAGTGCCCAACTGCTCATATCTTTCAATTATTGTAATACAGTTTAGTTCATGTGGCAGATCTTTCGTATACCTTTTATTGTGTAATTGTGTTTCAACCCACGTCTTACAGCGGAACTACGACAAAGACGTAAGTGATTGAATATTTGAATATTTTTATATATTTTATACATCCCTGACCTAATCTGAGTTCTGAAATGTACATCTATGTGGCACCGCCTGAACACATACTTTAAATTATGGTTTGTAAGTTGTCTTGAATTCATATGTGTTTGTGGTTACCAATGGTGGTCACTCTATTCTTTCATTAAATCTGTTTGTCTCAGGATTACTGCTGGACACTTTCGACAAACTAAAAGAAAAGGAGCAGAAGACGTTGAAGGAACATCTCCAACAGGAAATGGTAAAGGGTTTTGAGCCCATTCCAAAGAACCAGCTGCTGGGTTCTAACCTCATAGACATAGTGGATAAGATGTTGCATGCCTACAAACCAGTGGGAGCTCTGATGGTTATGCGGGAGATACTGAAGGAAATGAAGCGCGATGACCTTGTGAAGGTCCTGCAGGTAACTGATTAGTCTGTTTCATTATTTAGCTGGATGCACATTGCGATGTCCTATAAGCTTTGGAAAAGGACAAATTACTATGCCATCAATAAACTCCCCAAACATATCTTTGAGTGCTTTTTTAGGTTTTCCCTCAGTTCTCTTTGAGTCCTTATGAGTACCTTAACTTTGTTTACATTTTGAATCAAAGGTTTTAAAAAAATGTATGTTGTACGTCTGTGTTTACTATTCATCTAATCAACCCCTTGTCTAATAAGTACAGGAGGTGGTGATAATAAACAGGGCAGGGACAAGATGTGTCCTGTATGTCTGAAAGAATGCTCTTCATCCCTTACTGTTACTGCAGTGCATTCAGTATTACAGTAACAACCCTTCCCTGTTGTTTCCTTTTGGTTTTCTGATCCTCTCTTCTACATCAGAAAAAGGAGCCAGATGTTATGAATCTACACCAGCCAGAGACCCAATCAAAACTCCCCACACTCCAACCCTTTTCTTCCTCCTCCTCTGCCTCTACTTCTACGAGTCACCCTCTGGCCACTCCCACCCCTGAGACCCTGAGGAACCCCCCCTCCGCTCCTCCTGAGTCCCACCCCTCTCTTCAGCCAGCTGTCAAAGGTCAGAGAAGCAAATTCTATCAACGTTGTTAATTTTATAATATTTTTTTCTTATAATTTCTTTTGTTGTTGAACATAAATGAGGATTGTTTATTATCTTCTAGGTATGAAGCGTAAATTTGAGTTTTGAGTTAGCCTTCATTTGGAACTAAGGGCCCACTCGTGAAATAGTTAAAACATCAGTCGGACATTACAATGTCATATATACCCTGTCAACAACAGTTCAAACAGACAGTGTAATGTGAAGTTTTAAGCCAATGCACCAAAAACCTTATTGTCCGCTGTTGTCCAGCAATCTCTCTCCTTGTGTTGGATGTGTAGCAGATTTTGTATACCATTAAAAAAGTGCAAGGAAACACCCTGTCTACCAGTAGAACCAGCCTTCAGCTACACTGTATAATGGAATAATGTCATACATTACTCCATATGTCATATATATATATATATATATATATATATATATATATTCAATGGAAGTTTTAAGCCAATGCACCAAAAACCTTATTGTCCAGCAATCTACCTCCTTGTGTACGTGTAAATATTGGAACCACCCACTGTACCAAAATAATGGTACCACCCACTGTACCAAAATAATGGAACCACCCCCTGTAACAAAATAATGGAACCACCCACTGTAACAAAATAATGGTACCACCCCCTGTAACAAAATAATGGAAACACCCACTGTAACAAAATAATGGAAACACCCACTGTAACAAAATAATGGTAACACCCACTGTAACAAAATAATGGAAACACCCACTGTAACAAAATAATGGAACCACCCACTGTTACAGAATAATGGAAACACCCACTGTAACAAAATAATGGTACCACCCACTGTAACAAAATAATGGAACCAACCACTGTAACAAAATAATGGTACCACCCACTGTAACAAAATAATGGTACCACCCCCTGTAACAAAATATTGGAGACACTCACTGTAACAAAATAATGGAACCACCCACTGTAACAAAATAATGGACACATCCACTGTAACAAAATAATGGAACCACCTTGAGCTTGAGGTGATTGACAGGCAGGTAACCGTGTCTCCTTGCAAAAACTCTCCTTATTGGTTAGGTTCAGGTGGTCGCCCCTAGATTTTTTTTAAGCTGAATAGAGGACCTAGGGTGTTCATATAGTGTGCACCTTCTCTCTGAGCATTTGATTTAATTATATCCTCCAGGAGGTATGTAATCAACGTAAAAAAAAATGATAATAATTTTTGGCTAGAAATTCAAACTTACAGCACCTTTAAACAGGCAACGGCACAAAATGCAGGAAGATTGCACTGTTGGACAAAGCAATGAACAAAGGCAGAGACTTCAATGGGAACCAAGGAGCAATTAGGGACAAAGGAACACAGGTGTAGATAATAATACTAGATTAGTCAGGGTGAGGGGGGGTAGACATTCCCAGGACAAGTCCATGTTGCTGAAGGCCTGCAGGGAACAGAAGAATCACCCAGTCCTTGTCTAGGGTCCTGACACACTGTAACAACAAACTGAATCAGCCTTCAGCCACAAGGTATAATAGAGTGATGTCATACCAGTGTTGTTGCCAGTCCCTGTAAATTAGACTTAAACAACGAGATAAAAAAATCAATGTTCATTTAGCCTTGTTAAAGCAAAAATGCTCAGGGCCAACAAACCAGGTGACTGTAGATTGACCAAAGACATGTCAAACATCACTGGATGAACAACTTGTGTCTGTTTAAATGATTCATTATGTGTATATTTACAGGTGACACTTTGAAAGGGCACTTTGTAGATCGTTACCGTAAGGAACTGACCAAAGAAGTGTCTGCTGTAGTTACCGTCATGAGAGATCTCCGCAAGAATGGAGTCATCTCTAAAGAGTGTTATGAGATGATTGCTGCTGAAGACACTAGCCAGGACAAGATGGAGGTACTGTACGAGGAAATCCAGGGAGCCGACACCAAACACAAAGATGTCCTTTACCAAGCACTACGTAACTATGAACCTAACATAATCAAGAAACTAAAGGAAAAGGATAAGTCATCAAACTCCCCCAATCAACCGTTACCTAGGATGTAATGGGACATATTAAATCAGACTATCATACTTGTGTTTTTATACTTGATGTGTTTTTTGTGTTGTTAAGCTCAGTGTGGGTGGATAAAATCTAATTATATAGAATAATATACAGACATGTTCAGCCAGATATTTTCTTCAAAAACAGTTTAGATATACATTACCAGACCCTGTCTTATATATTTAGATGAATATTAACCCAGTCTACCAGTCTAATGTATAATTGTCTTATAAACAGTATAGATATACATCAGTCTACCAGACTCAGTCTATTGTAGATATACATGACCAGACCCAGGTTTATATAGATATACACTACCAGACCCTGTTCATGGTATCCATATATACTACCAGACCCTGTCTAACATTTAGACACATCAGTCTGACTGAGCCTGTTGTGTGTATTGTATTGATACATCTGTGTGACTGACCCTGTCTTATATATGGATTATTTTGTCTAACAGGCTCCACCTATCTTCTTTATACTGTAGAGATATCTAAACAAACATTCCTTAAATATTTTATGTTCCGTGAACTCCATACAACAGCCTCATGCCTCCCTTGTTTCTTTCTTTTAATTTTTAAAGTCTGTATTTACTATTAATCTCACAAATGATTGAACATAATAGTTGATATCAAGCTTTCATTGAAACACCAGTTTAATCAACTACGGATACCACTTCATTTCAGGAATTTGTTCCCTGTTAAAAGTTGTATTTACTTAACAAAATTGTATTCATCGTGCTTTTTCATAAAAGTATGTAATAAATGAACTTGTTGGTATTGTTCTGTGTCTTAGAACAGCCGTCAGAACTTACTGAAAACATAAACTTTTTTTTTTTAGATTGCAGTTGAAATTAGGTCTTCTGTATTTGCATATTGATATTCATATAAATATGTTAAAGTATGCCTATCTGTCTTCTATATAGCTTTTTAAACATTCTTTGTTGTAAAAGCTTTTGAGTTCTCCAAACCATTTATCAGAAGACACTTTAGATAATTTCTTTCAGTAAAATCCACTAATGAAAAGTCCTCATACTGTTTGTCTAACGGCAATAATTTTTTTCAAGTACATGTATCAATGTCAAACTTTGAAAGCTACAAATAAAACACCAGGACAGGTAGTAACATGTTTTTTCTTTAGAAAATAACTTATAATTAATTAGCATTCAGAGCCAGAAGCTAAGCTGACGTGGTTGCATGAAGGTTTCCATGACAACATGATCATCAGACTGAGCTGTCTGCACACAGAAAGAACGTCCATTATAGAACTCCTGTATTTCTGGGCTCGTCTTTCTAGATTAATCTATGGTATTGAAAACATACAATGGCATGGTCATATTTGCAAATCAGGGATTTCGAACAGTACTGAAGTATCAATCTGAATAGAAAACAAAATCTAGAAATATATAACCAATATAAAAAAAGTGCAGTTGCGAGACATCGTTTGTTTATTGAGACAGTTGACTTAATAAATGCTGTTACGGAAATTGTCTCAGTGGTTTTGAATAAGTCAGAAACAAGTCAGGATTTATAAAGCATTGACAGTAATAAGCACAGGTGGAGTGGTTAATACCAAAAACTATACCATTCTGTTAGAAGGTGCACCTTCATGCATGCCGTTGCTATAAGACTAACAGGTCATTCTGTTGTAAGTAATTCATGCCAGGATTTATAAACCACTGACAGTACGTGGAGTGGGTGATACTAGAAACTACCATTCTGTCAGAAGGTGCTGTTAATATACGACTCAGAGTTGTTTCTGTTAGAAGGTGCTGTCAATATACGACTCAGAGGTGTTTCTGTCAGAAGGTGCTGTTAATATACGACTCAGAGGTGTTTCTGTCAGAAGGTGCTGTTAATATACGACTCAGAGGTGTTTCTGTCAGAAGGTGCTGTTAATATACGACTCAGAGTTGTTTCTGTTAGAAGGTGCTGTTAATATACGACTCAGAGGTGTTTCTGTCAGAAGGTGCTGTTAATATACGACTCAGAGTTGTTTCTGTTAGAAGGTGCTGTTAATATACGACTCAGAGGTGTTTCTGTCAGAAGGTGCTGTTAATATACGACTCAGAGGTGTTTCTGTCAGAAGGTGCTGTTAATATACAACTCAGAGTTGTTTCTGTTAGAAGGTGCTGTTAATATACGACTCAGAGTTGTTTCTGTTAGAAGGTGCTGTTAATATACGACTCAGAGGTGTTTCTGTCAGAAGGTGCTGTTAATATACGACTCAGAGGTGTTTCTGTCAGAAGGTGCTGTTAATATACGACTCAGAGGTGTTTCTGTCAGAAGGGATTCGTCCTGATTGGTTGAATGTGTCTCATCAGTGTGTAGTCTAGCAGCTAGGGACCATTTTAAGACATGAAGGGAAAAGATTATAGAGGTTAAAAAGAACCATGAAGTTTCCAATAGGCTATATTATGATTCATTAACAAAGACTGGGTCTACTGCGGACCTCTCTTGCTCTTTCAGTCCTGGGGTGTGTAATTACATTGTTCACTACCATCATAAACCTAATATTATCATACCAATATCATCACACTTCTATCAAAATTACAATTATCCCTCTGGTGCTCATTGTTTGTGATAAAGTTGAAGTTTCAAGTCACCGCTGTCTAAGTCTTCTCCCCATGTATCACAGACACCCGGCAGTGTGAGGACATTAAAAAAGTTCTATAGGTATATTTGTTATGCAACAGAACTTAGTGAATGTACCATATCCATATGATTGGTTTTACACAGGTTGTGATTTTTTTTATGCACTGGGTGGGTCCATCCTATTGTCAGTTATGGACTATGGTGATATTGTGTATTTGCATGCAGCCCCAACCATTTCAACGTCCCTTGATGGAGGTTACAATACTTTGTGTTTTGTAACTGGGCACAGTTTTAGAACTCATCATTGGACAGTATATAAGAAAGAAGGATAGCCTTCGGTTAGTTTACAAGGCACTGTTGGACAAGGTACCTTTTTTTTTTTTACCTCACATCCCTTTAAAAGCATAAATCCAGTAATCTAGGACACATTCACAGGACTTTATCACCCTTGAAAGCCCAAAGTAAAAACAGAACTTGGAAAATTTGCTTTCACCTTTTTATTTTTATTTGAGCTTTTATTTTTGCTTTAGATAAATAGAACAAGGTTCTACAGGTTTTGAAAATAACATATTTTATTGGAGGATATGGGAGTTGAAGAGTGGACTTGTTTTGGTTGAAACTTTGTATATATCAATATTTTTTCTGAAAATATTGTATTGTAATTATTGTTATTACACATGGTTATTGTTTAAAATATATAATATCTAATGTAATAATATATTGTTATTTTATTTTATTCATGCTTGTTTGGTTATTGTTATTGATATTTTCTTCTTTAAACAGGGCATTGCTGGATAATAGGCCTGTAGTCTCAGTCGGTTACCGCTGCACAAATAAATATAAGAATATAAAGTCATGCTTGTGCTGGAAAAGGTCACACTGTAGTCACTATTCAAAGTGAAAGAGAAAGTATGACTTAAACGCACGCCTTGAAAACTTGTCCCTTCGGTCAATGCAAAATAGTTTTGATTGGCTGCTGTTTTCTCAGTTAGTTAGTCCATATCATCATTATTGTTATTATTTCAGAAGATGGGACAAAATGGGATTCAATAAATACATATTGTGGACGTTCCTCCTCTACTGTGGAACAACTACGACAGCCGGTAAGCTCTCTTTCAGCTTAGTAGGCCTACATAAACCGTACAACAAAGACCCTATAAAGCAATAATAATTTGTTACTTATTTAGTAGTTTGAGTGGAGACTGCAAGCCCATTGTAACGGATCGCCTCTGTTGGCATGGGATTAACGTATAGAAGGAGTGAGTGTGTAGTCAGTTTCTCCCTTACATGCTCGCTAAACAAAGGTACAAAAAACGCTTGTGTTTTTTCCATGCGTATGGAACATTGAGGGTTAAAAAAGTTTTTATGTAATAAATGATATGTTATCCTTTCAAATAGTCAACTGTGTGACGACCCTCTCGATGTGTGTGTGTGTGTGTGTGTGTGTGGGGGGGGGGGGGTTTATAAAGCAGCCCCTCCCAGACTCTCTCTCTCTCTCTCTCCCTCTCTCTCTCTCTCTCTCTCCCTCTCTCTCTCTCTCTCTCTCTCTCTCTCTCTCTCTCTCTCTCTCTCTCTCTCTCTCTCTCTCTCTCTCTCTCCCCCTCTCTCCCCCTCTCTCTCTCTCTCTCTCTCTCTCCCTCTCTCTCTCTCTCCCTCTCTCTCTCTCTCTCTCTCTCTCTCTCTCTCTCTCTCTCTCTCTCTCTCTCTCTCTCTCTCTCCTGTTGCCTGACCACATGCTTTGTATATGTGCATTCGTCCTACAACTTCAACATCCCACACCCCATTCTTCTTGATCCCATACTTTCCTGCCCTTACGCTATAAACACAGGTTCTTTTAGGTTTGTTAGCTATCCTTATAATGAAGGGTCATGAGGGTTCTGTCATTGCTGAAGACTAAGAATAATAATATTTGGCGAATTCGTTTGCTTTTATGGAGACGTGACGTAAACCAGCCAAAAGTAGGAAAACAACCACATATTCTCCAAAGCTATGACTCGAGTAAGAAAATGTTGACGATACAACTTTTCTATTTTAGGTCAATCTAAGTTGATTGGATCGTCTCAACCGATAGTAGCAGTAGCTGGTGATGACGTCATACTGCCGTGTCACCTGGAACCTGCAGTCAGCGTTTCGGACCTGACAGTGGAGTGGACCAGAGCGGATCTGACACCAAGATATGTGTATGTCCAACAATATGGACGGTCGTCAAATGACTTTCAGAACCCGTCCTACCAGTACAGGACGGCCTTGTTTAGTGAAGAACAGATGCAGGGCAACGTCTCCCTGAAGCTCTTCAGAGTGAAACTCGAGGATGAAGGAAGATACAAATGTTTTCTCCCCTCATTGAAAATCGAGTCTTTCATCCAGCTCATAATTGGTAAGGCAGAGTTTAACCCCCCCCCACTCAACCACACACACACACAAGTGTCCCTGTTACAGATTTTTTTTTCTTACAATTACATTATTATATTGTGTAAGTAGTGCTTCATCTGTGGGTAATCCTATATGTCTTTTCCTTTATCTTGTATATGTAGTATCTGATCTCAACATTTCTATTGTGGGAACGCAAGATGGTGGGGTGCTTCTCCAAGGGAGACTAGACTATTGTGAAAGACTCTCTCCACTGAAAAGTAATGCTTGTGATAAAAACCCTCGTTGTTTAATGTAGGTGCAGTGTTTCAGCCTGTGATTTCTATCATGGGACTCCAAGACGGTGGAGTGGTTCTGCAGTGTGAGTCTGGAGGCTGGTACCCAGAGCCTGAGGTGGAGTGGCTGGACAGTGAGGGACACGTCCTCTCTGCTGGACCCACAGAAACAGTCAAAGACCCTGATGGCACCTTGACTGTCAGACGCAATGTGACTGTGGAGAAGACTGCCACCAACAGGTTCACCTGTAGAGCTCAACAGCAGCACATCAACCAAACCAGAAAGGTTGGGATTCTTGTCCCAGGTAAAAAAAAAAAAGAATAAATATATATATACTTGCGATTACTTTAAATGCTTAACATGGACCGACACACACATACACACGCTGTCTGTGAATGTGCTGTAATGTCATTGTAACTGGAAGTTACACTCATTTCCAGATGATGTTTTTGGCAGCACTTCTAACCTTTCCATTGGTGTTATCGGCATTGCCATTGGAGTAACTGTCAGTATTATTACTGCTGTAACTGCCGCTTTACTCTACCAGAGGAAATTTAGAAAGGAAAAGCAACAGACGGCTGGTAAGTGTCTTTGAAAATCTCCCATCTGACGTTTGTTTATGTATGAAACAACAGATTAGCACATCTCTGTGAAGGTTGCTATGGTGATGTCCTCGACCTTAACTACTGTCTTCCTGCTGTAGTTATACATTACCTGTAATGCATGTCAAGCTGTTAATTTTTAATAACCGATGACTGAAGTTGATTTGAAGTGCTCTTTGTTCTGTAATCATGCAGGGGGCAATGGTCAGGACCAGACTGGGAGAAAAACAGAGCTTGATCGCCCCCTACTGGGTAAAGAGAATATATCACAAACTGTTAACAAAGTAACCCTACATTTTGTGATTTAAATGTTGTATATATATGTATACAAAAGTGTGTATATTGAAGGATGTATAAATTAAGGGCAACCCTCACACTAAGAGCCACTTCCAGTGTAGTTTTTCTTCTTTATTAACACAGAACAGCGACAAAAGGCTGTGACCACAGTGGATCTGGAGAAAGGAACACAAGGGACACCATTTGAGGATGTAGATCTGAAGAAGGAGCTGGAGTCCACGTTAAAGGACAAAGACAAGACCATTCAGACGTTGGAGGATGACAAGGCCAAGCTACAGTCTGACCTGGGTGATAGAGACAAACACATCAAGACACTGGAGGAAGACAAGGTCATGCTACAGTCAAGCCTCTATGGTACTGATATAATCAACTTTATTTAAATATGTTTAACTAGTGATTTCTGTGATAATGTATTGATTTATTGTAATCATTATTTTGTTTTCTTTCCTCCTTTCTTATAACAGATCTGGAAGGAAAACGTAGGTAGTCTTTCTGTACTTGTGTTTGTATGTGTGTTTCTCTGCGCTTTATTGTCATTAGAACTGTTTTCCTTTTGTCTAGAGAGTGTTTTACCTTTCCCTAACCAGAGACAAAATACAATATGCCTTCTAGTTTGTATTTGCTGTAAAGAAACACATCCTGGTAGCACAGAACAGGAAAAACTCAGGTTCCTAATGGTTTTAGTATGAAAAGTGATGAAATGTAACATTTATTTGAAAGAAGATAATGACATCCTATTTATACAGTCTTATTTGGTTTGCATCTATTTTCGTTTTTACTGGTTTAGATTTGTGTGACTTTGTCAGCCTCTCTAACATACAATTCAAGATGCATTACATGTTTTCTGGACAATAGCAACTCTCCTGTCAGCCTCTTACAGCCTTTCTTGTTGTTCCCCGTTCCAGGACTGCTGCAGAAAACACTTCGAGAGCTGAAGTCTAGAGGAATTATCTTAAAGAAGTTTAAAGAGTGTCTCAGTGAGACTCGGGTTGGTGATCATCCTACTATCCCTAAAGATAAGCTAAAAGTGGCTGACAAGGTGACCATTGCGGATGTGATGGTGGAACACTACAACCTAGATGGAGCTTTGAGGGTAACCATGGACATCCTGTGGAAAATGAACCAAAAAGATCTTATTGAGATGTTGCAGGTATTGATTTTCTCGTTAGTGTGCTTGTTTCAGAATGTTGTTCCTCTAATATTGTATGTTAGTACGCTGTAACTCATAAAACTCTCTTCCACCTTATTACAGGAGAAACAACCAGGGTCACAGAGAAGTATGAAATGTTATATTTTTTGTGTGAGTGAGTGAGTGAGTGAGTGAGTGAGTGAGTGAGTGCCTGTTATATTATTATATATATATATATATATATATATATATATATATATATATATATATATATATATATATATATTCAATGGAAGTTTTAAGCCAATGCACCAAAAACCTTATTGTCCAGCAATCTATCTCCTTGTGTACGTGTAAATATTGGAACCACCCACTGTAACAAAATAATGGTACCACCCACTGTACCAAAATAATGGAACCACGCCCTGTAACAAAATAATGGAACCACCCACTTTAACAAAATAATGGAAACACCCACTGTAACAAAATAATGGAACCACCCACTGTAACAAAATAATGGAACACCCACTGTAACAAAATAATGGTACCACCCACTGTAACAAAATAATGGTACCACCCACTGTAACAAAATAATGGTACCACCCACTGTAACAAAATAATGGAACCACGCACTGTAACAAAATAATGGTACCACCCACTTTAACATAATAATGGAACCACCCACTTTAACAAAATAATGGAAACACCCACTGTGTAACGATCCAACTACTAGGGAATGACCCAAACACAGACAAACAAAAACCACAGAAACACAACTAGGGTAAAACACATAGAAAGGAAGACTCAGGAAACATAATCTGCAACACAGCTCCACAAGGAAGTTGGTAGCACTTTTACTTATCACTCTTTAAAGGTGCAGTATTTAGATCCAGAGAATTGTGAAAAAGAAGAATTTGAATCACCACACTAAAAAATGCCAACCTCCTGAGTCTTTGGTCCCGCCCACACGCGCTCTCACTTCATCAGCTTTAGGTGATTGACAGGCAGGTAACCGTGGCTCCTTGCAAAAACTCTCCTTATTGGTTAGGTTCAGGTAGTCGCCCCTAGATTTTTTTTAAGCTGAATAGAGGACCTAGGGTGTTCATATAGTGTGCACCTTCTCTCTGAGCATTTGATTTAATGATATCCTCCAGGAGGTATGTAATCAACGTAAAAAAAAATGATAATAATTTTTGGCTAGAAATTCAAACTTACAGCACCTTTAAACAGGCAACGGCACAAAATGCAGGAAGGTTTCACTGTTGGACAAAGCAATGAACAAAGGCAGAAACTTCAATGGGAACCAAGGAGCAATTAGGGACAAAGGAACACAGGTGTAGATAATAATACTAGATTAGTCAGGGTGAGGGGGGGTAGACATTCCCAGGACAAGTCCATGTTGCTGAAGGCCTGCAGGGAACAGAAGAATCACCCAGTCCTTGTCTAGGGTCCTGACACACTGTAACAACAAACTGAATCAGCCTTCAGCCACAAAGTTTAATAGAGTGATGTCATACCAGTGTTGTTGCCAGTCCCTGTAAATTAGACTTAAACAACGAGATAAAAAAAACAATGTTCATTTAGCCTTGTTAAAGCAAAAATGCTCAGGGCCAACAAACCAGGTGACTGTAGATTGACCAAAGACATGTCAAACATCACTGGATGAACAACTTGTGTCTGTTTAAATGATTCATTATGTGTATATTTACAGGTGACACTTTGAAAGGGCACTTTGTAGATCGTTACCGTAAGGAACTGACCAAAGAAGTGTCTGCTGTAGTTACCGTCATGAGAGATCTCCGCAAGAATGGAGTCATCTCTAAAGAGTGTTATGAGATGATTGCTGCTGAAGACACTAGCCAGGACAAGATGGAGGTACTGTACGAGGAAATCCAGGGAGCCGACACCGAACACAAAGATGTCCTTTACAAAGCACTACGTAACTATGAACCTAACATAATCAACAAACTAAAGGAAAAGGATAAGTCATCAAACTCCTCCAATCAACCGTTACCTAGGATGTAATGGGACATATTAAACCAGACTATCATACTTGTGTTTTTATACTTTTATACAGTTTTTTTTTTGTTGTTAAGCTCAGTGTGGGTGGACAAAATCAAATGATATAGAATAATATACAGACATGTTCAGCCAGATATTTTCTTCAAAAACAGTTTAGATATACATTACCAGACCCTGTCTTATATATTTAGATGAATATTAACACAGTCTACCAGTCTCATGTATAATTGTCTTATAAACAGTATAGATATACATCAGTCTACCAGACTCAGTCTATTATAGATATACATGACCAGACCCAGGTTTATATAGATATACACTACCAGACCCTGTTCATGGTATCCATATATACTACCAGACCCTGTTCTATATATCGATATATACTACCAGACCTTGTCTTATATCGATATATACTACCAGACCTTGTCTTATATCGATATATACTACCAGACCTTGTCTTATATCGATATATACTACCAGACCTTGTCTTATATCGATATATACTACCAGACCTTGTCTTATATCGATATATACTACCAGACCTTATCTTATATCGATATATACTACCAGACCTTATCTTATATCGATATATACTACCAGACCTTATCTTATATCGATATATACTACCAGACCTTATCTTATATCGATATATACTACCAGACCTTATCTTATATCGATATATACTACCAGACCTTATCTTATATCGATATATACTACCAGACCTTATCTTATATCGATATATACTACCAGACCTTGTCTTATATCGATATATACTACCAGACCTTGTCTTATATCGATATATACTACCAGACCTTGTCTTATATCGATATATACTACCAGACCTTGTCTTATATCGATATATACTACCAGACCTTGTCTTATATCGATATATACTACCAGACCTTGTCTTATATCGATATATACTACCAGACCTTATCTTATATCGATATATACTACCAGACCTTATCTTATATCGATATATACTACCAGACCTTATCTTATATCGATATATACTACCAGACCTTGTCTTATATCGATATATACTACCAGACCTTGTCTTATATCGATATATACTACCAGACCTTGTCTTATATAGAATTCCATGCAACAGCCTCATGCCTCCCGTGTTTCTTGTTTCATAAAAAAAAAATGTAAGTCTGTATTCAGGCCTACTACTAATCTCATGAATGATTGAACATCCTTAATAGGTAACTTGATTTAAAACGTTCGTTGAATTACCAGTTTATCTAAGTAGGCTATAGCACCTCATTTACGTGCTTGGTTCCCTGTTCAAAGTTGTTTTTACGTAACAAAATTGTACTAATCGTGCTTATTCATAAAAGAATAAAGCAACTTGTTGGTATTGTTCTATGACGGCAGAGGGTTAGGGTTAGGGGTTAGGGGTTAGGGTTAGGGTTAGAGGGCAAAACAAAACTAAATCTGTTGAATTCCCTTACAATGTAAGAAAACTGTCACGATTAAATAAGGCCAATTTATCTCTTGGAAATACATAATATTGACAAACTAATAAAAAAAAATGTGAGTACATGTTGTCCAATACCTGCGGTCAGAACTGACTGAAAACATAATCGTTTATTTTTAGATTGCAGTTGAAATGAGGTCTTCTGCATTTTGTATATTGATATTATTTCAAATGTCAAAGTATCTGTCTTCTATATAGCTTTTCAAATATTCTTTGTTGCAAAAGCTTTTGAGTTTTAAGATGCTTTTTGAGAAATCTGTTCAATAAAATGCACTAATGAAAATGCCATTTGTCTTCGTAGATGAAAAAATTACCATAAACACAATTCTGTTTTTCAAGTACATGTAGCAATGTCAAAGTACCAAAGCTTAATAAAAAAACACCAGGACAGGTAGTAACATGTTTTTTCTTAGAAAATAACTAGTAATTAATTAGCATTCAGAGCCAGAAGCTAAGCTAACGTGGTCGCATGAAGGTTTCCAAGACAACATCATCACCGCCTCCCTGCTCTTAATCAGACTGAGCTGTCGACAAACAGGAAGACGAATTCCTGTATTATTGGGGTCATGTCTTTGCAGATTAATCTGTTAAAAAAAGGATATATCTATTCTATAGCAACATTGAAGTAATTTTCTAGGTGGTTGATGTAGGCTACTGCTGTTGAACTCTACAGGTGAACCTGTTGGTGGCAGTCTTCTCCACAGTCACATTGCGTCTGACAGTGTAGGTTCCGTCAGGGTCTTTGACTGTCTCTGTGGGTCCAGCAGAGAGGACGTGTACCTCATTGTTATGCCACTCCTTCAAGAGTTCCCACAATCTAAATTTTTGGCTCAAATAAGGGGAAAACAGTCTAGTATTAGGCTACTTTATTTACTATAGTAAAATGTGGTATTAGTAGCAGAATAAACACCAAGTAAAGAGAACGCTGTGTTTGTAACACTGCAACTGAAACCTCTTTCTAAGAATCCTCAAAACATTTGGTAGGCCTACGATCTGACTCACTAACTGTGCTGAATGAAATATTTTGTTTTCAACGAGGGAAAAAACATCTGTCTTCGTTCATCATAGAGTTTCACTCTGAAGAGTTTCAGGGAGACGTTGTCCTTCATCTGTTCTTCACTCAACAGGGCCGTCCTGTACCGGTAGGACGGGTTCTGGTTGTCATTTGACGACCGTCCATTTTGTTTCTATTCTGTTTCAGATCCGTTCTGAACCGCTCGTGTTCATGGGCTGTACCTCGTGGTTCCTCTTCGCTTTTCACTTTCCGTCTCATAAAACGACAGCCACCACTGTCCCTTGTGACAATGATGTCTCCCCCACCCCACCCACCCACCCTCTCTCACTCTCTCTCCCCCTCAACCCCCCCACCCACCCTCTCCCCCCCCACCCACCCTCTGCCCCCCCGCCCTCTCTCCCCCCCCCCCCCCCTCTCCCCCACGTCCTCTCTCTCTCTCTCTCTCTGTGTGTGTGTGTGTGTGAGTGTGTGTGTGTGTGTGTGTGTGTGTGTGTGTGTGTGTGTGTGTGTGTGTGTGTGTAAACATGTACCCATTAGGGAAACAGTGCTGAATAAAAGGTGTTCTTAGTTCTATGAATGTGAGTGCCAGAAGCGCACATTACCCTTTTTTCATTTGACCATTCTTCATTGAGAGGCTCTTCGTTTGGGGTAAAGTTTACGTTTCAAATCACCACTGCCACCTAATTGTTCTCCATGTATCACATAGACCGAACAGTATAAGGAAATGAAACATTCATAAAGGTATACTTGTAGGTACACAACAGAACTTAGTGAACGTCCTTATGATAGTGATACTGTTTGCTGGGAGGGGTTTGGCTGTTGCACAGGAAGTGGTGTCTGTCTCAGATGTCAGACGGCTATAGTTAGACAGCCAGCCAGTATGCAGTGAAACAGGATGAAGATCATATCACTTTGTGTCATACTCTGTAAGTATATAACATATAGTGTATATATATATATATATATATATATATATATATATAATTGTGTAAGTGTGTAATATATAGTATATAAATAAGTATATATATTAGTGTAAGTATATAAAATATAGTATATATATATAAGTATATATAATAGTAATATATAATATTTAATATAATAAATAGTGTGTGTATAATATGTAGTATATATATATAAGTATATATAATAATGGAAGTATATAGGCTGCTGTGTGATCATACAATCACGTTTCACTGTTGTGATTCTTATGGTCTTTTTTGTTTCTCTGTCAGTACTTAGAACAGCCCTAACAACTGGACAAAATGGAGGTAAAACCTACGGTTCCATTTATTATAATCATCATGTATATGTTTTCTACTTGTTCACAACTTAGTTTTTTAAAGTCTTTTGTTTAACTTCCTATCTCTCTTTCTTTCTTGCTTGCTCTCTCTCTTTCTCTCTCTCTCTCTCTCTCTCTCTCTCTCTCTCTCTCTCTCTCTCACACACACACTCATACACACGCACCCACAGTATTGCTAGGCGTCAGTCCTGACAGATCTCAGTTCTTTGAATACGAGTCTGTCCAGCTGAGCTGTGAGGAGGAGGGGGAGGGCGAGAAGGAGGAGGAGGAGGAGGAAGAGGTGGAGGAGAGGAGCTCCGCGGGGTGGAGAGTGATGAGGAACACCAGCCGTGGTCTGGGGTTATGTGGCTCTGCATGGGGCACGTCGGAAGGTTCCTCCTGCTCCATTGGAATCACGTACACATGGCACACTGGGAGCTACTGGTGCCAGTCTGTCTCTGCAGGAGAACGAGGCGAAGTTAGCAACTTCATAGTGGCCGGTGAGATGATGTCCTGTGTGTGTGTGTGTGTGTGTGTGTGTGTGTGCGTGCGTGCGTGCGTGCGTGCGTGCGTGCGTGCGTGCGTGCGTGCGTGCGTGCGTGTGTCATCTGTTCTCAAACAGGGGACCTGAGTAACCGGTGTATTTTGTAAAAAGATTTGACACATTTTAAAATGGAAAGTAGATTTGTTTTGATGAACAAAACAACATAGTAATGTCCGCTAAATAGTTTATGCATACTGACTAGACTATTGTCATTTCGAACATTGTGCCAAGTGTATCTTTATATAAATGTATAATAAGATGATGTCTTGTGTGTGTGTGTGTGTGTGTGTGTGTGTGTGTGTGTGTGTGTGTGTGTGTGTGTGTGTGTGTGTGTGTCTAATGTTTTCTCCCAAGTAAGTGATGTGATCCTGGAGAGTCCTGTCCTTCCTGTGACGGAGGGAGAGACTGTGACCTTGCGTTGTACAACAAAAGGGAACTCTTCAAACTCTCGAGCTGATTTCTACAAAGATGGCTCCCTCATCAGGGCCGAGATTACAAGAGAGATGACCATCCACGCAGTGTCCAAGTCTGATGAAGGCCTCTACAAGTGTTTCACCTTTGACTTGGGGGAGTCCCCTGAGAGCTGGCTGGCAGTGAAAAGTATAATTATTTTCCCCCATTTCTAAATAGCTGTTATGCTTTTCTTGCATAAAACACTTTGTTTAGTTTTTTTTATTGTAATTGAAATTCCATTTTAACTTTATCTCCAGCTCCTGCTCCAGCTCCTTCTCCAGCTCCCACCATGTCTCTGTCCAGACTGATCTGTCATCTAGTGGTGGCGTCTCCCTACCTGCTATGCACCATCATACTGGGGGTCAAATACCACTGCAGGAACAGAGGTAAGAAACACACACACACACACACACAGGAACAGAGGTGAGAGAGAATACTCAGTCTAAGACAGTGCCTCAAAAATACACCTGTTCTAACAGAACCAGTCATGTATTTAGAAAGCTAGAACTATAATAAAATATATACCAAGATGAAGGACCAGTCATGTAAGCTAGAACTAGAATCAACATTCAAATTAAAAGGAATTAACTTAAAACACTTTCCAATTTAGCACCTTCCGATGTAAAGGGCATGATGATTGTCAAGTTTTGTATTTCAAATATTCAGTTAGACTTTATTATTTATTTTGATAATTTGACTGATATGAAGCTTATATACCTATGCCTATTTCTTGAATGTAGCCTATCCTATATGGTATTAAACTACAAAGACATGACCTCAGAAATACAGGAGTTCTATAATAGGTTTTCTTCTTCCTGTGTCGACAGCTCAGTCTGGTGAAGAAAGAAGAGGCGGTGACCACGTCGTCATGGAAACCTCCATTTGACCAAGTTAGCTTAGCTTGGGGGGGGGGGGGGGGGCTTTTCATTGTCTTTAAGTTTGACATCTCTAGATGTAGGCCACCTTGAGAAAAAAAAAAAGGAATTATTGATTATGATAAATTATCATTTTGAAATGTACGAAAACATTTGTTGTCGTTTTTTTATCATTAGAATTAAATTATCACGTACTATATTTGGTAAATTTGATTTGGATTTCATACATTATTTTATAGATTCATATTTACAGACAGTGTCAACTATAATAAACATTGTTTGAGTTCATATTTATGTTAACACATTTTTTTTGTACTTAGGAGTGTAATTATAGGAGCTGTTTCTGAGGTATGAATGATTGCACATTTCTCAGAAACGGACAAACTCCTTTCAGAGCAGCACAGACGGTTTTATATTTATCTGTATTGAAGAAACAACCAACATGCACACGTACTTTCACCCACAACTAGCTCTCTGCAGAATAACCACAACGTCACAACATCTCCGCTATATGTGAATAGACAGCGTGGCTTATTCTATTATTCATTTCATTATACACAGTTGACTGCTTGTTTCTGTGTGTGTGTGTGTGTGTGTGTGTGTGTGTGTGTGTGTGTGTGTGTTGGCAAACAAACTAAAAGTACTTTTTACAAACTTAAAGTAAAAGGTATGAGTGTGTGATGGGACGCAATGACTATTTTCCCAAATATACAGTACCGGTCAAAGGTTCGGACACACTTTCCTATTCACTTGAATTGGAAAATGTGTCAAAACGTTTGACTGGTACTGTATGTCATGCGGGAAATTGTACCATACAATGTACGGTCGGCATACTTGAAAATGTTCATCAAATGTAGTATGTTAAGGATACATAGTAGGCGATTCCTAACACAGCCTACTCACTTACTATTTGATCTCCTAGCAAAGTCGTTTTTTTTTTTTACCCTTTTCCCCTTTTCCAACTTACCATTGTGAAGTTGATCAGCATCTGTGTGTAAACAACATTTCATTACTAATCCAAACTGCCTAAGCAAAGCTTCAAGGCCTATAAGAGAGCTCAGACTGTGCTGTGCATGGTGGACAGCTACACACCTGTCATATAGGAATACTCAAAGGCTGCGTTTCATTGGTCGTTCAACATGCCCTCGTTGACTTGTCTTTGGGGGAATCCCCATCGCCATCATAAGAGTCGTTCCATTTGTCTGGAAACCTGAAGTGAACTCGGTGAGATCCACCCTCAGAGGACTGAGGGAAACAGTGAACAACCATGGTCACTCCAGAGGTCTATATCACCCACAATGCATTGCACTAAGCCTACAACTGGATTGGACAGTTTGGGCTGGAAGTGTAATCAGTCATATTTAGCCTTTTGACACCCACACACACACACACACACACACACACACACACACACACACACACACCCACACACACCCACACACACACACACACACACACACACACACCCACACACACACACGCATCAGTCAGTCAGCTGGTGAGATGTTTCAGTCTACACTGAAACAGGATGGATATACAATCAATGTGTCTAATTCTCTGTATCTGTATCTGCCTTTTGAATCTCCCCTCTCTTGTCTCACCTGATTTAATAATTAAAAAAAGGTTTGTTTGTTGTTACTATTCATTCATTATTTCAGTGGCCGTTCTCCACCGAAATTCTCCTCCATTTGATAATCTTTTGGTTCAAATATTTTTGAATGTGCTTCATAAACACTAAAGAATCATACAAAAATGTAGTATTGTCTACATTATGGACCGTTCAAGTAGGCAGGTCAAACACGTCTTCACGTTTTTTTTTTCATTAAGTGATTAAATAGTCTTATCTTCCAAATTATTGTTATTTAGTAAACATTTATGAATAAACCTAATTAATAAATTGTCAGTTTGCCTAAAAGTGACTGTTTATTGTCGACCCTGTCTCTATTAAGCATGAACATCCAACTGGATATAGGACTAACTTTGGATATAGGATAATAACTTTGTTATTATCATACTTCTTAAAGTATTTATACATATTTCACAACACGGGATCGTGCAGCAGAACGAATTTAGGCCACCCCCACGCCATGGGGGTAAACAAGGCAGGGTTTAGAAACGATGCTTAATAATTCAGTGGGAGATGTAAGGTACATATTTGGGTTTGGTGATTTAATTAAGGGAGACAGAAAGGAGGATTTAATGTTTCCTTTCCAAATCGCACTCCAGCTCAGTAGGTGGCGGTATTACTGCAAACGTTGTTTACCACCTGCCAATATTAATGAAAAAAGAAGAAGTTAAACATGACGCGAAGGTGGTTTTGACCAATGGGATTGATCAATGTTGTGCATTAGGTTCCTGTACAGTTTTGCGGGAGTTTTTGAGTAGCGCCAGCATCTTTTGGTAAATTTAAATAAAGAAAGCTTGGTGTTCTTTGTTTACCCACCTTTATTAAGAGTCTTATCGAATAGTTTTTAATATACATTAATCAATAGTTACATCTTGATGTTAGCAAATGCTGTTAGGCCATTCCATTCATTTGGCTAACCACTAGCTATCCGACTAGCGACTCCAGGGGCTAACTCGTGCATTGGATTATGCATGTCGTTGTTATTTTCCATTTCTGCTGCTGTTCCTATCGTTTCAACGATACGTTTTTTTGATATTTAGCGTGTGAAATTGCAGTCCAGGGGTGCTGCTAACAATTTCGTCAGTCTTAATATAGACGGCTTGTGCACTTTTGCAATGTGGCTCAAACATGTTGGTTCAAGTTGTCTCCCTGTTTCAGATGTCTCCGAAAACCAAGTCAGTAGGGAAGGGGAGAGGTCCAGCCAAGGAGTGTTCTCCTGGGGAGGTTCTGGCTGAGAAAAAGTCCTCGAAGCTAGGAGTTCCAATCGTCCAGCGGGGTTTCGATCTACTATATTTGGGTACGAAAGCAACACACGGAAGACTCATGTCGATATGTTATGTACTTTAGACTGATGATGACAAACTTTTAAATGTAAACAAAATATTCATACATTGCATGTATATTTACAAAGGCTGCTACACAATTCAAAGTGATAGTTACGCATGGTTAGTGGTAGAGCAGCCTCATATGTTTTAAAATATCAGTTTAAACTTTGTTGTCATGTCTTGTTGACGATTATCATTAGGCTTAGATTCCAAATATGCAAATGTAGGCATGCAGCAAAGGGCCTGGGCCAGAATCGAACCCCGGGCCGCTGCGTCAAGGACTGGCCTTTGTGGTGCGCCTCAGCCCGGTGACTGTCACCGGCCCATACATGTTATACATTTGTCAGTGTTTTTTTAGCGCCTGGTGTCGCTAGTCGGATAGCTAGTGGTTAGCTAAATTAATGGAATAGCATAACAGTAAATGCTATCGCAAAGTTAGCTTGCAACGTGAAATCGTGAACCCGCTCGCTTCCGTGGTGTTTTTTTTTATCCGAATCAAAATATAAGCAGTGTTTTTTTATATCCGAATAAAGATATAACCAGTGTTTTTTTTTTTCCGAATCAAGATATAACCAGTGTTTTTCAATCCAAATTAAGATATAACCAGCGTTTTTTTTTTTTATCCAAATCAAGATATAACCATTTTATTTTATCCAAATCAAAATATAACCAGTGTTTTATTTTTCTGTTTGTTCACTTCATCTCCTGTCTTCAGTTTAATTCATTTAATAACACATTTGAACAGTGTTGGTCCACAATATCTCAGTTGTTCCACGTTTCTCCATTCTGTAATATAATATTACATTGCCTCTCATTCTTTGTCTTTCCAAGGGGCACAAGCAAAGTCGTCCCAGACGAATGTGTTCTCTTGTTCAGAATGTCGGTACTCCTACACAGCTCCGATCTACCTTCACAAACACATCGAGAGGTGAGTCATATACATAAACACTCTCTAAAAGCCCTGGAATAATTATGCTTCAATTATATATCCATGTAGTACAGCATATTGTGTATTTGTAGATGTTACCTAGTACAAACAAAACATTCAGTATCTAAATCATATTTCATGTATGACAGGTGCCACCATGACCTGTACGTTTCAATGCTGCAAAGTGGAAAAATTCCAGCAGGGAGTTTCCAATCTACCAGAGTCTCTCAGCCAATCACCACATCTGGAACCTGCCCAGTCCGGCCCCCCACTAAGAAACAGAAAGACACGGACAAACCGAGACCTCACCGCTGTGATCAGTGTGGGAAGAGCTTCAGTCGGTTAGGCAGCCTTAACACCCACCAGAGAACTCACACAGGAGAGAAGCCGTATCACTGTGATCAGTGTGGGAAGAGCTTCAGTTGGTCAAACAACCTTCACACCCACCAGAGAACTCACACAGGGGAGAAGCCGTACCACTGTGATCAGTGTGAGAAGAGCTTCAGTTGGTTAAACAACCTTCAGAGACACCAGAGAACTCACACAGGGGAAAAGCCGTACCACTGTGATCAGTGCGAGAAGAGCTTCAGTCAGTCAGGTGACCTACGGAAACATCAGAGAACTCACATAGGGAAGAAGCCGTACCACTGTGATCAGTGTTGGAAGAACTTCAGTCGGTTAACCAGCCTTCACACCCACCAGAGAACTCACACAGGGGAGAAGCCGTACCACTGTGATCAGTGTTGGAAGAGCTTCAGTCTGCTTCCACAACTTCACACCCACCAGAGAATTCACACAGGGGAGAAACCGTACCACTGCGATCAGTGTGGGAAGAGCTTTAGTGATTTCAGCAACCATCGCAAGCATCAAAGAACTCACACAGGGGAGAAGCCATACCACTGCGGTCAGTGTGGGAAGAGCTTCAGTCAGTCAGTAAGCCTTCACACCCACCGGAGAACTCACACAGGAGAGAAGCCGTACCACTGTGATCAGTGTGGGAAGAGCTTCAGTTTGTCACACAACCTTCAAACCCATCAGAGAATTCACACAAGGGACAAAACCGTACCACTGTAATCAGTGTGGCAAGAGCTTTAGTCATTCAGGTTACGTAAAGAAACCACAGAATACATACAGGAGAAGCCATTCCAGTGTGCTGTCAGACAGTCAAATAACCTGAAGACCGATCACAGAACTTATAAATCAGCGAATACAAAAAGAAGCTAATAAGATGGAATTGTGTGTGTAAGACTAACGCAGAGTTTCTCACCTGTAGATTAGTGTGTGTGTGTAGGTTTCGGTAGTAGCCACTAGCCAGCCACAGAGGGCGGTCGGTGAGTGTGAGGACAGTTATAAACCTTTAAGTCCCTTTAGCAGACCTCAACAAGACCTCCAGACCGCCTCTGGGGAAAACGCACGTACACACACGCGCACACACGCACACACACACACACACACCTTTTCATTTGAATTCAGTTATTTCCATGTTTTTTTTGTCGTCTGTTTAAATCATGTTTTCAGTTATTTGAATTTGTACGTTTACCTTGTATGTGTTTTTTTTTTTTAAGGTATGTGCTGAGCTTGGTGCCACCAGAAAAGTGGAAAAAGAGTCTGTCTATTTTTTTGTCTCCCTCTTGAAATAAACGTTATAGGTTATTACATGCAAACATGAAAACACACAGAGGAAAAATGTTTTAACTGGAATCTTGTCCGGTTGTGTGTTTGACAGTGGTGGACGAAGTACACAACTCCTGTACTTGAGGGTTAGGGTTAGGGAAGTACACAACTCCTGTACTTGAGGGTTAGGGTTAGGGAAGTACACAACTCCTGTACTTGAGTGAAAGTACAGATACCTTTGCAAAATATTACTCCACTAAAAGTCCCAAGTCTTCAACAAGTCTTCAACTTAAATTTTAACTTGAGTCCAAGTACAAAAGTACTTGCTTTTAAAAGTACTTAAGTATCAAAAGTAATACTATTTTTTTGTAGGGTTATGTTTGTCAGGGATTGTTGACATGACAAACAGAATATAGAAATACAGTAGGCAAACCCTTATTTTTCACAAAATGGCATTCATTTTGAACAGTTTGCCCTTTCAAAAATAATTCAACTTGCTCAGTTGTGTGTGTGTGTGTGTGTGTGTGTGTGTGTATGTGTAACCCTCAACTGTGTCCCTTTAGCCACTGTATATCAAAATGTCCATCCTCAAGTTCTGTCTGTGTTCCTACTGAAGATTGAAGTTCAGGTTAAAACGCAGCTGACTGGTAGAAAAGTGCAGGTTATCTTTAATAGAGATTGTTCTTTCATGCAGCTTGTTACCCTTGCAGAATGAGAAAATAATGTTTTACAATTCAGAAAAATGTGCCTTAGCTACTATATTACAGAACTCGACACAGGGCTTTGAAATATGGCCACAGGGTGTTGCAGTGCTCCAACCTACGCAGGCAAGAGGCTGTCAGACATTTTCCTAATTCCAGGGTCAGACTACACGATTTTAGCCCATTCTACGTGCTCAATCTACGATTCTGCGTTGCGGAAATCATGTAGTGTGTGAAATCTGATATCGTGTAGTTTGAACAACTCCATTTGTTAGATATACAGCGCAAATATCATAGTCGATCGTTCAGTATGAACAGTAGTAGGATGCCCCGCAGAAAAAAGTTGTGACGTTCTAGCATAATCCTGTTTATCAGGCTCTCCTGTGCATCAATATATCTAGCCTGCTAACGTCTGTGGTTCAAACGAATGTCATTAACCGATCGAAACGCGTACTGCGCCCTGATTGGTAGGCTTTTGAAAGTGTGTCGTGTTATTCTATAGGATCTTTTAGACAATCCATTTTATCCACATAAAAGTAACGAGTAACAACAGATATCGCACAAAAGTAGTGGAGTGAAAAGTATTACATTTTATTTTGAAACGTAGTGGAGTCAAAGTCAAAAGTCTCCTAAAATGAAAACACTTGAGTAAAGTACAGATACTTGAAAAAAGTAGTTAAGTACAGTAATGAAGTACATGTACTTCGTTACTGTCCGCCACTGGTGTTTTGTACATGATTTTGTTTTCTTACCGTGTGGTTCTGATGATGACGATGATGATGATGATGACTATAACGATGATAGTCATCATGATGATGATCATTATGTTCACTTTGATGATGATGGTGATGATGACAATGATGCAAGCCAGCAGATCTTGATGATGATGATGTATACTGGGAAGACGATGACTGCAGGTGACCTTTGCAGAGACGCGTGCATTGTCCAGTCGAAGGCATGTCCACCCTGCCGGTTGTCTCAACAAAAACCTCTGATCAGAGCAGACCTTAACAGCAATGACATAACTTCCAAATAAGGAAATACACAGAATTGTCTTTTAGAGGGAGATTTTACCTAAAAGTTGAAAAGGGGCACACGGAACACGATTTTAAAACACCATGCACCAATATAATTTACAGTATAACCTGTTGAATTATAAGCTAGCAGTACATATTCAAACAGGATGTAACATGGAATCTTACAACAAATTGATATCAATAACGTTTGTGTAAAACAAAGGTCACTGGTTAAAATCAGATAATAGGTTAACGGATGTTAACTACTGTAAAGAGAAGAATATAGACTACTTTGACTGGACTGTTAATCAATTTCTGTAAATAGATTTTGTCTTTTGATAGCTTATAACTTTTTGGTAACATTGTCAAGAAAAAATGAGGTATATAATTGTGAATGTTTCTGTTTTGATGCCACTGCACTGTGTTGAAACACACTTTTACAATTTGTTTTAGTCAAGAGGTGTCATCATGAGAGGTCAACATATGAAATGTAAATTGTAATATAAAAATTCTGATACATTGGAATTGAAGTCACTTACTGTTCATTGCATTGCTTTATGTGTATTGTAAGGGGGCCACTGTCAGTTTTCAGATATATGTGAAGACATGGTTATTTTAGCAGAAATGCTGGTTATTTTAACAACTGACTATGGAATATTCAGTATTACAGAAACGCATAAACAATGTATTCATTCTTTTGAGAACTTTGACCACTTATAGAAATTTGACTCGGTGGAAATAATCACTCGCTAGCTTCTTCAAACTAATAAAAGGACTCAAAACTTCTAGACATTTCTAGAAACAAACCCTATTTCCCGCCGCCGTGCCAACGCGCCAAAGACTGTTTCGCGACCCTCTTCTGAAGTTATTTTACCTCAGAACTTTTAGTCATTCTGAACATTTCACAGGTAACGTAAATGCTAGCAAGTTATTTTGTTGTGCGGCACCACTGTCAATTTTGCAATCGAATAATAATATTTGTTTAACTTGATAACCACTTATCTTACTTTCACATGTTACATGTTCACTGTTGTGTACATGAAGTAGATTTTGTTAAAACTAAAGTTAAAGCGAAGTTTGGTCACTAATAGTAAGCTAGCTAAATTAGCTAAGGTTAACGTTACACTAACTAGCTGTATTGCTAACACTCGTTAGCTGAAAAAATCTTAGTAATGTTAACTTATCTATTTTAGCTAGTTTAGCTGCTAAGTTTGTCATTTTGAGAATGACTGTTTGTCTTTGATATCCTATTTAGTATCCTATTTAGCTAACGCCAAGACTTGTTTAACGTTTCGTTGAAAATCAACAACCAAGGGCAGATACTCTGACTCAGTCTGTGGTAAAAGACAGCAACAGTCATAATGAGTTCTTCCGAAGAGGTGAGGATTGATTGATCCCTTTTTTTGTAATGTAAAGTTAAGATCCACTTTGTTTAGTTTTTTTTATTAGAACATGTTTTTACTAAGGTGTTTACACTGGTCGCCCGTATTTAGGACGAGTATGAGGACCTAAGACAACATTTCACCAAGGCGGAATGGGCGCGTCTGTTGGAATGGGAAAAAGTTCGATACAAGAACATGAAGAGGAATCACCTGGCCATGATTGCAATCGGTACCATATAAATATTGTTGACCTATTATACATCCTTACAAATAAATTATGGCATCAGGGGCAACATCACCATTACCTTTTTTTCTGTATGTAGGTAGTAGTTTGCTTCATTAAACATGTATTAGTTGAGTAGGAGACATGCACTAACAACTGTGTTTCTCAAACAATTCAAGCTGTAGCATTACGTTATCTTAAATCATTATTCCAATTCAACCCTCCTCTTTCGGTTCTTCTCCTATTTTCTTCCCTTCTCTCTCCTTCTCTCTTTCACACAATCTCTCTCCTTCTATCAGGTTTACCCTCTACAGCACCACTCTTTATGAGAAAAGGTAAAGCACGTCTCCCCATTGTCTCTAAATCCAGCGACTCTGAAGAGGAGGAGTGGAATCCGCGCATGGAGAGACCACCGCCGAGTATGTTTTTGAAATTGAAGTCAGAGCTGTTCACTTAAGTTACTGTGATACAAATGATATCAGACATTGGCTCGTCTAATTTAGACACTCACAGCTGACCCAATAATTCTACTACTAGTGTATGTCATAGCATCAATAAAGAATAATAACAATAAAGAAATCAATAAAGAGGGAAGATGAAAGCAGGATTACGGCTGAATGAGGTGGAAGCAGGAGCAAATCTGGCAGGCTAACAATTAAAAGGAGAAGTGGGTGAAGACAGCAAACCTAGAAAAAATAAAAGTTAAGATGTATTTGGAAAGGGGAGGGGTTATATCTCATTGAAAAGTTTCTATTGGCTTAAATAGATGTATGTCATAGAATCTAATGGTTGTTAGACAGACAGACAGACAGACAGACAGACAGACAGACAGACAGACAGACAGACAGACAGACAGACAGACAGACAGACAGACAGAGAGGGACACACAGACAACCATTAGGAATTAAATTGGTTTATTATGTTGTTATGGATGCAGTTGAGTTTTTCCAGTTACAGCTTCAAATGGGGAGGCCATACCCATTAAGGTTCCTGATAATAATAATAATGAAATGCAATTTCTTTTAAGAGAAATGGTCGGGACAGAGGCCACTGGTTTGTGTTACGGTTTGTTTAATCTAGCAGCGCCCAAAGCATTCAGACCACCTGCCAGAGTGCCAACAGATAGATCAACAGAGAGACCAGCTAACAAACCAGTAGAGAGACCAGCTGACCCTGAAACAGGAGCTCCTCAAACCAGTACAACTTCTGCTTCGCCAGCAGCCCAAGTCAGTGTTTTGCTATCGAGACAGATGTGTATGGGGAGTTTTGATATTAATGTCAAGGATTAATACAGAATAAAACAAACTCAGTCCAGATGACGGAAACCATTAAGTATTTTTCAGGAACACGGCCGAAAAAAAGACAGTTCATGTGATAAGGCCATATTATGCCCCAGTTACTTGTTGGCAAAAATACCCTCACATTCCATCCATTCATTGATTGAAAATAACGAGACCAATAATGACTTGTGTTTTTCCAGAAAGCAGGGTCCACTGGTGGGACAGGGTCCATTGAGGAGGGTCGTAAGGTCAGGGTTCAGGGTGCAGCACCACAGAGAGAGAGTCCCTCCCCCATAGGAATTGACCATCACCCAGATCCTAAAGCATCAACCTCAGGTGAAACACAGAATCTACTCTCACCTGTTTGTCGTAGAGGGATGCTGATGGGTAACAGGTTTATTTTAGTGTGTGTCCAGGTGTGTATTTGTACTAGTTAGCTGCATTACCAGACATTTACGTTAATTTTCGGTTCATTAGTAATACTGATAAGGAATGAGTCAGTTGTGTGTTCAGACTGTTCGTACCTCACTAAATCACCATTCTCAGTGACGTGTGTGTGTGTGTGTGTGTGTGTGTGTGTGTGTGTGTGTGATCATAGCTGCCTCCAAGAGGAAACTCAGAGAGAGGAAACAGATCAATTATGTGGAAGAAGAGGAGCCGTTGGATGATCACTACCTCTGTAAGGTTTTCTCTTTTTGATTATTATTATTATTAATATTATTAATATTATTATTATTATTATTATTATTAATTCTCTCCCTCAACCTTTTTTCTATACAAAAAAAATTCACTCTCCATTTCAAAACTCCATTTCATATATAATTCATAATTTCATGAATTTCCTTCAATTCAATTCATAATCTGTTTCTTGTCCTTTAATGATGCAAATTTGGGGGGCATTATCCCTATTTAAAAAAAAAAATTCCCCTCTCTTTCAGACTGTGATGAGTGCAAGACATTTTACATTGAGGAGTGTGACGTCCACGGCCCTCCTCTCTTTATCCCAGACACTCACGTTCCACTGGGAGTGGGAGACAGAGCCAGGCAGACCCTGCCTCCTGGACTACAGGTACTACAGAACAGCAACATGTAGTTCAATATAAGTAGATAGATTCAAATGGACTACAGGTACTACAGAACAGCAACATGTAGTTCAATATAAGTAGATAGATTCAAATGGACTACAGGTACTACAGAACAGCAACATGTAGTTCAATATAAGTAGATAGATTCAAATGGACTACAGATACCAGTAGCATCACAATGTAGTTTAATATAAGTAGATAGATTCAAATGGACTACAGGTACCAGTAACATCACAATGTAGTTTAATATAATTAGATAGATTCAAATGGACTACAGGTACCAGTACAGAACAGCACGATGTAGTGTAATGGTAATCTTCCAATCCCCCTCGTCTCCCTCTCTATCTCTCCTTCCCTCCATCTTCCAATCCTATTTGTCTCCCTCTCCATCCCCCTCTCTCTCCTTTCCTCCAGGTAAAACCGTCTGGTATAGCAGGAGCAGGTCTGGGGGTGTTTAACTGTGGGGACTCTGCAGTGGCACAAGGAGTTCACTACGGCCCTTATGAAGGAGAGGTCATGGACAAAGATGAAGCCATAGAGAGTGGATACTCCTGGGTGGTGAGTTTTGGACCAGTGGACAATGGATGTGTTTAGACAAGGGGAAATGTGTTTGTGTGTGTGTGTGGACTGGAGAAATTGTGTGTGTGTGTGCGTGTGCATGTAGACGGGGAAGGCTGTGTGTGTGTGTATGTGTGGAGCTAGATAGTATACCACATGAGTACAAAATGCAGTAGTACACTCATGTTCATTTCAGTGGGAGACTGATTTATAAGTTGTAACAAACAACTTCATAGAGGAAGCTCAATTCATTAAATAAGAAAAATCTGAAATGTGATCTGTGCAATATTAGACGTTTCACAGCTTGCCACCAAAATGAACAGACACCCAGTCTTCAGATAACATCGAGTACCAAGCCTTTTTAATAAGTGTTAGATTCACTGTATGATTTCACTAAAGGGACATGATCAAGTGAACTTTGTTTCTTGCTTTCCTTCTAGATCTTTATGAGTAGACATTGACATGTAGTACAAAATAATATAATCATTAATAATCTGATGGTTAATAATATGATAGTTAATAATATGGTTAATAGTATAATAGTTAATAATATAATAGTTAATAATATGATGGTTAATAATATGATAGTTAATAATATGGTTAATAATATGAATTAATAATATAATAGTTAATAATATAATATAATATAATAATGTAAAGTTAGTCAGCAGCGGCAGTCATATTTCAGCGTGCCTGCTAGGTCCAAACAGGGGAAACAATGTCAAAGCTGTGACCGTTGTCTCTTGTTTTCCCTCTAGACCTTCAAGAGCAGACACTGTGACATGTACATCGATGCCAAGAAAGAAACCCACTCCAACTGGATGAGGTGGGAAAACACATTGAATTATAGTTTTCTAACTACTTTTTCTTCTCTCCTTTATCTAAGTATTTTATTTGTAGTATTATTATTCTATTTGTGTCTTTATATTTATTCTAACGTTTTATTTGTGAGTGTGTGCACATTCTTCTCTGTGTCTCTCTCTTCTCTTTGGCTTAGCTATCCTCGGTGTGTCAACGTACTTACTGAACGAACAACAGAATCTAGCTTTTTTTTAATTTTCTGATCGACATTTTTACTTTCCTACCTGTCCTCTTGTCCTCCTCTCTTCTCCCCCCACCCCGCCCCCCTCCCCCAGGTATGTGAACTGTGCACGTAACGAGGAGGAGCAGAACTTGGTGGCGTTCCAGTTCCGAGGAGGGATCCTGTATCGCTGCTGCCGGCCGCTGGCTGTGGGGGAGGAGCTGCTGGTTTGGTACGGAGAGGAATATGCCAGAGACCTGGGCATCAGCTTTGACCAGCTCTGGGAGAGAAAGAGCTCTGCAGGTCTGTCTGTCTGTCTGTCTGTCTGTCTGTCTGTCTGTCTGTCTGTCTGTCTAAAAGTGTTTGTGTAACTACAACTCTTCAAAGCACATTCACACATCCAGCACACGACTTTTGATGTATCTCCATACATACTGTATATCTCAGTGGTTCCACGTTTCTCCATTCTGTAATATAATATTACATTGCCTCTCATTCTTTGTCTTTCCAAGGGGCACGAGCAAAGTCGTCCCAGACGAAGGTGTTCTCTTGTTCAGAATGTCGGTACTCCTACACAGCTCAGATCTACCTACACAAACACATCAAGAGGTGAGTCATATACATAAACACTCTCTAAAAGCCCTGGAATAATTATACTTCAATTATATATCCATTTAGTACAACATACTGTGTAAAACATTGAGTAAATAAAACAGTGTCCACGTTAGTAGTGTGTGTGTGTGTGTGGGTTCCAGTGTGTTTTAATAATGCCTCAGTGTGTTACACTCATCAGGAGATCATATTGTGACTGACCTCAAGACTCACACTGAGAGGAAAGTGATTGTCTAAATCATATTTCATGTATGACAGGTGCCACCATGACCTGTACGTTTCAATGCTGCAAAGTGGAAAAATTTCAGCAGGTAGTTTCCAATCTACCAGAGTCTCTCAGCCAATCACCACATCTGGAACCTGCCCAGTCCGGCCCCCCACTAAGAAACAGAAAGACACGGACAAACCGAGACGTCACCGCTGTGATCAGTGTGGGAAGAGCTTCAGTCGGTCAGGTGACCTTCAGAGACACCAGAGAACTCACACAGGGGAGAAGCCGTTCCACTGTGATCAGTGTGAGAAGAGCTTCAGTCTGTTAGGCAGCCTTCAGAGACACCAGAGAACTCACACAGGGGAGAAGCCGTTCCACTGTGATCAGTGTGGGAAGAGCTTCAGTCGGTTAGGCAGCCTTCAGAGACACCAGAGAACTCACACAGGGGAGAAGCCGTTCCACTGTGATCAGTGTGAGAAGAGCTTCAGTCTGTTAGGCAGCCTTCAGAGCCACCAGAGAACTCACACAGGGGAGAAGCCGTTCCACTGTGATCAGTGTGGGAAGAGCTTCAGTCTGTTAGGCAGCCTTCAGAGACACCAGAGAACTCACACAGGGGAGAAGCCGTTCCACTGTGATCAGTGTGAGAAGAGATTCAGTCTGTTAGGCAGCCTTCAAAGCCACCAGAGAACTCACACAGGAGAGAAGCCGTACCACTGTGATCAGTGTGAGAAGAGCTTCAGTCGGTTAGGCAGCCTTCAAAGCCACCAGAGAACTCACACAGGAGAGAAGCCGTACCACTGTGATCAGTGTGGGAAGAGCTTCAGTTGGTCAAGCTCTGTAAGTAAACATGCTTGTTCGGGTGAGACTCAAAATCATGAACTGTAGAAAACACTGTTTAATATAAAATTGAAGTTCTAATATTTATATCCTGTATCATATCTTAGTAATTTTTTATTGTGCGTACATTTTAGCAAATATATTATCAAGAAATTCATTTTAAGATATGTCTTTATATAATAAGGTTATTTGCATACATTATTATGAGTCAAGCCAAGGGGTTTGAAGTTTCTCCCCAAAAGTCTGCCACTCAAACTTAACTTAACACCTATGCTTTTGCACAGACGAGATCTGGAAAGAAGATTTTTTTTTTAAGCTTAAGTGAAATGTTATGATAATGTATAATTGCTATTAAGATTCTTTGTAATTGTAAAGTACAGAATGATGAATTTTATGTATATATTAATTTTGTTTACCTATATGATGAATTTTGAATGTGTAAATATCATATGATGATATGTATTTTTACCTTAAAATCACTTATTAAACAGTATGTATTGTGTAGGTAAATACTGACACATACACACAGTACATACAATGACAATAAAAAAAATCGTATGTAATTCAATATTTCGTGTTTATTGAACTACCAGAATACAGATTATTTTGGTGACCATGTCATGCACTTGAGGAAACACTGGATCCTTGCTGTATTCCACTGTCACACAGACGTTTGTTGAAGGTCTTGATAACAGATGACATTTTAGTGCCTTCCTGGTATTTGTGTGTGTGTGTGTGTGTTGGGGGTTCAACAGAAGTCTTCAGTTTTGACCAGCAAGATGTCGCACAACTCCGGTAGCTTCTGCAGCGCCTGAAAAACAAAACGTATCATCTAAAAAGAAGGCCTTAATTAGTATTAAAATGTCTTCAATAAATCTTTCAAAAGTCTTAAAAATGCTAAGACATCGGAAGTCGGATTTAAAATGCGCGGACATTGCATTTTAATATCTCAAAATAATTGGTAACATTTTATAAACAATTTACCAAAATGTGTTGCATTACTGTACGATCAGAATGGCGGAACCAACAACACGTATTTTGTTTGCAGCCGCAATAGAAGCCTTTCACCGAACGTTTAATTCGCTGTTACTAGTTCTAACAGACAGCAATGTTGGAGGACCAAATCTGTAGACCTACTGCTAGCTGCCATGGACTAAAGTAAAACGACTTCAGTTGTAGCTGGTTGCTTACAGGTGGCCACGATATGCCCAATTTTGGCTCGCTAGGTAAAACACGTTATCATTTTACTCCTAACTTTATTTTTGAACTATTAACCTATTCGCTACATGTTTAGCAGCTAAACTCTATGACACCATGCACATTTCATGGGATATCGCCACGTTGCTGCTAGTCAGAAAGAAGAGATACCAAAGAAACTTAATACTACTCAAAAACTCAAGAAAACTGAAACTGAAATAGATGTTTGTTTACTGTCTAAGTTACTTGCAGCTATTGCAACCAGAGTACTGTTTGGTAGGCCATAGGCTACCCTTTACAATAATATCAAATTCAGTGGGCTAGAATCTACCTGGGAACATTTACCTTCTTTGTTGGTATTGTCAACTGTTTGATTTTTTTAATTAAATAAAGTTCTGTGGACTTTGACTGCCTGTATTCTCTGTTGTTCTCTGTAGAAAGTCCAATGGTAGAGGATGGTTTGGCTCAGGGCAGTGCAGGGCCAGTGACACCAACCTGCAATGACCATGTCAGTGTCTGTGTGTTTTAGTGACACCAAATACAGTGTGTGTGTGTGTGTGTGTGTGTTTTAGTGAAACAGACCTTCAGTGTGTGTTCCATTGACACTAACCTGCACCTGTGTTAAGCATGTGTGTGTGTGTGTGTGTGTGTGTGTGTGTATGTATATTCTAGTGAAACAGACCATCAGTGTGTGTGTGTGTGTGTGTGTGTGTATTCTAGAGAAGCAGACCTTCAGTGTGTATGTGTGTGTGTGTGTGTGTGTGTGTGTGTGTGTGTGTGTGTGTGTGATTGTTCCATTGACACCAACCTGCAGTGTGCTGACCATGTCTTCAAACTGTTTCTGAGACTCCAGAGTGTCTGGATCTTCAAAGTAGTCTGCTGCACCAACCTGCACCTCTATAGACCTGAGATTAACACACACACCTAAAGAGAAACAGAGTAGGATACAGATAAGCTAACCTCTATAGACCTGAGATTAACACACACACCTAAAGAGAAACAGAGTAGGATACAGATAAGCTAACCTCTGCTAAACCAACCTGCACCTCTATAGACCTGAGATTAACACACACACCTAAAGAGAAACAGAGTAGGATACAGATAAGCTAACCTCTGCTACACCAACCTGCACCTCTATAGACCTGAGATTAACACACACACCTAAAGAGAAACAGAGTAGGATACAGATAAGCTAACCTCTGCTACACCAACCTGCACCTCTATAGACCTGAGATTAACACACACACCTAAAGAGAAACAGAGTAGGATACAGATAAGCTAACCTCTGCTACACCAACCTGCACCTCTATAGACCTGAGATTAACACACACACCTAAAGAGAAACAGAGTAGGATACAGATAAGCTAACCTCTGCTACACCAACCTGCACCTCTATAGACCTGAGATTAACACACACACCTAAAGAGAAACAGAGTAGGATACAGATAAGCTAACCTCTGCTACACCAACCTGCACCTCTATAGACCTGAGATTAACACACACACCTAAAGAGAAACAGAGTGGGATACAGATAAGCTAACCTCTGCTACACCAACCTGCACCTCTATAGACCTGAGATTAACACACACACCTAAAGAGAAACAGAGTAGGATACAGATAAGCTAACCTCTGCTACACCAACCTGCACCTCTATAGACCTGAGATTAACACACACACCTAAAGAGAAACAGAGTAGGATACAGATAAGCTAACCTCTGCTACACCAACCTGAGATTAACACACACAGCACACACTATTGAGTTAGCTAGCTGTAGTAGAGACTGGCTTTTATGAAGTTTTATTACTAGTTAATACTAACTAATATTAATACTAGTAGTATTATTACTGTTGCCTTTGTTCAAAGCCCATTATTGGTGGGGTCTCTGTTGAAAGGATGCAGAGAGGTGAGGCTCAGGGGCCGTTTCCATAACAACTGAAGTGAACATTTTCCTTCCCCTTCCCGTTCAAATTAGCCGTATCTTCACGCGTCTTACAAATAACTCCTTTCATTTAAAGCCTATGGGGAATCCTTAAAATGACTTTCAAATGACCTTACAAGGTCCTTAAGGAATAACACTTCAGGTGTTCCATGGATAATTTGACAGTTGCAAAAAACTCCTTAGCAAATATAATTATTTTGAATTCGTAAGGTAACTACATAGGGCCCTTCACTTTTCTATGGAAACACAGTCACCGATCGATTCACCCAGCGATGCCACACAACAAAGGAGAATCTTCTTCTATAACTCCTACAATCATCTCTGTTATTAGAGGTGGTCTTCCTGTAATATGAGATCAATGAATGCTGGTCACCCAGCACTGCAGTTATACATAACTTAAAGGAGACCTATTATGCTTACTATCACCTCTTTTTGTTTGATTCTGGGACTTCACTTGAGTCGTTTTTCATGATTCACTGTTCAAATAAATCCTTATTTATCTTATACTGGCCATTCATGTGGCACATCATTTGATCCTCGTCTGAAACAAGTGGTTTTAGCTCCTGTCTCTTTAAGGCCCCCCTCCCCAGAAGCCCACTTTATTCTGATAGGCCAAACAAGAGCAGACCCTTAAGGAAAAGCCTTGAGTTGAGTGGTGTGTGTTGCCCCAGACTCACTGTGGAAGTGCAGTATAGCTTTCCCTGTGACAGCTGAGTGGGTTAGCAGCAGGGTCTCCAGACTCTTTAGTCCTTCTCTGCAGAGCTCCACTGCCACCTCTTGGCCAAGGTCGGCAATGCGCTCCAGCTCCAACACCTGCAGATCGACGCAGCTACGTACTGCAGAGAAACACACACACACACACACACACACACACACACACACACACACACACACACACACACACACACACACACACACACACACAACGCATGTGGTTTGTTCATGGGTTACTGACCTAACTAGATCCATTATGGATATAGTGTAGCTATAGATCATGTAATCACAGTCTGGATACTCACCAACAGCAACCAATCCCTGAGTGCCGCAGCCAGCACCGCCCACACTAAGTCGGTGGAGGTGTGGCCAGCAACGACCAATCGTCTGCAGGCAGCGGTTACTGAAGCGGGTTGGCTGTTGGCTGAGGAAGCAAAGGGAACTTTGGTTGGGAACTTTTATTGAAAGTATAAAAAAGTATACAGTATATCGTTTTATTGACTGATTTACTCAGGTGAATACGATGCCATGTTGTCATGGTAATATTTGGAATATTTTTTAAATAAATTACAACCACTTGTACCACATCGCCGGGGGTTATATACAACGAAGCATAGTTTTACGTGTTGTCATGGTAACACACCCTCACCACCACCACATAGTCTGGCGTTGTCAAGGACACTCACCAGGGGTGTAGAGGCGCCACCTGTAGGGTTGTGATGTTCCTGCAGCCCGCTCCCAACGCCCAAACCACCTCGTGACCTAAGGGGTCGGACTGGCTCCTGTTAGGACACACACACACACACACACACACACACACACACACACACACAAATAAACTAGTAAGAGATTATTTGATGAGTGTGTGTAAGACAAACAGTATCTACCCCTCACCGGTACGTGTGTGTGTGTGTGTGTGTTTGTGTGTGTGTGTGTGTGTGTGTGTGTGTGTTACACAAAAGTAGAGCACCTGTAGATGAGTGTGTGTAGGTTTCGGCAGTAGCAGCTAGCCAGCCACAGAGAGCGGTCGGTGAGAGTGTGAGGACAGTTATAAACCTTTAGGAGCTGGAGACTCCCTCCAGCAGACCTCAACAAGGCCTCCAGACCTGACTCCAGACAGCCTCTAGGGAAACAACACACACACAAACACACACACACACACACACACACAGAAAGACATGCCTTTTTATTTGAATCGAGTTATTTCCATGTTTTACCTGTGGTCTTTTGAAATACGTTTACTTTGTCTATGGTTCTTACCGTGTGCTCTTGTGGTAGTCCTCTCTGGTCTCCTCTCGGTCCTTGGCTCTGGGCTTCAGGTTCTGTAGAACCAGACAGTTGGTCTGTGTGCACCACTGAGAGAGAGTGCTGAGGAACTGGAACGCACACACACACACACACACACACACACACAGCGTATCATGATGATGATTTTATTAAACCTTTATTTAACCAGGCAAAAACAAACATGAATGGCGATGACAATGATAACGATGTTCACTAAGATGATGAAGAGGATGATGATGATGGTGATGATGATGAAGAGGATGATGATGATGATGATGATGATGATGATGTTTACTGGGAGGACCATGAACGCCAGCTTACCTTGATGATGATGATGATGATGATGATGATGATGATGCTTACTGGGAGGACGATGAACGCCAGCTTACCTTTGCGGAGACGCGTGCGCTGTCCAGTCGGAGGCGTGTCCACACAGCCGGGTGTCTCGCCACAAACCTCCAATCAGAGCAGACCTCAGCAGCAAGCAGCAAGGAGCGCACGTCCAAATAAGGAAATACACAGAATAGTCCCGCCCTCAGACGCAGGGTGTCCGCCCTCAAGGCTCTGTCACCGTGACGACGAGAGGGCGTCGAGCAAAGAGATGAGGTACCTGGGAGGAGAGGAGAGGAGGAGAGGAGGGCAGGGCAGGGGAGAGGAGAGGAGAGGAGAGGACAGGAGAGGAGAGGAGAGGAGAGGAGAGGAGAGGATCAAGTCCAAACAATCCTCTGTGTGTGTGTGTGTGTGCGTGTGCGTGTGCGTATGCGAAAGCGAGTGCGAGTGTGTGTGTGTGTGTGTGTGTGTGTGTGTGTGTGTGTGTGTTCTTACCTGACCCAGGTGAGTGTATTCTTCTAAATGGAGCCAGTCTTTGTATCTCAGGTGGGCTCCACGATCTATCCTCCTCCTCTTCCTCCTCCTCCTCTTCCTCCTCCTCCTCCTCTTCTGTGCTGTGGTGACGATAGGAAGCTTTCCTCCAGGTCTTCCCCCAGCCCCTGCCCTCCCCCCTCTCCCCCCTCTCCTCCCTGGTCAACCAGGGAGCCTGCTGGCTGTGGGGTGGTTCCTGTGGACCTCCCTCACTCTCCCACCCCCCTGACCCTAGGGACAGGGTCCTCAGCCTGCCCCCTGGTGGGCTGGAGGGAGAAGAATGGAGGAGGAAATCGAGAGAACAATATGGAGAGAGGAGAGAAAGAGAGAAAGAGGAGATAAAGAGAGAAAGAGGAGAGAAAGAGAGAAAGAGGAGGGATGGAAAGAGAAGAGATGGAGGGGTTCAGAGAGGGGTGAACAGTTACAATTGAAAATGAACTCTTAAGAATGGATTTGGACTCTCTCTATCACGTGTGAGCTAGTTGCCAGGATAATTCATTTGATTACTACTGCTATTTTCCAGACATGAACTGAAACAAATGAAAACTCACTAAAAGGTTTTGATGCATGCATGCAGACAAACACACACACACACACACACACACACACACACACACACACACACAAACACACACACACACACACACACACACACACACACACACACACACACACAAACACACACACACACACACACACACACACACACACACACACACACAAACACACACACACACACACACACACACACACACACAAACACACACACACACACACACACACACACACACACACACACACATCCAGGTGAACACCTTA
>CM030188.1:2322716-2325216 GCA_017639675.1 Aplochiton taeniatus | reverse complement strand
CTAGCGATATAGCTGGCATGGCTCCAAAAAGTGACTAAATACTCCTTAAAAAAACCAAAGCTGTGTTTTTTACGTTATATCTTCTGTATTTCGCACGTGTTGAAATGAAAATGTAACAGCAAAACATTGTTGTTATTGAAACAGATAGACGGTTGGAACTATTGCAATGCAGAACCTTTGTTTCACCTTGTGTTTGGTAGGTGAGGGACCTAACATCTGAAGTAGAGTGGTGACCTAGACATATATTCACAGTATATGTAATAACAACAACGTCTTCATGTCATTAGCATGTCTTAAGTTTTAATATTATATTTTTTAGATCTTCTGGATTGGCTGGATATCATAGCATGTCTTAATGGGTCTAGACGATAGTTTCACCTATGTTTTTGACATCCTCATTAACTTAAATTAATTTCAAAGGACAATAGAGTCCATGGAGGCTACGGCGCCAAACCGTGACGCGCCCTTTTCGAATTGGAGTAACAAACACTGCTGATAAAATATTGAAAATAAAAGAGTACATGAAAAAGTATTTGATTCAGCTTGAAATAGCTTTTCAGTTATCAGAGTATGTCTTTCTTTATAAGCTCTCTCCATTTATAAAATAGAACTACATAAGTTAGAAAGTAAGTTAGAGATATGCGAAATCAACTCCAACTCATAACACGCCGCCACATTCAAAATGGAAGAAAACGTTTGTGAATAAATTACATAAGATTCGAAGTTGTACATGTCAGTTTATTTCATATCTTGTTTTAAACAGAAAACATTTTCAATAGGAAACAAAGCAAACAATATGTAATATTTCTCCATGCAGGTATAGAAGATAGGATTTTCGCTTCACTGTGTTGTTTTAAAATATAACATTCTTTATTTTTCACCTCACTGTGATGTTTTAAAATATAACATTTTTAATGCACAGCAAAATGTGTGCTACTTTGTTTGTCAACTAAAATGTTGAAAATTAGTATTTTCTTCAGTTAGCCACTGAGTCTTGTAGAAAATATAACTACATTTCCCGCAATGCCTGCTGGCAAACAGTATACGTTTGTTGTTCTGCTTTCACCCTCAATAGACTCCAATAGGAATCTTGATTCGGCTGAACGCAATAAGAAAATTACAAATGTTCACATTTCACCATTTCAGAAGTATGGCAGCATAGCTAAATATTTAAAAATACATACAATCAGTCTGTAGAGGACACTTGAAAAGTTTAGAAACATAGAATGTACTCTGATAGAAAAATAGGGTTGCATATAGGCCTACACATAGGCCTATATGCCTAATATGTGCTTCGAAGATCACATGGAAAGTGATTTGATAGAGCGCATTGTAAACTTCAGCAACAAATAGGCCTATAACTTAATTACATTCCACGTAGGCCGCCAAGTTAAAACAAAGATATTGGATTTCTATTTTCAATTGTCAGTCATGCAGAACACATTTGATAAGGCGGGACAGTTAACAATCGAAATATGTGAGCAAGCAAAACAAATTAAAACAGCGTTTCATAGCGGAGCTGTCCACTACACTCGGTGCTGTACTTTAAGTGCGCTGTGTCTCTGTGCCTTTCTTCTTCTCTGGGAGTTTTAACATTCTCTTCAACGAGACAGTCAACTTTTTTAACATAGCAACGGCAGTATGTCCAAAGATTACACTCTGGGTTTTAGCCGTACCTACATAGCCAACCGCTGTGACCCTCTCTGTCCAATCAAACGTCTCCAGACTTCATGCGTTGCCACAAACAGCCAATTAGACGCGTCGAGGCGGACTCTGTAAACTTCAGATATACATCTGAGCGATGAACAATTGTGGTCACCATCGAAAGGTTGTAACGGAATCTTCACACGGCCCCGGGGAAGACGAGGGTGTACGCAGCCATCATCTGAGCACGCAGCTGTTGCTTCACATGCACGCGGCCATGCCTTTTCCTTTCGTCGCTGCGTGCGAAGCGCTTCCCACACTCTTCGCACGAGAAGGGCTTTTCTCCTGTGTGTGTGCGCGTGTGTGTGGTCAGATGGTCGCTCCTGCTGAAGCTGCGCATGCAGATACCACACTGGAATGGCTTGTGGCCGGTGTGGATGCGCACGTGCCTATTGAGCTCATCTGAGCGCGAGAAGCGGCGTTCGCAGCCTGGAACAGGGCAGGGAAAGGGTTTGACCTTAACTGGGCCATTAACGGGGCTCTTCCGGGTGCGGATCGGTTTGCTGGGCTGCGCGCCAGCGATTCTTGGGTAAGCGCTGGGCAGAAGCGATGAAAGCAGGAGTGCGTCCAGCGTCGTTGCGGAAGAGGGCTGGAAAGTCAGCTCGCACGCGCCCTGCCCGGTCTGCAACCCGAAGGACTCTTGTTTTACCGGAACGCTGACGTAGTTGACATCCCCGAGGTAGCCTCTGATCAAGTCCTCAATGGGCTCCTGTTTGATTTCATATTCGGACTTCAGCTCACCGAAGCCGAGCTCTGAGCCGAGGAGAGAATCCAGGAAGTCCTTCAAATCCCCCTG
>CM030188.1:2315216-2317716 GCA_017639675.1 Aplochiton taeniatus | reverse complement strand
ATAGAGCGAAGTTGCAGTAGGCCTATCTGAACAGTGTTTACGGTTAGCTACGCTTTAAAGGCCTTGTAATGATAAAGGGGCAATTCTTCCTACGAGCATTAGGCCTTCAATTATTATGTATTTTATTATGCACACTAACATGCACGCTTTGTTTCTCTGGAGGTATGTAGACTAAACTAAGCGTCAGATCTGACTGGCAATCCAATTAATTGGTTGAAAAAGATGTTGTCAACCCACTATGTTTATTTTTTTACATATAATTACTGTTATTTTGAGGAAGTGTGTTGTTACAGAACAAATTATAGAATGAGCCTACATTGGCAAGCAGAGACTTTATGAAATAATGTGTGCCTATCGGTGTGAGACACACACACACACACACACACACACACACACACACAGTGATTTGATTGTGCAGTTTTCAGCTTGATTTGAAGCCAGGATGAATATCAAGTAGGTCAGTTCTACTATAGACTATGTCATGCTCTACTGTGTACGTGTTTGTGTCAGTTTGTGTGTGTGTGTGTGTGTGTGTGTGTGTGTGTGTGTGTGTGTGTGTGTGTGTGTCAGTGTGTGTCTGTGAGTGTGTGTAGCCTGTGGATGAGTTTCTCTGCATCAGACTGTGTGTGGGTGTGTATGTCAGTCTGTGTAGGCTATATGAATATCTCTGCATCTGCGTGTGAGTGAGTGTGTGTGTGTGTGTGTGCGTGCGTGTGTGTGTGTGTGTGAGCGTGTGATGTACTACTACTTTTAAATGTCTGTGTATACCCGTGTGTCTGTCTGAAATAACGCTATTACCGGATTATCCCTGGCCTCAATATATTTCTGTGTTTGTGTGCATGTGTGTGTGTGTGTGTCGTTGTGTGTGTGTGTGCGTGTGCGTGTGTGTGCGTGTGTGTGTGCATGCACATGTGCGTGCGTGCGTGCATGCACATGTGCGTGCGTGCGTGCGTGTGTGTGTGTGTGTGTGTGTGTGTGTGTGTAGTAAACCCTCTCCATTGTGTTGGTCCTCTGTCCTCAGGTCTCCTGGTTCCGACCATCAAGCTCCACCTCTCTGAACCCCATCCATCCACAGCCCGCCCCCCTCACAGCGTTGCCTAGCACCAGAGGGGGGGAACAGCCAATCAGGGCCCGTAGTCAATAGCGACCGCCGTTATCACACCAAGCTGGCCTTCGTTTGAAGTGGTCACAGGTGGGGGCGTTTACAACTGAGTTTGTTGTTGTTGTTTAAGTCACTTCACTGGTTGTTTCATGGCTGCCTGACAGAAAATCACCAAGATGAGACACACACACACACACACACACACACACACACACACACACACACACACACACACACACACACAGCTCCTGATACCATAAGCCATTTCCTCCTCTGCCTCCTTCATAGCTAGTTGGTAAGAGGTAACAGTCCGGCCGAAACCAAACTGCTGTTTGCTCAGACTTCTCTCTCCTAACATTTTCCTGTCGTTCTCAAAAGGCGAACTAACCTCTGTTGCAAAACACATTAAATACACAAATAACATGCATTTATTTTCTGTTCCTTAGCTCTTTAGGGAAACATGGAGTATCACAGTGGTAGCCTGCCCCTACTGGGTCGGCCGCGGTACTGCAGCGGCGCCACACACAATGGAGGATCCTATTTATGTGAAACGGGACACTGCTGTGGAGAAACCGGCTGCTGCACTTATTACTACGAACTCTGGTGTAAGTTACTAATACTACTACTAATACTACTACTAATACTACTACGAACTCTGGTGTAAGTTACTAATACTACTACTAATACTACTACTAATATTACTACGAACTCTGGTGTAAGTTACTAATACTACTACTAATACTACTACTAATACTACTACTAATATTACTACGAACTCTGGTGTAAGTTACTAATACTACTACTAATACTACTACTAATACTACTACTAATACTACTACGAACTCTGGCGTAAGTTACTAGTACTAATACTACTACTAATACTACTACTAATACTACTACGAACTCTGGTGTAAGTTACTAGTACTAATACTACTACAAATACTACTACTAATACTACTACGAACTCTGGTGTAAGTTACTAGTACTAATACTAATACTACTACTAATACTACTACTAATACTACTACGAACTCTGGTGTAAGTTACTGGTACTAATACTACTACTAATACTACTACTAATACTACTACGAACTCTGGTGTAAGTTACTAGTACTAATACTAATACTACTACTAATACTACTACTAATACTACTACGAACTCTGGTGTAAGTTACTAGTACTAATACTAATACTACTACTAATAATACTACTAATACTACTACTAATACTACTACGAACTCTGGTGTAAGTTACTACTACTACTACTAATATTACTACTATGAACTCTGGTGTAAGTTACTAGTACTAATACTAATAATACTAACACTACTTCTACTATGAACTCTGGTGCAAGTTACTAGTACTACTACTAATAATACTACTAATACTACTACTACA
>CM030188.1:2307716-2310216 GCA_017639675.1 Aplochiton taeniatus | reverse complement strand
TCTCTCTCTCTCTCTCTCTCTCTCTCTCTCTCTCTCTCTCTCTCTCACACACACACACACACACCCCTTTAACCCCTCCTCTCTCTCTCTCTCTCTCTCTCTCTCTCTCTCTCTCTCTCTCTCTCTCTCTCTCTCTCTCTCTCTCTCACTCCTTCTAAACCCCCTTTCTCTCTCTTTCTCTCTTTCTTCCCCCTCTTCTTCTGTCAGTGAGGTCAGAACAGATGACAATAGAGAGAGTGTGTGTTTGTTTGTGTGAATGCTAAACAATGACCACAAATAACCATTAAACACTCGCGCACACACACACACACACACACACACACACACACACACACACACACACACACACACACACACACACACAAAGCCTTACATTCTTCTGTGCTTGTAGTCTTGTCTGTGTGGGCTGTCTGCTTGTGCCCTGTGATAGTGGCCATAACAACAAGAGTTACAACAATGGAGATCCAGACATTACATTTGATACATCAACAACCAGCCGGAGAAAGGAGGAGGGGAAGAGGAGGAGGAGGAGAGAAGCAGAGGAGGAGGAGGAGGAGAGGAGAGGAGGAGGAGAGGAGGCAGGTGGTTTTTCAAACGGACCCTCCAATGCTGCAGCCAGAGACTAAGACACCGTTGGAAAACTGACCCTAAGTTTACAGTCTTCATTCAGACCACCTTGGGGTTGACCTTTGACCTTTTTGGGGGTCATGGAGAAGGTCGTGGGAGGGAGTTTGAACCCCAGCGCGACACTCCGAATTATGCTGCATCTTAAGAGAACACATTTCAGACACTGATGATTAACGTTGACACCGTCCAACGTTACACAACAAAACAGAGGAGAACGCCACCATGATGTTAGGAGAATCTGGTTGGACCCCGTCGCCATAGTAACATCGTTTGACGATGGAAGGGCAGAGAGACAGCCCTGGGTCAAAGGTTGCGTTGTATTCGTTGGTGTGTTTTTTGTGTTTTGTTTACTTGAACTAACGAGGTCGTCGCCGTGGTAACTGAGTGCCATTTCTACATGACTACTGTTATTACTCAATATAGGAATACCGTTGTTACGGTGATGACTGCATGACTTTTATTGTGAAACGAAGAATACGTTTATCGATATGGAGTGTATACTGATGGTTGTAAATAATGGACAAAATAACAAGTCTACTCCATGGCAACTGATTGTATCACCTTAACAAAAGTGTTATTCTTCATTTCACAATAAGAGTGTTACAGTCCCACCAAAATGAATGAGTGGAATGTGTTGTGCTCTTTGAAAATATGTCCTTATAGTCCTTGTTGTGTGGGGAGACTTTTAATCTGACATACAGTAATATTAACCTTCAATGTAGGTTGGGGTTGACTTAATTCAAATTTTATCAGTTGAGCTAGTACATTTTCTTTCAAGGTTTGAGGAAAGGGGACATTTTGGAATGATTGATGATTGATGGTGGATAAATTATTCCTTTTTTTTAACGACCATCTAGGTTTCAATTGTGAATTTGAGTTTGGACCAACCCCAATCCCCACTGTGTGAAATTATGTGAAAGATTTGAGCAACTGTTAAATTCAAACGTGACCTTTTAGTTCCTAATACAAACGATGGAAGTGAGCTATTCCCACAGAATGAAACTCACCCCAAGCAGACACAATGGAAGTGAGCTAGTCCCACAGAATGATACTCACCCCAAGCAGACACAATGGAAGTGAGCTATTCTCACAGAATGAAACTCACCCCAAGCAGACACAATGGAAGTGAGCTATTCCCACAGAATGAAACTCACCCCAAGCAGACACAATGGAAGTGAGCTATTCCCACAGAATGAAACTCACCCCGGTGCTCAGTCCCAGTATATGTTAGCTCCAGCCCCGCAAGATAAGCTACAGTATATGCAGCCCTGCTTACTGTGCCACCAACCAAAGAAAAAGTTGTACATGAATTAACTAAACATCGCAAGTTGAAAATACAATGTGATTTTGTATTTCAGAACAAAGCCCAATAATGAAATCCTACCGTCATAATTAGAACTTACCAAGAACATTTAATTTCAGAGCCTATTAGAAAATGACAAAACAAATGTAAGCTAGCTGTAAAAAAAAATATTATATTAATATAACGTTTCTATCAAATAGCAACTGCATTGACAGCCTAAAGGGAGAAGACTTTCAAATAATTATAATAATGAATAGTATTTTTTTTCATGATATGGATTTCATCAGGGCCATCTCCTGTGTCTTTCCCCAAGGGTCTGCTTGCTTTGTCCTAGCATGGCAGAAGGATGGGGTTTGTAGTTAATGGTAAGATTTCCCAAATACAGAAGCATCAGATGAAGACTACAAAGCCCAACTACCCTGTTTTCTAGACAGGTATACAACGCTCAAAGATATTGTAAACAATACGTGTTTGGATGCCAGAATGTGTGTGAGTGTGTGTGAGTGTGTGTGTGTGTGTGTGTGTGTGTTAGTCTCTTATCTAAACCAGCCTGTTCTTAACTGTGTGTCT
>CM030188.1:2290216-2300216 GCA_017639675.1 Aplochiton taeniatus | reverse complement strand
CCGTTTTCCACTGAACGCCTCCCACAAACCACAGCTATGGAAGAGACATTGATGGAAGCGGTCTCCACTTTCCCTGAGCAATATGACCGAACATTAAAAACAGTACTATGAAAAGGATGTAAAATAGGAAAAAGGAAAACTGTCAAACAAGGTCTGATAACGTGAGAAAATTGCTGTCAGTGACAGTTGGCTATTGGACGTTAGCTACCTAAACTAGCTAACAAGCTATCGGATGTCAGCTAAGTAAACTAGCTAACAAGCTAACTGACGGTAGCTACGTAAACTAGCTAACAAGCTAACTGACGGTAGCTACGTAAACTAGCTAACAAGCTAACTGACGGTAGCTACGTAAACTAGCTAACAAGCCAACAGGTAACGTTATAGTCCGATAGAAGTGAAAGTATTTCAGGGATGACTGCGAAAAAGTAATTTAAAATAGAATTGAAAGTGATGTTGAAGTATGTGTAAATAATAGTTTGCCTGCTAAGCAGTTTTGTAAACATCCTATTTTGAAATGCAATTCTACGTTTTATCCAATCTCTGGGGTATGGCAAAGATATGATCTGTTGTTTCGAATGATTATTTTTACATATTAATGGATGTGACTGTTGCACAGCAACAAAAAGCACCCGCTCTGCTTTTTGTTTTCTGCCGCTGGCAACGCGCATTGAAAGCGCAGCGCCTGGCGTTAAGCCCCGTTCAGTGGACCCGGCCCCCTTATAACTAGACTATGACTTCAGTCAACAAACCTTATAGCCTAGCTTCACACAACCACCACACATTTTAGGTCCAAATATTTGAAACCAGCTATTGTTTTCACAGCATTGCGTTTGACAGATAAAATATGAGAATACAAAAAGAAAACTTGAATAATAAAATATTCCAGAACTGTCTAACGGCTAAAACGATCCCTCCATCTTCCTGGTACCACCCACACATAAAACCTTTGTCCTTCTGTGGGCCTGTATCAACTCAAATTAACCTAACCCTGTCATATCAACTTCAAGTATCTAAATACAATATACTGCATAACTACAGTATACATGAAATACAATTGAAAAAAAACAACAACAGTGATACAGATCTTATTTAACTTAACGTTAGACCATAAGATTAGAAAAAACTATTCAAAAAATATAGTTACCAATAAGAAAAACTATATCAAAAAAATCTTGAAACAGCATGATTTCTAAAACTAAAAACCAGATTCCCAGATGTGGTTGGTTGTTTAGCCCTGAGTTTCTTGCCTTAATGCACATAATAGATTAGCAAAGGTGGTCCTAGCTTATACAGACCAGTCTTCATAGATTTTTGGCCTCTACTAAGCAAAGACAACTTGTGCGTTACCGTGGTTACCAGTGTAAGAAGACAGGCAAAAAAGAGGGGGGGGGGGTTCAAGGGTCATGCGTACTGCTGAGGTTTCTGAGTAGCGGCCGTGGGGTGGGCCTTGCTCTTCTCCGAGGGCTCCTGGTCTCCGTGGTTACGAGGAGGGTTCTCTTCTGCAACAGGGGAACGAACATAGTGTGAATTTGACTGGACTATGAAGACTTGAATTAGGTGGAAACGTGGTGTGTAGGCCTAGTATGTGTGATTAAGAGTTAGTGTAGAAATGTGAGGTTGTGTGTGTGTGTGTGTGTGTGTGTGTGTGTGTGTGTGTGTGTGTGTGTGTGCTCACTCTGGATCTTGGACAGGGCGTGCTCTAATCCCTTCATGGCTTTGACCTGGTTGCTCTTGAATCTGGCCAGGCCAAACTCCTGCATACAAACAGCAAAGGGTTAAACATGTTAAGAAAACCCAAACCAATCATTTGTTGTGGACAAAGATAAATAGTTTACTTTGATATTCTTAACGAAGTTTAAATCAGTGGTTCCAAAACGGCATGCTGTGAGGCAAGTCCAGGTGTGCTACTGGATTTAGTGACAACCTTACATTATTATTACAACATAAAACTATAAAAATTCAAAATAAATAGATTTTAATTCACCTTATCGGTGGGCTACTTTTCACATTATTTCCCTACACAGCAGTCATGTGTACCTGTATGGGTCTGGACAGTGTGTGTGTGTAACTGTATGGGTCTGGACAGTGAGTGTGTGTGCCTGTATGGGTCTGGACAGTGAGAGAGAGTGTGTGTGTGTGTGTGTGTGTGTGTACCTGTAGGGTCTGGACAGTGAGAGTGTGTGTGTGTGTGTGTGTGTACCTGTATGGGTCTGGACAGTGTGTGTGTTTGTGTGTGTGTACCTGTATGGGTCTGGACAGTGTGTGTGTGTGTGTGTGTGTGTACCTGTATGGGTCTGGACAGCCCGTACACGCTGGATGAGATCCATGCCTCTCGCTTCAGTTTGGTCCAAGATGGCCGCTCCTTATCCTCTTCAAAAACACATCTTTCCCTAACAGACTGAAGAGTGTGTAAGAGAGAGGGAGAGACAGAGAGATGGAGAGAGACAGAGAGAGGGAGAGACAGAGAGACAGAGAGACAGAGGGGTAGGAGAAAGTAGGTAGTAGGAGCACGGGTAGTAGACAGGTGGAGTTTAGGACCCTGAAAAACAGCATTGTCTGCCCAGACACCCACAGTCAGTGCAATCAAAGAAGACGCTGTACACATTACAGACACATTTAACTAACGGCTCCAAGTGTGTGTGTGTGTATGTGTGTGTGTGTGTGTGTGTGTGTGTGTGTGTGTGTGTGTTTCTCTCACTGAGGTTGAGACGACTCCAGGTGGTGGTGGTGAGCGTGTGTGTGTATGTGTGTGTGTCTCACCATCAGCAGGCTGTGGTTGAGGTTCCAGGTCATGGTGGTGAGTGTGTGTGTGTGTGTGTCTCACCATCAGCAGGCTGTGGTTGAGGTTCCAGGTCGTGGTGTGTGTGTGTGTGTGTGTGTGTGTGTGTGTATCACCATCAGCAGGCTGTGGTTGAGGTTTCAGGTCATGTTGGTGGTGTGTGTGTGTGTGTGTGTGTGTGTGTCTCACCATCAGCAGGCTGTGGTTGAGGTTCCAGGTCATGGTGGTGAGTGTGTGTGTGTCGGGGTCCACCACAGAGTCCTCCAGGATGTAGACGGCGCGGGCTAGCTGGGAGGGAAACACCCTCTCCGCCCAGCGAGGCAGGCGATTGGTCTTCGTCAGCAGTCGCCGTGACAACAGCCGGTTGTTAGGGGTTACCTCCCGGTATAGGACGTCTTCAGTGAGCACATGGGTGCTGCGGAGACGAACCCCACCCACACACACACAATTAATATAGGAATACAATAAAACCGCAAGCCAGTTAAAGTGTTAAGAGATGGCTGCCACCCGCCTGCTGTAAGACCTATAATATTGAGTAATGGATTACATTCACAACCGTATCCTGCTGGACTACTAGACTGGAAAAGCACTGTCGACAGAGCCGAGAGAGAAGTTTAAAAAGAACCGTTTTTCATGTTCTCCTGTTTTTCAATCAGAAAAGGTCGAGCTGAGATTTTGTGTGTTCCTCTCAACGGAAATGTTAAGAGCATCGCTGTGTGTGAGAGCTCTCTCTCTCTCTCTCTCTCTCTCTCACACACACACACCCCTTTAACCCCTCCTCTCTCTCTCTCTCTCTCTCTCTCTCTCTCTCTCTCTCTCTCTCTCTCTCTCTCTCTCTCTCTCTCTCTCTCTCTCTCTCTCAAGAGTAATGCTCTGTGACTGACAAACGTGTGTGTGTGTGTGTGTTTCTCACCTGAAAGGGCTAGGGTAACGTTGCCAGAAAGCCGTGACAATTTGCTCCCAAGCACTTTTAACTTCCGTCTCACTGAAAAAATACTTCCCCATCTCCACACACTCACACTCACGCACTGGGGTCCCTGTGCACAGGGACTGTGTCGCTCCTTACGGGGCCTTCATATAGACACGAACCTGTAACACAGAGAGGAGCAAGTCTAGAAATACAAGATCGTGACACCGTGTGCGTGAGTCAAAGGTAAAGAGACAGAGATAGCTGTGCAGCTGCCAAATGGTCCTGCTCTTCAAGTTCAATGTGACATATACGACACAAACTACCCAACACTAACAATAACAGTCAGCAATATTGAAACTATGCCTAAAATAACACAGGTTTTTTCAAATGTACTGTAAAGCTGTTGAGGTCACGGTTAAACCTATTAGCATGCTATAGATTAACACAGGCTATAACATTTGACTCCAGAGCCAGAGGCACGTTTGAACGACTCATTTGAAAACAATCACAGCCGAATGAGTAATACAGGTTTAGTTTATTTGTTTTAGTCAATAACTAAGCTTGGTAGCTAAGTACGAGTGGATGACATGGTTTTGTATTCTGAATATACGCAACAACGTAGCTAACGTAACGCACTTAAAATCTGGTTCCATCGAGTTTAGGACCGCAATGCGTGACCTAACAATATATTATCCGAAACACAATAACAGCTGTAACGGTAAAGCCTAAAATTCACACGTTTGCTAAGGTGACAGGCTACTAACAGCCCAAATGTTTTTTTTGTTTTTGACAATTACAGCTAGCCATTGAGCTAGCGTTAGCTAATGAAAGCTAGCCACTTTGCTACGCTGGCTGAACCTGGGTAGATAAGAAAGAAAAAGCTAACGTTAGGTTCCAAACGGTGCTACGTTAGCAAGCAAACAAATAAATAAAGAGTAAAGGCTGATATTTATATGTGTACGTACCAACAGACTTCTTTCTAGATATAGGTATATTCTCAATGACATATTTAGAAGACCAGCACTGAGCAACAATGTCGTGCCCAAGTTGTTTTCTTGCGAGAGTCAAGAAACTCAGAAAGTAATGTGTATTGGTGTATTTCCTCCACTCGGTGGCGCTAGTTCCCCAGTTAGAGAGATAGAGAGTTGGGCAGAAACAGAGCATAAAGTATTTACTGCGATGCATGAATGTGATAATATATGTACTGTAGAGGGAGGCAAGCCCTGTTGAGGGCAGATTGTTATTTTTAAGCAGGGCAGTCCACACACACACACATGTATGGGCACCCATGAGAAAATGGGTATTTATTTCATGGACTGTCAGAGAGAGAGAGAGAGAGAGAGAGAGAGAGAGAGAGAGAGAGAGAGAGAGAGAGAGAGAGAGGGTGGAGAGAGCAATGTTTCCAAGCCATAAGATTTCTTTATTAAAATCAATTACTGCTGTTTTTACATCGAGACTGGTGGTGATAAAATGACACACGCGCCATGACTTATATCCTGAAAGGATGAAATGTTAAGAGGGAACAGGGATGCGTCGAGGCTGAGACAACACTGTTGTTTTTCGGACTTGGTAGCCTAGATCAGGCATGCAGTCCCAGTATTGGGGAGGGGAGGGGAGAGAGGAGAGAGTGTTAGCGGACTTATGTTTGAAAAGAGAACAAACACCCCTCAATTAGTGACTTAACAACTTAAATATAGGTCAATATAGGCGTTAAATGGCCATGCACGGTGACCTTGGGTGTCTAGAAAGGTGTCTCTAAATGAAATGTATTATTATTATTATTATTATTATTATTAATAGGCCAACAACGTTTTTGTTTAACCAGTTTGTGTGATTGCGAATTGCTAGGCCCGATATTGTTATCATTGGTTGTATATTTAATGATATGGCTACAGTAGGCTGCGTAGGCCTATATGTGTGCATTGGATGAAAAAAAAGAAGACTCGAAATTGTTACTTTAAATGTTTTTTAAACGCAAACGTTGATTGCTTATGTTTTCCACCGGGCGCAACAATGCATGGATTAGATTGTCTCCGCTGACGTGCCACTTCTAGAACGCCTCCCTTTGTATCCTGTCAAATCTTTGTCCTCTGTCTACTCTATATGCCTATTCCCTTTCTCTCCTTAACCCCCCCTCTACCCCCCCCTACACACACACACACACACACACACACACACACACACACACACTCCATCCGCCCCCCCCCCCCCCCCCATTATTTTCCGCCTTTATGTCCCTCCTCAAAATATATCCTCCATTAAATTTCTCCTTTACATTCCTGTTTCTCTTGCTTTCTCCCTCCTACTTCCCCTCCCTCCCCTCCGTGTATATCATCTACCATCCCCCCATCTCCGTTACCTATAGCCGTATGTCTCTCTTTTCCGTCACCTGTCTGTCTCTCCTGATCCCCCGTCTCTGTCTGTCTGACCTGATCCACCTGGCTCTGTCACATATAGCCTATCTGTCTTCTCTGAGTCGCGGCCATTATGGTTTATCATTCCATTTTCCAATCCCTGCGTTTCCGCTGTGTCGTGCTTCAGTATCTGCCATTTCTGTTCCTATCCTCACTCCTCTCTCCCTTTCATATTCTCTGTCTATCTCACCATCCCTCTCTATCCGCGCCCCTCCTCCTCTCGTCTCTGTTGATATGCAGCCAATAATCTGCGGGGTCTCGCGCCAGCCCTACGGTTTCCTCACCTCGCCTCGCGCCAATCAGCCTCTTCACCTACCGCGCGCAGCAAGCGACGACATGAGATACACCGGAGGTTCACGCGCCTGAAGCAATTCAAGGGCTGAACGAGAACGCACACTTGGGGCTCGCCCACCCGCTAATACAACACACACACAAACCCTCCCCTTACAGCTGTGCCGCGAGCGCCCCGGGAGGAGCTCGAGCCCCCCTCCCTCCCTTTCCGTTAACGCTAATGTTCACCCCCCCTCTCCTTCTGTCACTCACTGCTCGTCTGCGAGGACGCTCATATGGCGCGCGCGGTCGGTCTATAACCTCCGCCATTATTCATTACCCCCCGCCGCCCCCCTCGCGTGCGCCGTTCCCCCTTTTTTTTCTCCTCGACTCTCACTTTCCCGCCCCACAGGGCTCTAAAGAACCGTATCTTGCTCGCGCGTTTAGCCTCTGCTGACATCACCCCCCCGTGGTTTTATCCCAACGACCCCCCGGGACAGAACACTGTGTTTGGCACCCCTCCCTCTCTCCCTCTCTCCTCCCGCTCCCGGTGAGCGCAGCCATGATCCACGGTATTCCCAGACCGTCTCTTCCTCCCGGGCCCGGTAAGTAACGCGCGTCCATCTTCTTTTTCCTCCTACGCTGCTGGCAGTCTCGCTGTGTTTACGGTGTGAGCTATTTACGTTCTCTAGAGCCTGCGGCTCTTGCAGCTGGCAACCTGACCTCCCCGGGTGCGCGAGGGAGGGTTTAATGTGTCGGGACAACCTCCCTGTCCGGTGGCACTGACCTTCCGCCTCACGCGCCTCCGCTTGACCAGACAGGATAATTAGTTCAGCCTCGGGGGATGGCACGCGGGGCCCACACACACACACACGCACACACACACACACTCACCACACGCACACAACACGCACACACACACACACACACACACCCACACACACACACACCATACGCATACACACACATTCTCTCTCCTCTCCCATTTTCTTGGGAGAATAGACGGTTGGTAGAGAGTGAGAAAGAACGGGCTTTTAGGAATGGAACCCAAACACCGTCAGAAAAATAGGTTCGATATCAGTATGCCAACGGCTGGACAGGGGGAAAAAAACAGAAAAGAGAAAACAGCGAGGAAGAAAGAGAACGGAGGGGAAAGGAGAAAAGAGAGGAAATATTTTTCAGAATACGTTTTCAGAATAGTAAATATCTAATAACCATCATGTAATTATTCAGATTACAGAACAGTTTATTTTATATATTTTTTTCACAGAAATCTATTATTCATTTTGAGGACTTTTAGTGATGCCTTACATTCACACAAAATTACGTTTCATATAATAATGTGATATATAAGAACATTTTAATATATACATATATTATATACAATGAAGAAAATGGGATTAGTAGGAAACAGGAAATAAAAACCTTTTGGATCTAAATTCACTATTTTTGCTTTCCCTCATGTAAAAACATATTGATTGAAACTTATTATGTTTTATTTATCAGGATCTTCAGGAGAAATAATCCTTGCTCAGTCTCCTGATCTGTTAAATATATAATCTAATAAATAAATATTATTATTATTCTTAGCCTATTTAAATACTGATGTTTTGTAGTCAAGAGTCAGTATAATACATATAGAAAAAATAAACAAATAACTTTAACTCTGTTAAGGAAAGGTATCCATAACTAAAGCTGGAATATTATAATGATTATTTATGTTTTCAAATTACTTTAACTCTGTTAAGGAAAGGTACCCATAACTAAAGATGGGAATATTATAAAATTATATATTTTTCACTTAAACTGTGTTTTGTTTTTTACAGAGAGGGACGCAGTGACCATACAAGGTTAAACCCAACACTGATTTCTGTGAGCTTGTGTGTGTGTGTGCACGTGTGTGTGTGTGTGCGTGTGTGTGTGTGTGTGTGTGTGTGTGCGGTCATGTCCGGCATGACAAGCGGGGTGTGTGTGGAGAGCGGTCACCGTGGGAACCATTCAGCGACCCCTGACCTCTCCTCCATGCTCCAACGTGGCTCCACCCACCCAAGCCACGCCCACCACCCTGGTCACCATGGATACGGCGGACAGGGACAGGTCTGTGTGGAATGGGAATTCAGTTTAACACCCCGTAAAACCAAATCCACTGCCATCACAAAGAGAGACAATCAACTACAGTCACACACCACGTACAACAATTCAACACAATCAATCAAATACACATTCAACTACCGTTAAATCAAACCCAATCAACTACCGTTAAATCAAACACATTCAACTACCGTTAAATCAAACCCAATCAACTACCGTTAAATCAAACCCAATCAACTACCGTTAAATCAAACACATTCAACTACCGTTAAATCAAACACAATCAACTACCGTTAAATCAAACCCAATCAACTACCGTTAAATCAAACACATTCAACTACCGTTAAATCAAACCCAATCAACTACCGTTAAATCAAACACATTCAACTACCGTTAAATCAAACCCAATCAACTACCGTTAAATCAAACCCAATCAACTACCGTTAAATCAAACACATTCAACTACCGTTAAATCAAACCCAATCAACTACCGTTAAATCAAACACAATCAACTACCGTTAAATCAAACACATTCAACTACCGTTAAATCAAACCCAATCAACTACTGTTAAATCAAACACATTCAACTACCGTTAAATCAAACCCAATCAACTACCGTTAAATCAAACCCAATCAACTACCGTTAAATCAAATACATTCAACTACCGTTAAATCAAACCCAATCAACTACCGTTAAATCAAACACAATCAACTACCATTAAATCAAACACATTCGACTACCGTTAAATCAAACATAATAAACTACCATGAAATCAAACACAATCAACTACCATTAAATCACATTAAATCAAACACAATCAACTAAACAAAAAACACTGTCTCTGCTGTGCTACTCTCCCTCCTATGGTTCTGGTGTATTTGACATGTCTTCTCTCTGTTTCTGTAGATGGGGGGTTGTGCTACTCTGCCCCCCGCCGTTCTGGACTACTCGGCTGAGATGGACCGCTACCGAACGTCCTTCGCCAGTTTCTACAAGACCAACGTCAACATGAACATGGCCAACATGGCCAACATGACCGGCGCGTTCCCCCAGTCGGCTAAACTGGCGGCTCGCCTCGCCGCCGCCGCCACGCCCATCTTCCCTGGCGCCAGGCTGGGCGCCATGGCGACTGGCGCGCCCTGGGGTTGCCACGACAACATGAACATGGCGTTCTGGGGGGCGAGGCCACGCTCCTCCCCATCCTCCTCTTCCAGCGCTTTGCCTCAGCAACAGCCCCACTCGGCGACGGGCGCCACGGCAACGCATCATCACTCGGCAACAGCCGCGACGCACATGCCCCACCCTCACCGGACCAGCATGCACCAGGGCGGCGGCAGTGGAGTGGGCGGGGCCGGCGGCAGTGACGGAGGCGGATCAAAGCTTGGACATTCTCTGGGACAGGAAACGCATCATCACATGCATAACAACGGGAACTTCCTTCCTGGTTACGGCTCTGCCCCAGGGGAGGCTGGGGCCAGCAAGCAAGGAAACGCCCACTCAGACATGATGGGCCTATCAGAGGCCGGGAGCTGCAA
>CM030188.1:2277716-2282716 GCA_017639675.1 Aplochiton taeniatus | reverse complement strand
TGGATATACTTCAAGGTCAGGGGCAATATTGACTGAATTGAATAGAAAAAAGTTTTTACCGTAAACCCAAAACACACCCACACACCCCCCGCAGCTGGATGGTCACCTCCACTTTGGGACGTTCTGGGACCCCCACCCCCCACCCCCCCACCCCCCACCCCCACCCCCCACACCATATAAACTCCGTCCACCCCCCAGCTTCTATACCACTGCTTTCTGCAGACAAGGTAAGGTGAACATCTGTTTCTTTGGCTTTAACAAAGTAGCGTTTTCATCATGTGTGGGGGATGTAGTACAAATATGTATTGGGGCTGGTCTCTTTTTTTTGCTATACTTGGTTAATAGCTGCAATTTAATGAACTGAACTGTATGTGCAACAAATAATGAACCTAAATCAACAAAATCAGAATTCAACCCCTGAAAACCTTTCTGCTCGTCTGCTCATCATTTCCAGTGGTGAAAAAGCTCTTACCCTGCTCAAACTCCGAGGTAGGCCAATACTTTTTCGGTTTAAAGCGAAATTAAAAGAAAAGTAAAACGTTTTGTTTTCACTAGTTAAGTATTGAATTTGTCTCTTTTAATGACGTCTGTTCCACAGAAGGGAAAGATGAAAAGCCAACTCTCTTTGCTCTTGTTGTTGGTGTGCGCCATTGAGTTCTCGACAGCGCGGGAACCAACCAGGTACACCGATTTCAAGCGGAACCACATCATATCATCGAACACGGACAACAGCGACTGCAACGCCTTAATGGAGCGCACGGATATCCGACACTGCAAAGACATTAACACGTTTATCGTTGCAAAAGCAGCAAGTATCAAGGCTGTGTGTTCAAACAAGGGCGAGCTCTATGATCGAAACTTTCCCAATAACAGGAAAAGCGTCGACAGATTCAATGTCGTGCACTGCAGGGGTAGACTGGACAACAGAGTCTGTCAATACAACAGGGAACTGCTGGGCAATCGTAGAGTCATCGTAACTTGTTACACTGATCGTGTTCTAAACATGTATTACCCCGCCCATCTTGTTACTACGACCACATAGTTACGGAGGAAGGTGGTTTTTCATAGACTTGTGTAATTGAACGCCTTTTTTTCTGTGATAAATCATGAAAACAGTTGTAGGCCTAAGTCTCATTTTATGTCATTTGTTTCTGTGATATACCAATGCCTCTCTTGAGTGATCAAAATGACCATTACTGTGACATGAAACATTATTGATTAAAATAGGCATCACAAGTTGTAAAAATAATACCCAGAAGGTACAATGTCTGGAACCATGGCCCCTTGGGTCGCGGGGAACAAAGATGGCCGCTCAACACAACATGGATGGAAAAAAAAAGATAATAGTTCCTTATTAATACCAAGTCTGCTGATTTGATGATCAGAACAACAAAATAAGTCACAAATGCCAGCCAATGACGTACTACTGACCAATGGAGTGACCACCTTGTGATGGGGTTGACGTATGTGCTGGATGTCCGTGTTATTACTATTATCATGCTAGTGTGCATTATTACAACCAATAGAGGAAATTACAGGAAGGAACTGAAGGCGCTGCTCAGACAACATAGAGATCACCATGGTTACCGTACATCACTATTAGGCACATCACATAGGAGTCGTTGTTATAGTAACCACAGTCAAAGCTTTAAGATGGCAAAATAATGCCGATAGGACAAAAAAAGAAACCCCTGGAGCCAGGAGGTCACAGGTCAACCCCACAACATACTCAGACAGTGAATAATGCAGGACGACATTTCCACGGTAACGGGTTGGCAGACAACAGTCGTAGTGCAGGCCGACGTTACCATGGCGACGGTCATCGACGGTAGGGCGGGACATTGTTGTCGTGGTAACAGTCAAAGACAATTAGTTAGTTGGGCCAGTGTTGTCAATTTAGCGACTTTGTCGCTAGATTTAGCGACTTTTCAGACCCCCCTAGCGACTTTATTTCATAAAAGCGACTAGCGACAAATCTAGCGACTTATTCCCACCATGGGAGAAAAGCTAGACCCCTATTAAAATCCAATTTATTCCCACGCATTCTGCTCAGAATATTCGCCGTAAGCGTTTCTCTTTCTCTCTCTCTCCCTCAGTGGGAAAGTGAGTTTCCATAGTTACACAGACGCTGTTCTCCGTTGCTCTGAAAGTTTCGAGCACAAATTAGTACATGGTGACGTCACAAATAGGCAAATGAGCGTATGACGTAATCTGGCGACATCTAGCAACTTTTGGAGCTAGTGCTAGCTACTTTCCTCAGAAAATAGTTGGCAACACTGTTTAGGTCTGGGGAAAGGTGTTGTGACTGTGTAAAAAAATAGAGTCAGATATTTAAAGCAGGGGAAAACACAGGATTAACTATAAATTATCAAAACAAATCCACGGCTAACTTACTGTTATGTTTATTATGGTCATAGAGGGAATCGACAATGACATCGAAATTATGATGCTATTATTATTATTATCATCACATTAAATAAAATAAATGTTTCCCATACATTGATATTCTAAGACACCAAAAATATTTGGAGGAATAAAAGTCGTACAAGCTAACAAAAAGTTACCTATGCAAAACATGTAGTTTAAAATAGCTACCACACCATAGTAACCACACCATAATTACCACACAAAAGTGACCATAACATTAGTTACCACACCATAGTTACCACACATCTGGTAAACTATAAAGCAACTGCATTTTTTTCTTGATTCTTTAGAATGTTCGTATACAGAACAAACAAATATGTACTGGAATCTTCAAATGAGACTAGATTACACGACCATGACATGATCCCCAAAACATAAATCTAAAAACAAGATGTCCGCCGATAGCAACAGCCCTCTTTCTTTCTGTAAATGACTAGAACTTTCTAAGATGTCCGCCGATAGCAACAGCCCTCTTTCTTTCTGTAAATTTCTAGAACTTTCTAAGATGTCCACCCATAGCAACAGCCCTCTTTCTTTCTGTAAATGACTAGAACTTTCTAAGATGTCCGCCCATAGCAACAGCCCTCTTTCTTTCTGTAAATGACTAGAACTTTCTAAGATGTCCGCCGATAGCAACAGCCCTCTTTCTTTCTGTAAATTTCAAGAACTTTCTAAGATGTCCACCCATAGCAACAGCCCTCTTTCTTTCTGTAAATGACTAGAACTTTCTAAGATGTCCGCCCATAGCAACAGCCGTCTTTCTTTCTGTAAATTACTAGAACTTTCTAAGATGTCCGCCAATAGCACCAGCCCTCTTTCTCTCTTAAGGTCATCACACCCACAGTAAATATCTTTTTGGGGTGTGTGAAACGTTGTGGTCTTGTTAGTCTTCGTCACCCACTGTGGAATAAGAGACAAAAACACAACGGAAAAGAGTTTACACGACAAAATAACCACGTCACAAAATCAAATCAAATTAGTTAGCATTGTAAAACAAAGTTATTGTAACACAATATTAGGAGTCATGATAAACAGTTGTAGTTAGCAGGCTATTCATAATAATAATGAATAATAATAATAATATAATAATTCACTGAGGTATAATTTATGATTTTTATTATGAAGCTCAACCTGTATTTCAGAGAGATCGCATTATTTATCTATTCATGCTTTATTTACATTATAAACTAAAGCTGCAAATGCATAATTTATTTCACTTATACACACACACTGCAGTAACACTGTCACACAAACTAAAACACTCACACTGTAACTCACACACACGCACACGCTGCAGTAACACCCTCACCAACACAATCCTGTGACACACACACACACACTCCCAACACACACACACACACACACACACACACCACAAACTCACAGGGTTCCCAGTTGACAGACAGAATCTCGGTGATCTCAAAGGGTTTGATGAGGAACGGCACCTCCTTCCACTTCCTAAAGTAACGCAGTACTCTCTTAGGCTTCCTACTGAGGTCCTCAGCAACAAAGCTCTCAATCTTAATCAGCGGCAGGTCCTGACAACACGCCCACACACACACACACACACACACACACACACACGCCCACACACACGCCCACACACACGCCCACACACACACGCCCACACACACACGCCCACACACACACGCCCACACACACACGCCCACGCACACACGCCCACGCACACGCGCACACACACGCGCCCACACACAAAAATTGTCTCAGATTCAATTTTAGGATAAGAATTTTTTTATCAATCAGGGCCACAAACAGTAGGGTATGTCTGTGTGTTATTGTAGGTCACCACCAGGTGTTGAGTGTGTGTGTGTGTGTGTGTGTGTGTGTGTGTGCGTGAGTATTTGTTGCGTGTAATGAGTGTGTGTTGAGTGTGTGTTGCGTGTGTGTGTTGAGTGTGTGTTGAGTGTGTGTTGCGTGTGTGTTGAGTGTGTGTTGAGTGTGTGTTGCGTGTGTGTGTTGAGTGTGTGTTGCGTGTGTGTTGCGCGTGTGTTGAGTGTGTGTTGCGTGTGTGTTGCGTGTGTGTTGAGTGTGTGTTGAGTGTGTGTTGAGTGTGTGTTGCGTGTGTGTTGAGTGTGTGTTGAGTGTGTGTTGCGTGTGTGTGTTGCGTGTGTGTTGCGTGTGTGTTGAGTGTGTGTTGAGTGTGTGTTGCGTGTGTGTTGAGTGTGTGTTGCGTGTGTGTTGCGTGTGTGTTGCGTGTGTGTTGAGTGTGTGTTGCGTGTGTGTTGAGTGTGTGTTGAGTGTGTGTTGAGTGTGTGTTGCGTGTGTGTGTTGCGTGTGTGTTGCGTGTGTGTTGAGTGTGTGTTGAGTGTGTGTTGCGTGTGTGTTGAGTGTGTGTTGCGTGTGTGTTGCGTGTGTTACCTGTATGTTATTGAAGGTTGCCACTATCCCCCAGTCCATGGAACACTTCCCACAGAACAACTTCCTGGTTTTCACCAGGCCGTCAAAGTTCCTAGGCTTAGGGTGCGTTTGAGTACGCGCTCGACAGTAGAAAGAGGGATCCAGAACAACATGGTGGGAATTCTACAGAGGAGTGAAGGAGAGGGGATGGAAAG
>CM030188.1:2242716-2275216 GCA_017639675.1 Aplochiton taeniatus | reverse complement strand
TTCTCCTTCTGTGTGTGTGTGTGTGTGTGCGTGTGTGTGTGTGTTTAGTGAGTGTGTGTGTTCACCTTGGCGGTCAGGATGTCAGGCTTATTCTGAAGGTTGAAGATGGCTGTCTCTACGATCTTCTCCTTCTGAATGTTCATCTTCTCCTTATCAATGCGCTCCTTCTGATTGGACACCAGGATACACACACTGCCCTCAGCACGCCCACGCCCTGGCAAACACACACACACACACACACACACACACACACACACACACACACACAGACACACACACACACACACACACACACACACACACACACACACACACACACACACACACACACAGACAGACAGAGACAGACAGGCAGAGAAACACCACACAAAATATACAAGTGGATAAATATATTTTTGTTGAAACAAGTTCAGATGAATGTCAAAAAGATGTCAAAAAGATGGAATTCTGTGTGGGTAGTCACGGTGATGACCCCTCACCCTAACCCAGCGTAGTCACGGCGATGACCCCTCACCTCTGACCTGCACCATCTTGACCACGTTGCCGACGTACTCGTACATCAGCACCAGGTTGCATTGTGGGATGTCGATGCCTTCGTCAGCCACAGAGGTGGCGATGAGGATCTTACTCTGATTGGTTGAGCTCTTGAATGACTTCAGAACATCCTTCTTTGTGTTCAAGGTCATGTGACCTGGGGTCACACACACATGCAAACACACCAAACACGCACACACACAAAACCTTACAACTATTATTTTATATATATTAAAATTATATATAATTAAATATTATTATTTATTCAAACACACAAACTATTTTACATAGGTGTGGGGAAGTGTCAGAATTTTCTTGATGTTTAATCAAATTAACTATTCAAACAAAGAGACATAGACATACACACACACACACACACACACACACACACACACACACACACACACACACACCTGTGGAGGTGAGTTGAGAGCGACGCCCTCGGCCAATCAGAACTCCTGGTTTAAGGAACTTTAGATCGTCTGATTCTTCCATCCACCTTTTCAATGCCTAGAGACAAAGAGACTGTTAAACACACACACACACACACACACACACACACACACACACACAGACAGACAGACAGACAGACAGACAGACAGACAGACAGACAGACAGGCACACACACACACACACACACACACACACACACAGATAAACAGACAGGCACACACACACACACACACACAGAGACAGGGTCGTACGTCAGCGAGAGCTCGGGTCCTGACAAACAGGACGGTGCGTGTGTCTGGGTCCTCCCTGTACTTCTCCTGCAGGATCCACTCCAGGGCCTCCAGCTTAGGGTTCCCACTCTGCCCCCCGCTGGCCAGACTACGGAGGTGCATCTGCTGCGCTGCTCAATGACAAACAGACGGTGTGTGTGTGTGTGTGTGTGTTTACCATCAAAGCACTGGGTGAGCTGTCTCTCGGTGGGTGTGGGTGTGTGTGTGTGTGTTTGTGTGTGTGTGTGTGTGTGTGTGTTTACCATCAAAGCACTGGGTGAGCTGTCTCTCGGTGTGGTCATGTCCTCTGCTCTTCACCTGCTCTATGAAGTGAGAGAGGAAGTCCAGAGCGTCTTTGGTGCGGGCATCCTCATTAATGATCAGAGCATCATTATACCTCTGGACAGAGACAGATCATTACACAAAGAATCCATTCAGTATTGTTACACAAAGAATCCATTCAGTATTGTTACACAAAGAATCCATTCAGTATTGTTACACAAAGAATCCATTTAGTATTGTTACACAAAGAAGCTATCTAGTATTGTTACACAAAGAATCTATTTAGTATTGTTACACAAAGAATCCATTTAGTATTGTTACACAAAGAAGCTATCTAGTATTGTTACACAAATAATCTATTTAGTATTGTTACACAAAGAATCTATTTAGTATTGTTACACAAAGAAGGTATTTAGTATAGTTACACAAAGAATCAATTTAGTATTGTTACATTCAGAATCTATTTAGCATTGTTACATGAAGAATCTATTTAATATTGTTACACATTAAAACATCTATTTTGTATTGTTTTGTTAGAACATCTAATTTGTGTTATTACATTTAAGAATATCTATGTGTGCAATGTGTGTGTGACGCTGTGTGTGTGTGTGCGACGGTGTGTGTGTGTGTGTGTGTGTGTGAGACTCAGGTGAGGTGATGTGTGTAGTTGCTGTAATGGTATGTGGGGGGGGGGGGGGGGGGGTAACGGTGTGTGTGCGGGTGTAATGGTGTGTGTGTGTGTGTGTGTGTGTGTGTGGCTCACCCTGAGGTGTTCCGTGTAGTTGTAGAGCGCTCGACACACTCGGCTCTCCTCCTCGGGGTCTTGGAACTGAAGCACCAGGCATTTCTTCTGGACGTCTACGATCCACTGTTCGTACTTCTGTGAGCCGTAGTCCCTGTTCTGGATGGTAGACAGAGACTCTACAGGGGGAAGAACAACAGAAGACTCATCATTTATGGAACCATTATTACCTTCAGTAAGCTCTCTTGTTTTTCACACTCTGCGTCAGTGTGTGTGTGTGTGTGTGTGTGTGTGTGTGTGTGTGTGTGTGTCAGTGTGTGTGCGTGTGTCAGTATGTGTGTGTATTTGGTGTCAGTGTGTGTATGTGTCTCTCCAGCCAGTGTGTGTGTATGTGTATGTCAGTGTGTGTCAGTGTGTGTGTGTGTATGTGTCTCTCCAGCCAGAAGAAAATATTTGACGCGTGTGTGTACCTATGTCTATGTCATAAACAACCTTGGCCTGTCTCTCTATTCCCTCCATGATGGCTTAGAGTTACGTGTGTGTGTGTATGTGTGTGTGTGTTTGTTAAGGTGTGTGTGTGTTAGGGTGTGTGTGTGTGTGTGTGTGTGTGTGTGTGTTTCTTAAGGTGTGTGTGTGTTAGGGTTAGGGTTAAGTGTGTGTTAGGGTGTGTGTGTGTGTGTGTGTGTGTGTGTGTGTGTGTGTGTATGTATATGTGTTAGGGTTATGTATGTGTTAGGGTATGTGTGTGTGAGTATGTGTGGGTTAGGATATATGTGTGTGTGTGTGTGTGTGTGTTAGGTGTCAGTATGTGTGTTAGGGTGTGTGTGTGTGTGTGTGCGTGTATTAGGGTATATATGTGTGTGTGTGTGTGTGTGTGTTTGTGTATTAGGGTATATATGTGTGTGTGTGTGTGTGTGTGTGTGTTAGGTGTCAGTGTATGTGTTAGGGTATGCGTGTGTGTGTGTGTGTGTGTGTGTGTGTGTGTGTGTGTGTGTGTGTGTATTAGGGTATATATGTGTGTGTGTGTGTGTGTGTGTGTGTATTAGGGTATATATGTGTGTGTGTGTGTGTGTGTGTGTGTGTGTGTATTAGGGTATATATGTGTGTGTGTGTGTGTGTGTGTGTGTGTATTAGGGTATATATGTGTGTGTGTGTGTGTATTAGGGTATATATGTGTGTGTGTGTGTGTGTGTGTGTATTAGGGTATATATGTGTGTGTGTGTGTGTGTGTGTACCTATATTGTAAACAGCCTTGGCGAGCCCCTCGATCCTCTCCATGATGTCATGGACGATCCTGATGAAAGGATCCTGCTTCCTGGTCTCTACTAAGGAGAAATCTGGAACAGAACATAATCAATGTGTGTCTGTGTGTGTGTCTGTGCGTGTGTGTGTCTGTGTGTCTGTGTGTGTGTGTGTGTGTGTGTGTGTAAGGATATCTTTCTCCCAAACAAACAGGCCTTCTACATTCAGTCTGTTCTCATCCAGGTTATTTCAGACCAACTGTTTCACTGTCAAAGCTTGTGTGTATCCACATGCGTGTCAGGTGTGTATGTGTGGGTGTTGGTGTGTGTGCATGTGTGTGTGTGTGTGTGTGTGTGTGTGTGTGTGCGTACCTTTCTCAGGAGTGTGCACGTACTTGCGCAGCTCTTCAATGTTGTCCTTGACAGTAGAGATGACACTGGTATCCAGACTGGAGGTATGACAGAACCAAACAGACATCAACGTGTGTGTGTGTGTGTGTGCATTAGCATGTGTATGTGAGTTGGTTTGTGTGTGTGTGTGTGTGTGTGTTTGAATTTGTGAGTAGGCGTGTCTTGTTTAGGGTGATTTAGATTTGTTGGCTTGCTTCTTGTTTTGACTTAAAAGTGTTTTTTTATGTTAACCTTATGGTTATTATGTTTACATGTCATGTTACATGTCATGTTATCTTGTTTGTATTGTTTACATGTTAACATGCTTACCTTGTTTGTATTGTTTACATGTTAACATGCTTATCTTGTTTGTATTGTTTACATGTTAACATGCTTATCTTGTTTGTATTGTTACATGTTAACATGCTTATCTTGTTTGTATTGTTTACATGTTAACATGCTTACCTTATTTGTATTGTTACATGTTAACATGCTTATCTTGTTTGTATTGTTACATGTTAACATGCTTATCTTGTCTGTATTGTTACATGTTAACATGTTTACCTTGTCTGTATTGTTACATGTTAACATGCTTATCTTGTCTGTATTGTTACATGTTAACATTTTTACCTTGTTTGTATTGTTTACATGTTAACATGCTTACCTTGTTTGTATTGTTTACATGTTAACATGCTTATCTTGTCTGTATTGTTACATGTTAACATGTTTACCTTGTTTGTACTGTTTACACGTTGTTGTTACATGCATGTGTTTACTGTTTACCTGGCACATAGCTGGGAAATGTTGTCCTCAGCTTCTGATTGGTTCTTAAAAGAGCCAATCCCAACGGACGCTGTCAGGCCTACAATCTACAGGAAGAGAGAGAGAGACAAAGAGAGAGAGAGAGAGAAAAGACAGACAGAGACAGAGAGAGGGAGGGAGAGAGAGAGAGAGAGAGAGAGAGAGAGAGAAAGAGAGATCATGGTAACGGGTCATGATCATGTTGTAGGGGTGTGTGTGTGTTTGTGTGTGTGTGTGTGTGCGCGTGTGTGTGTACCTGAGGCAGTGGGCCTGGTGTGTGTGTGAGCTTGGCGTCATGGTAACGGGTCATGATCATGTTGTAGGGGTGTTTCCCTGTTGTGTTGTGACACTCGTCCAGGATGATGAGACTGAAGAGGGAGAGAGACGGCACCTCACCCTGGACACACGGACACACACACACACACACACACACACACACACACACACACACACACACACACACACACACACACACACACACACACACACACACACACACACACAGGAGAATAAATTACACACACACACACACATACACACCCCCTGGACAAACACAGGACAATAAATACCACACACACACACACCCTGGACACACGATTGAGAATAAATAACACACACCTTGGACACACATGAGAATAATACATCAAATATTACAAACCATACAGTAGGATAGGATAGGATTACCAAATACAATTATTTATGAAAATATTTTTGGGGGATAAAATAGTGAGTTTCAACTTTCTTCCCATCTTACCCCTGCACTGTACTTATGTTATTGACCTTTGAACCCTTATGTTCTTGACCTTTTAACCCTGGGCTGACCCCTCCCTGTTCTAACCTTTGAACTTTGAAGTTAAATCAGCAAATATTTAACCCTTACCCAAATGCATGCTCTGCTCAGTGTTTTCAAATTTGATTTGAGGTGAACAGTGTCAATTTGACAGTCGCTTTGGACTAAGTTTACAGAGTGTATAAGTTAAACAATTTGACAGTCACTTTGGACTACGTTTACAGAGTGTATAAGCTAAACAATTTGACAGTCACTTTGGACTAAGTTTACAGAGTGTATAAGTTAAACAATTTGACAGTCACTTTGGACTAAGTTTACAGAGTGTATAAGTTAAACAATTTGACAGTCACTTTGGACTAAGTTTACAGAGTATAAGTTAAACAAAGGCATCATTGTAGACAGAGTTGCTGTGACTGTGAGAGGCAAAGTATTGATTTCAGTCTGCTCCTATGCCTTTCAAGAAGATTTAGCACATTCAAACGTCTCTGACCTTGACCTGCGAGTTGAACTTTGACCCTACCTTGACCTGTGAATTGAACTTTTACTCTACCTTGACCTGCGAGTTGAAATTTGACCCTACCTTGACCAGTGCATTGACCAGGATCTGAGGGGTGAGGACGATGATGTCATTGTTCTCAACCACAAAGTCCAACGACAACAAGTCCGCCTGGTCACCACAGAGACCCTGGATCCTGCACATACACACACAAACACACACACACACACACACACACACACACACACACACACACATACACACACAGGCACGCACAGGCACACACAGGCACACACACACACACACACACACACACACACACACACACACACACACACACACACACACACACACACACAGGGTGTAAAAGTGTAATTGAAATAAGTAGTCTAAAATAACAATGAGACTCAAGCCTATGAAGCACTGCCAAAATGCTAATATTGTATTGGTTGCCTTCAATGATCAATAGTAAAGTAATGTAATATTATTAGTAATAATCAATCTCTGGTCAATAGTGATGTAATGATCAATCTCAGATCAAAAGTAATGAAATGTAATAATCAATCTCAGATCAATAGTAATGTAATAATCAATCTCAGATCCATAGTAATGTAATAATCAATCTCAGATCAATAGTAATGTAATAATCAATCTCAAATCAATAGTAATGTAATGTAGTGTGCGTGTGTGTGATTGTTGTGTGTTTGGGGTGTGCATGTGCGGTGTGTGTGTTTGTGAATGTTGTGTGTGTGAATGTTTTGTGTGTGTATGTGTGTGTGTGTGAATGTTTTGTGTGTGTGAATGTTGTGTGTGTGTGTGTGTGTGTGAATGTTGTGTGTGCGTGTGTGAATGTTGTGTGTGTATGCGTGTGTGTGTGTGAATGTTTTGTGTGTGTATGCGTGCGTGTGTGAATGTTTTGTGTGTGTGAATGTTGTGTGTGTGTGTGTGAATGTTGTGTGGGTGTGTGAATGTTGTGTGTGTGTGAATGTTGTGTGTGTGTGAATGTTGTGTGTGTGTGTGAATGTTGTGTGTGTGTGAATGTTGTGTGTGTGTGTGAATGTTGTGTGAATGTTGTGTGTGTGTGTGAATGTTGTGTGTGTATATGCGTGTGTGTGAATGTTTTGTGTGTGTATGTGTGTGTGTGAATGTTTTGTGTGTGTATGTGTGTGTGTGAATGTTGTGTGTGTGTGTGTGAATGTTGTGTGTGTGTATGCGTGTGTGTGAATGTTGTGTGTGTGTGTGTGTGTGTGTGAATGTTGTGTGTGTGTATGCGTGTGTGTGAATGTTGTGTGTGTGTGTGTGTGTGTGTGTATGTTGTGTGTGTGTGTGTGTGTGTGTGTGTGTGAATGTTGTGTGTGTGTATGCGTGTGTGTGAATGTTGTGTGTGTGTATGCGTGTGTGTGTGAATGTTGTGTGTGTGTATGCGTGTGTGTGAATGTTGTGTGTGTGTATGTGTGTGTGTGTATGTTGTGTGTGTGTATGTGTGTGTGTGTATGTTGTGTGTGTGTGTGTGTGTGTGTGTGTGTGTATGTTGTGTGTGTGTGTGTGTGTGTGTGAATGTGTGTGTGTGTGTGTGTGTGTGTGTGTGTGTGAATGTTGTGTGTGTGTGTGTGTGTGTGTGTGTGTGTCTGACCTGACGCTGGGGTCCTTCAGTGAAAAGTGGCTCTGGAACAGAGACAGCTGCTGGTTGTATACGTCCACCTTGGTTGCCATGAAGACCACCTTCCTCGCCACCGACCCCTGACCTCTGGACTTCAGGTGCTGCTCGCAGATCGCCAGGGCAACCACTGTCTTACCGGACCCTAAGGTCAAAGGTCAAACCCTGTCAATTGGTTGTAAACACTTTTATTGCTGGTTCTTCTCATCACCCTGTCTGAAGTGCAAGATCGGGAAAATGAAATAAACATTTGTAAGATTTGGAGATTAGAAATGAGATTAGTTCGGTATTTTGTCATTCAGCATTATTTGAGTGGAAATGTTATTGTGAGATATATTTCTATGTTGGTATGTATGTCTTTTAGAACTGCCTACCACAGTTCAAGTCTTCTGGTTTAGTCTTTTGAAACAGAAGTTCCTCCTTAACAATAGGTTCTATTCAAACCAAAGCTTAAGTCTTTTTAAACAATAGGTTCTATTCAAACCAAAGCTTAAGTCTTTTGAAACAATAGGTTCTATTCAAACCAAAGCTTAAGTCTTTTGAAACAATAGGTTCTATTCAAACCAAAGCGTACGTTTTTTTAAACAATAGGTTCTATTCAAACCAAAGCGTACGTTTTTTTAAACAATAGGTTCTATTCAAACCAAAGCTTAAGTCTTTTTAAACAATAGGTTCTATTCAAACCGCTAAACTCCACATACACCGATAATCTGATTTCCCTGTGGAGACTTTAATAAACTAGATCAAATCTGGATCTTCGAGTAGGTGTCAGTAGGAATGAAGGACAGAAGAAAGGTGTTTGTGGACAGCTTCTATTCTAACGTGTTCTATAATAGAACCAGCCTATTTGGTTCTATTATATTTTGTCCTTTTCAATTCTGGTCTAATTTATGATATATCCATTCAATTGAATCCTCTTCAAATTCTATTGTATTCTAGATCCATTTAATTCTATTTCATGTGCTTTCTATTCTTACCTATTCTATTCTATTTCTTCTTTCCTTGTCTTACCAGCGGGCTCCAAGTCAAGAGGAATGAGCCCTGGGCACACAGGCGCTGGTGAGTATGGGTGTGTGTGTGTGTTTGTGCACATGCCAGTGCATGTGCAGGTGTGCGTGCGAGTGTGTGTGCGTGTCAGTGCGCGCATTCAGAGCACGCAAACACAAGCGTACGCACGCTCACAGGTACAGGCACGTGCACAAACACACACACACACCCATACTCAAGCCACGAGGCGCTCACCAGTGGGGGCACAGACGATGGTGTTCCTGCCCTGGTGGACGGGCTGCGCCAGCTCCTCCTGGTAGCCTCTCAGCCTCTTCTCCCCTAGAGGCTTCAGACTGGCACCACCCACTGGCTCTGTAGACAGCACACCCCACACAGGTAGAGAGAACCAAGGGATCACCAGCTAGCGCTTGCACCTCACTTAGAACTCAAAATATAGAACTAAGAACTCAAAATATAGAACTAAGAACTCAAAATATAGAGCTAAGAACTCAAAATATAGAACTAAGAACTCAAAATATAGAACTAAGAACTCAAAATATAGAACTTAGAACTCAAAATATAGAACTAAGAAATCAAAACATAGAACTCACAAGACTGAAGGTATAGCTAACAATAAAGACCTTATAATTAGCATATACTGACTTATAACTTCAAAATCACTATGTAAAACAATACACAAAATATAACTAAAAGTAAAGAACTTCGAACTCACAACATGGAACATACTTATCTCAGAACTTAGAACTCATAAACATAGTTTAACATTTGTTATATTAAACAAATCAGTACATTGATGAAAGGGTGTTTAATATGTAAAGACAGACTATATAACCTACAGATGTCTAGAGATACTTTCAGGACTTGACCTCTGACCTGAAGCAGTGGTGGGAGGGGCTTCATCCAGATTGATGTGATTGGTGCTCTTGAGAAGCCCTTTGCCATCATCCTCATCGCTGTCCTGCGTGTATTGGATGTACATGGTGCTCATGGTTACATCCAGCTTGTCCCCGACCTCAGATCCCGCCATTTCCTCTTCCGACTGCTTGCTCGAAGCGTCTGGAAAAACATCTGATTGGTTGGTGTGGACTCCTAAAAACATCTGATTGGTTGGTGTGGACGCCTAAAAACATCTGATTGGTTGGTGTGGACGCCTAAAAACATCTCATTGGTTGGTGTGGACGCCTAATAACATCTCATTGGTTGGTGTGGACTCCTAAAGACATCTCATTGGTTGGTGTGGACGGCTAAAGACATCTCATTGGTTGGTGTGGACGCCTGAAAACATCTCATTGGTTGGTGTGGACTCCTAAAAACATCTCATTGGTTGGTGTGGACGCCTAAAAACATTTCATTGGTTGGTGTGGACGCCTAAAAACATCTGATTGGTTGGTGTGGACGCCTAAAAACATCTCATTGGTTGGTGTGGACGCCTAAAAACATCTCATTGGTTGGTGTGGACTCCTAAAAACATCTCATTGGTTGGTGTGGACGGCTAAAGACATCTCATTGGTTGGTGTGGACGCCTAAAAATATCTCATTGGTTGGTGTGGACGCCTTAATCAGCTTTAAGAGGAAAGGTTGGAGATGAACAGAGATCATCTGAAGAGACTTCATCTTTTCTCAGTAAAATAACGTGGACTTCAGTGGAGATAGACGGACCTAACTCTACACAGACACGCAGACAGACAGACAGACCTACTTACTTTAAGATAGACAGACTAACTACCTTAAGACAGACAGACAAGCCTACTTAACTTAAGATAGACAGACCTACCTACCTTAAGATAGACAGACAGGCCTACTTACCTTAAGATAGACAGACTAACTACCTTAAGACAGACAGACAGGCCTACTCACCTTAAGATAGACAGACATACCTACCTTAAGACAGACACACAGACAGACAGTTCTACTTACCTTAAGATAGACAGACCTACCTACCTTAAGATAGACAGACAGGCCTACTTACCTTAAGATAGACAGACCTACCTACCTTAAGATAGACAGACAGACAGACCTACCTACCTTTTAGGTATAGGTAGACCGACAGACAGACCTACCTACCTCTTAGGTATAGGTAGACCGACAGACAGACCTACCTACCTTTTAGGTATAGGTAGACCGACAGACAGACCTACCTACCTTTTAGGTATAGGTAGACCGACAGACAGACCTACCTACCTTTTAGGTATAGGTAGACCGACAGACAGACCTACCTACCTTTTAGGTATAGGTAGACCGACAGACACACTCACCTGAGGGATCGAGCAGCTCCAGAGCTGGGAAGAATTCCCTCTCGTACAGAGCGCTCTTCAACTGTTTAAACCAGGTAGAGCAGTCACTCCTTATCAGACAGTCTGTCAACAACTCTGCCGCCGCCATGGGCCCGACCTGCTCTTTCTACAACAACAACAATATAAGAACAACAACAACAACAAAACAACCACAACAACAACAGTCACGATAAAAAACACCTTCCTATTTAACACCGTTAGGATGAATTATTTCTGCAAAGCGCATATTTGCTGAGTCGCACATGCATTGAGTCGCAAAGGTCATAGAAACCACATTCCTATTTAACACCACATTGTTCAGACCATCTCTCTGTGTGTAGATTGCTTTGCTAGGGGATACCGCCTGTAAACATCTGACATCAACTCTTCTATTGATCTATTGCCATGGTTACTCATCTCCGTTCCCCGGTATAGAGCACCTCCTTTGATCAATAACTGGATGAGTCAGGTCAGCAGCTCTTTTGACAGGAACAGTCCCCTGCTTCAATTTACAGTCAGATGCAGGGACTTCATGTTAAACCAACTGATTGAAACATTGCCTGCTGTACAGTAGGACTACACTAAGTTGCATAGGCGCATTGAAACCTCACCTGTTGTACAGTAGGCCTACACTAACAAACTGTTTCATAGGCACATTTCTTTGTGACAATAAAAATAGAGTTAGAGAACTGAGGGCATTTGGGTCAGGAGGCCCTAAGATGGCCTACCCAGTAGAAGGAGCAAAAAAGGATACAAAAAAAAAGTGTAATTTTTAATCTATGGACACAAAGGCAAACAGACAGACAGACAGACAGACAGACAGAGACACACACAGACACGCACACACACGCACGCACGCACGCACGCACGCACGCACGCACGCACGCACGCACGCACGCACGCACGCACGCACGCACACACACACACACACACACACACACTGACCATTCTGATCTCCTCACACTCCATGTCTTTAAGACAGTCTGAGAGGTGCGGTATGAGGTCCTTAGCGCTGATCCCCTGGATGAAGGCAGGTCTTATCTTGTCCAGCAGGAGGCGGTGTTCTCTGGTGCTCTCCAACGTGCCAAAGTCCCAGTGTGTCAAGGCTTCCTGAAGACCAATGTAGCCTGGAAAACACACACACACACACACACACACACACACACACACACACACACACACACACACACACACACACACAGATAAACAGACAGAGACAGACAGACAGACAGACAGACAGACAGACAGACAGACAGACAGACAGACAGACAGACAGACAGACAGACAGACAGACCCATATCCTGCCTCCTACACTACCCCTATAGCAGTGGTGGCTGCACACCAGCCTATAGAATGTGTGAATCTTAGGAAGAATAGTTGTTACTGCGGTAACAACTAAAGGGGATCCTTAATAAACTAAACTAAACTAAACCAGAATAGTGGGTTTTGGCCCATTTCCTACTGGTCCTACATTTCCCACTTTTTTTTCATTATTAGGCGCATGGTAATTTCTATTCAGTACAACCAATAGAATTCCAACACAATAGTCTGGTTGGTCAACATCTAAAAAAAGTTCTGTTGAATACACAGTTGTTTGGCCCACTAACTAATTTCCAGGCGTCACCATCTTGCTAACTTCAGACATATTATGGCAATTCCTCCAATATTCTAGCATGGTGGCACGTGCAGTTTGGCCTGAGAGACGCTGCCTAACTTAATACCGGAAGCTCGCAGTGTATCGAGCAGTCCTTGGAACCATCCCGGACAATCTAGTTTGTCCACGCTATCCAAAAAAAGCCTCGCCGCTCTTGTCACCGACGTATTCTCTTCGGACAGAATCGTCTCCACACACTCTGCAAAAAGAAACAAACGAGAAACAGAAATGAGGGGAAAGACGCGACACAAGCACAAACCAGAAACATAAAAATTACTGTAAGTAGCCTACACTGTAGCCTATCGGTAAAACCAAACAGCTTTAGCAGCCATTTGGCTACCTCCAGTGTCGAAGACGAGATACTACACAATAAAATCATCCGGTGAGTTACTTTTCAAGGCAAATTTACACAGCAAAGCAAGTCAACCAACACCATGGCCCTGAAAGTTATGCAAATGTTTTGACAAACTTTGGCCTTTACAACTTTTTTGACGAGACTCCTCAGTCACATAAAAGTATCCTATTCATAGTTGAAAGTGGCAAGTGATCAATATAACGTATCGTCTTATCCGGCACGAGACCATAACATATAGCTTTCTCACCTTTGTCCAGATAATCGGTCATAAAAAATTTAATATGGGACGGTCGTAAAATGTCGCTGACATATTTGGCGTATTTCCGAAGTCTCGTTTTCTGCAACTCGGACATTCTGATATTCCTCGAGGATAAAACAAATGGAAACACAATATTGCAATAATTGCCCTTTTCGCTGGTGCTTTTTGGAGCCTCGTCTTCACTCGTCGTCTACTGCATTGGCAACTGATTCATCCCGTCTCACTGCAGAGGTTAAAATGAGTCAACCCTTTTACATTTAATTTGATTCAACTTCATGTTCTGAGGCTAACGTTCTGAAAAGAACCGAATCGGCAAAAAAAAGAATCGATCAGAACAGGTCTCCACCAGAAAGTTCCTGGCAGGGCAGAAACGAAACTGAAACTTTTCGACTGGTGAGGAAAAGTAACATAAAACCGACTGCTCACGAGAACAAACACTGACCAATATAAACATTTGTTAAACGTTTTGTTCATTGTCAAAAAACGATAAAAAAAAAACCATCCACAAATACAAGTCATTATATCTTCAAATTATTCCTAAAATATAAGTCAGCATTTAATTGGATTATCATAATCATGTTTATTATCACTGAAAGTTGCTCTGGTACCAGGTCGGAGAAACTTGCTGTAGCTATGTTACGGAGGCAAATTATTTAATTTAATTATGTCGTTATAATGAGATAAGATGACGTTAATACGACATTATGACGCTATAACGAAATAACATCACGTTATTACGGAATAAATACATAGCTTGTTTTGACGAATTAGGCTCACGTTATTATTACGAGATGACTAGTTTTAGTTGAGAAGTGGTGAGTTGAAGTTCAGATGGTACTAGCTCAATGTCAAGAATTTATGTAACATATTTCTCCCTACACTATTCGTAAAGGAATTGGCCCCATCAATGCTATCCTAACACCACAACATCCTCCAATGATCTTAAAGCCAGACAAGAGTAAACATTAAATGTTTAATTCTACCAACTTCTTCATAGTAACAGAGTTAGTTCGACCATAGGCCTACTGTTGTTCTGACAAAGGAGGACGATTTGATTGGTTAAATGCATTCCAACTACGTTTGAATTGTGCTTATGTACGAGATGTTGTCAAGTAATAACGTGATCTTATTTAGTTAAGATCACTTTTTATTTCACTGGAACGTGATGTTATGTTGTATTAACGTGATCTTATTTAGTTAAGATCACTTTTTATTTCACTGGAACGTGGTTATGTTGTATTAACGTGATCTTATTTAGTTAAGATCACTTTTTATTTCACTGGAACGTGATGTTATATTGTATTAACGTGATCTTATTTAGTTAAGATCATTTTTTATTTCACTGGAACGTGATGTTATGTTGTATTAACGTGATCTTATTTAGTTAAGATCACTTTTTATTTCACAGTAACGTGATGTTATGTTGTATTAACATGATCTTATTTAGTTAAAACAAGATCACTTTTTATTTCACTGGAACGTGATGTTCTGTTGTATTAACGTAATCTTTTCCTCAATATAAAGAGATGATTAATTGCAACATTTCGTGACAGCAATGCGCCATCGTACATCGCAGAAAAGTAAGCTTCAGAAAAACCATGACGATTGGAAAACAACAGATGCCCTATCTGAAATGACCCAAAGTAACTAGAAGGACTGAATTAGGCTGAAAAGGGTGCCTTTCTGTGACACTTGGTGACTAGGCTTTATCAACGTGCCAGCATTACACAACGAACAAACACATTCTGAAGATCTTCCAGGTGTTAAAATTCCAACTTTGCTTTTTTATTTTACTATTCAATATAATGTTCAACATTATATCACAGGGATATTTCTTTTTTTTTCTTCAAAGTACAGTCAGTTTCCCGAGGTTCTACGCCTTGAATAATAAAAAACAAAACGATCTCTCTGTGTGTGTGTGTTTGTGTGTGTTTCAAAGCAATCAGTGAGTGCTGTACAAAGTGTGTGTGTCCATCTCTTCTTGATCCTTCCTTGCGCTGGGGGTGTGTGTGTGTGAAGGCAGTCCATCCTGAGTGCAAGGCGGGGAATCACAGCTAGACAGGCGGTTTAACATGGACAGAGGGTTTGAATGACGGTTTATAGCAGACAGTGTGTTTGAATGACTGTTTATAGAAGATAGAGGGTTTGAATGAGTGTTTGTCATAGACAGCGGGTCTGAATGGCTGTTTGTCATAGACATAGGGTCTGAATGACTGTTTGTCATAGACATAGGGTCTGAATAGCTGTTTGTCATGAAGAGAGGGTTTGAATGGCTGTTTATAGAAGATAGAGGGTTTGAATGACTGTTTGTAATAGACAGAGGGTCTGAATGACTGTTTGTCATAGACAGCGGGTCTAAATGGCTGTTTGTCATAGACAGAGGGTCTGAATGGCTGTTTACCATCGACAAAGGGTCTGGATGGCTGTTTACAGGAGAACCTCCTTCTGTGGAGCGCCGAGCACACTTTGAAGGATTGTCAGTGGGCAGAGAACAAGAGGAGGAGCGTGAGAGGAGGAGGAGGGGCCGGTGGTCTGAACGGGCGCGTACCGTCAGACGCCAGTCGGAGGAGGGCAGCCCTTTGTTCGAGGTGTGAGGGCATCCGGGTGGCCACCCAGCGCCCCCGCGAGGCCTGCAGGGCACGACGTGCGTTGGGGCCACGGGCGGGAGGACAGAGGGAGGCCGGAGCGAGGGATGGTGGGCGGCAGCGTTAAAGGAGTGGAGAGGCCGAGAAGAACCAGGGGGTGGACGAGGGGAGTGGTGCCCGCACGGAGCTCTCTCCATACGGGGAGGGGAACGGCCCACCAGGCTCTCCTGGGACGGTGTGTGTGTGTACCATCCTCTATCCACGGACTGGAAGTCCACCACAGAACCAGCACCAGCCCGGTCCAGTTCTCCCTTCAGTGGGAACGCACCAACAGATCCAGCACCAGCCAGGTCCAGTTCTCCCTTCAGTGGGAACGCACCGACAGATCCAGCACCAGCCCGGTCCAGTTCTTCCTTCAGTGGGAACGCACCGACAGATCCAGCACCAGCCCGGTCCAGTTCTCCCCTTGGCGTCTCCCTACTGGATTGTCTTCTCTGGGGTCTGTCCAGGAAAGACGGGGGGTGACGGGGGGAGGGAGAGGGGGGAGGGGAACGGGGGGAGGGAGAGGGGGGAGGGGAACGGGGGGAGGATCTCTCCGCTGGCGGACGATGTGGACCAGTCTGCCCCTCTTCCTGTCCACTCGGTGGGACGGGGTCAGAGGTAAGTTTGGGGTCAACTCTGGGGTCAGCCATGCCCTCCAGATCATGGAGGATGGTTTCCAGCAGCGTGCTGTCGGAGGTCGCGACCCCGGGCGCCGGCCGTGCCTCCTTGGGTGGTTTGTCCCGGTGGGCGGGGCCTGACCGGCTCTCCCGGCTGTGGGCGGAGTCGTCCGGCGTGGAAGGGGAGGAGCCTGGGGGCCCCTCCGTTTCGCCAGAGCTCCACCCCACGCCGTCGCCCGTCCTCTTGCGGTTGTCGGGGGCAACCAAGGCAGGGGGAGTGGCTCGAGTTGGAGGAGGGGGTTTGACGTTGTTGGGGGCAACGGAGGAGGTCTCTGTTGCCGGGCCTGGATGGGAGATGATTCGGATGGCGACGGCCTCTTTGGAGACTCTGGGTGTGACGATGGCATCGTCATGGTAACTATGGTCTTCATCACCATCAAGGTCTACAAGGCACTCGCCTCTGCCACCGCCGTCTTCATCGTATTTGATGTCATCCTCCTCTTCCTCGTCATTAGCATCAATTCCCACAGGAGAGAGGATCTTTGATTGGCAGGGCGGTCTCCGTTCCGATTGGACCAGACTCTGGTCCAGAATGTCGACGGGGAGGTCACTTATGTCCACGCCCGGGTCGACCAATGGGAGCAGACGGAGGTCGGAGACGGAGAAGTTGATGGGGCGGTCGTCGTTGCCGAGGTCCAAGCTGGTGCGGTCGTCATGGCTACTGTCGCTGTCAATGGTGATGATGATGGGTGAGCTGAGACAGAGAGACAGAGTGTTTTTATTAAAGGGGTTTGGGGTTGGTCAACAATACTTCCACTATTCACATTGCAAACCAGGATTGAATTAACCTCTGTCCTCTGTACAGAAAACGTATAAATATATTATTTTATCATTATTAAAAGCTGCGGTATGCAAGTTTGAATTTCTAGCCCAAAAAATTTATTTTATTAAAAAAAATAGCGTTTAGTACTAGATGAGCGCCCTGAACACGCTTAAAACTAACCAATCAGCAGAGTTTTGGAGGCACGGCTACCTGCCTGTCAATCACCTGGAGTGCAGCCGTGCACACCTCAGGTTAAAAGCACTGCTTACAGTATTTTAACCAGCGTCACCTTGCAAACAAGTGTTTCTTACAACAGGTTCGAAACGTTCTATTCCACCTTTGAAAACAACGGCTTCCACAGCGGCGCAAGAGAAGACAATGAAGACAGAAGCTGAAAATAAGGCTTACACGAGGACAAAGAACAGAGCATGAGATAAGCAAAGATTCAACATTGGTGTTGCCTTTCAACGCTGGCGGGAGCTACTGGAGTTGAAGGCCTAAGATGACTAATAATAATACTACATTTGATTTATAGAGCACTTTTCAACATGCTCAAGGACTAGGAAAGAATACTGAGCTTGCTTTATTTCTTCTGGACAGGTAACTAATTAACCTAGCCTGCATTGAAATCTCAGACTCAGGAGGTTGGCACTTTTGAGTGTTATGCTTCAAATTCTTGCTATTTTATTTTCACACCTCTCTAGACTTACATACCGCAGCTTTAAAGACAAATTCAATCCTAAATCTTAGGGATAGAGCTATAATGCATAACCTCTGGTCATTGATCTCTCTGTAGCATGTTCATGGTATGTTACCTGTCCAGGTCCTTGAGCTGTTCTACTCTATGATCTCTCTGTAGCATGTTCATGGTATGTTACCTGTCCAGGTCCTTGAGCTGTTCTACTCTATGATCTCTCTGTAGCGTGTTCATGGTATGTTACCTGTCCAGGTCCTTGAGCTGTTCTACTCTATGATCTCTCTGTAGCGTGTTCATGGTATGTTACCTGTCCAGGTCTTTGTGGTGTTCTACTCTATGATCTCTCTGTAGCGTGTTCATGGTATGTTACCTGTCCAGGTCCTTGAGCTGTTCTACTCTATGATCTCTGTAGCGTGTTCATGGTATGTTACCTGTCCAGGTCCTTGTGGTGTTCTACTCTATGATCTCTCTGTAGCATGTTCATGGTATGTTACCTGTCCAGGTCCTTGAGCTGTTCTACTCTATGATCTCTCTGTAGCGTGTTCATGGTATGTTACCTGTCCAGGTCCTTGTGGTGTTCTACTCTATGATCTCTCTGTAGCATGTTCATGGTATGTTACCTGTCCAGGTCCTTGTGGTGTTTGCGGCTGCGTTTCCTGTGTTTTCTACCCGGCTGGCGAGGAGAGATGGAGGTGAAGGTTCCCTCGTAGATGATCTCAACACTCGGACTTCGCCTCTCCATACTCCTCCAGAAAGTGACACAGAATAAATAGAGTTTAGATCACTATTATTATGATTATTATTATTATAATTAGGGTTTAGTCCTCCGGCACGCAACACAGGGAGAGAAAAAAAGGACCAAAGCGCTAAAGAAATCAACATGAACATTGAAATGTTAGCATGTGAGGATGCTACATTGATTTCCATTTACTCTCATGTGTTTGTTAGCATTTGTTAGCACAGAACTTGTAGTGTATCTCTTTATTAGTCAAGATAGATTCATTACTCATAGATTCTTGTACTTGCCTGATTGGATCGGTCTTTATGCCAAATGTTTGTATTTTAATTGTTGTGTATGAATAATGTGTATGTATTGTGTATATTGTCATGTTGCTTGCCAATTGGCCACGTCATCAATGTAAAAGAGAATTCGTTCTCAGTGGACCTATCTGGTAAAATAAAGGTAACTAACTAACTATCTAACTAACTATCTATCTAACTATCTAACTATCTATCTAACTAACTAACTAACTATCTAACTAACTAACTAACTATCTAACTATCTAACTAACTAACTATCTAACTAACTATCTAACTAACTAACTATCTAACTAACTAAATAACTATCTAACTAACTATCTAACTATCTATCTAACTAACTAACTATCTATCTAACTAACTAACTAACTAACTAACTAACTATATCTAACTATCTATCGAACTAACTAACTAACTAACTATCTAACTATCTATCGAACTAACTAACTAACTAACCTAGGAAAAACTGAGAAATCTTTCCGTCGACATCCTTGGCGTTTACCTCTTTTCCCGGCTCTCTCTCTTCCCTCGTCCCTTCCTCCTCTCTTTCTCTCCTCCTCTGCTTCTCTTCCCGTCTTCCTCCGTCCCTTGGTCACGGCTGCGGTCCGAGGGCACCTGCCAGTCGGGGTCGTCAAGGTGACGGCTCTTGTACTTCCTCTTCCCGCCGGGCTTGTCGCCGTGGGGACGGTTACCCCGGTTGCAGGCGGTGTCACTGACTGAGAATGATGAAAAGGCGGAAGAGGAGGAGGAAGAGGAGGAAGAGGAGGAGGAGGAGGAAGGGGTGCCGGAATGCCGGCGTTCCCTGTGTGACTTTCTCTGAGGGGGGCGGGATTTGGAGCGATGCCGGGAACGGGGCCGGTAGAGAAACGGGGAGGGCGATCCGGAACGCCGGAACATTCCGGAACAAGTGGATCTGGTGGGGTCGGCCAGGGAGGCAAGTCTCTCTCTGTTCCCCCTCTCCCTCTCTCTGCTCCCTGGACTGCACACTCTTTCTCTTTCTCCCTCTCCCACCCTCCTCTTCTCCTCTCTCCCAAGGCAGCTGTTGTTTTCTATGGGACTGGCCCTCCCCTCATCCCCCTCTCTCTCTCTCCCTCCTCCACGCCTCTTTTTCTGTGAACTCTCACTGCTGTCACTCCACACACACACAGGGCTGACTGCTCCCCATCTGCCCTGTCCCAAGCTCCTCGACCCGGAGTGTGCACGTGAGCGTGCCCTAGACCCGGAGCGTGCACGAGAGCGTGCCCTAGACCCAGAGCGTGCACGTGGACGGTCTCGTGCCCTAGACCCGGAGCGTGCACGTGAATGGTCTCTTGATCTGGACCGTGCCTGAGAACCTGTCCTAGACCCAGAGCGTTCACGTGAACGTGCCCTAGACCCAGAGCGTGCACGTGCCCCCGAAACAGAGCGCGCACGTGAGTGTGACCGAGACCCTGAGCGTGCACGTGAGCTGTGGCGGGTGTGGCCGGGCGCTGGCTCCGTCTCTCTATCGGAATGTCTCTCCACACCTCTGCTCTGGGATGGAGGGATGAGAGGGATGAGGCCCTGGAGAACGGAGGGGAGCAGAGGGACAGGCTCTGTCTTCTCCTCCTCTTTCTTCTTCTTCTCTTCCTCCTCCTTCTTCTCCTCCTCCTCTTCCTCTGATGAATCAGAAGACAGCTGGACCAGCTCGGGGGTCCGCTCCGCCATTGGCTTAACGTAACCGACAATCAAACACTCTGCCACTGCCTCTGCCTCTTCTTCCTCCCCCTTTTCCTTCCTTTTCCCTCCCTCCTCCTGGCTGGCTCCTCCAGCCTCGGGGCTGACGGAAAGCAGCGAAGACGAATAGCTGGCCTCTGCTGTGGAGTAGGAGGGGCCGGGCGTCTCCTCATCCCACGCTGATTGGCTGAGCGGAGCGTCACTTCCTGGCTGGGGCGTGGAGTCACTTCCTGCCGCCTCCTCCGGCCGCTCCTCCTCCTGTTCCTCCCCCACCCCCACCTCCACCTCCTCCTCCGAGATGGAGATGACCGAGTCCCTCCCGGAGCTGGTGCTGCTCCCCTCCCGGTCGGCGGGGGCCGGAGGTGGCTCGTACACGGCCCTCTGGTCGTACTCCTCCAAGGGGAGGGGGGAGAGGGCGAAGCTGGTCAGCTCGTGCAGGAAGTGGCCGGTCCGGGCCAGCAGGAACGGGTGGAGCTCCTCCTCCATGCTGGGCGGGCCCCCAAGGCCGCGGCGGGCCAGCCGGGCGGAAACGATGCGCTGGACGACGTCGACCAGCGAGCCGTGGGCGCCGTAGAGCACCGTCAGCTCCCGCCTCAGCCAGGGCCGGAGCCTGGCCTGCCCCGCCGCGTGGCGGCCCTGGAAGTGTTCGGGGGCCGGGTGGCGGCCCTGGATGTGTTCGGGGGCCGGGTCACGCTGCCGCCGGCCCGCCTCCTCCGCCCCGGCCACGCCCCTCACCCGCACGCCACTGCGGTACAGGGAGCGGCGGAAGGCCAGCGTCTCGCGCTCCCGCAGGGCGCGCACCGTCCCACCCGCCCGCTGGATGCGCCTGCGCGTGGCCAAACGCACCATCAGCCGCCGGGAGGCGCAGTCGTTGGGGTGGGGGGCCGCCCCTCCCAGAGCGCTCAGGCCTTCCAACACCACCCCAGGATCCCTCTCCTCTCCGCCCCGCACCTCCCCCTCCGGCTCCGGCAGGGGTAAAGAGGGAGGAGGGGGAAGGGTCGGGGGGAGGGGGAGGGGAGGAGGGTAAGGCCAGCCGTGGTTGGTGACGCTCCACTCCCTGGCCTCCCCTCCACTCTCCCTCGCTCCCCCACGCCTCTCCCTCCTCCTCTCCGCCCCCCCGTCCCTCCTCCTCTGCGCCCCCCCGTCCCTCCTCCGCCGTCTCCTCCTCAGGGTCCTCTCCTCCCGCGCGCCGCCCCCCGTGGCTATGGCGGCCAGGATGCTGGCGGTCGCCGTGGCGGTCGCCGTGGCGGCGGCGGCGGCGGCAGCGCCGCCGCCCCCGTTGCTAGGCGCCGGCGGCCGCAGGGTGTACTCTTTGAAGTCGTCCTCGGCTCGGACGGAGTGGAGGATGGAGGAGAAGGGCTGCTTGCACAGCGGACACTCCGGCTTGTTGTGGGACCACTCCTGGATGCAGGGGAAGCAGAAGCGGTGCAGGCAGCGGTCCAGGTAGGCCAGGTTGTTGAAGCGGTCCAGACAGATGGGGCACTTGGAGTCTGGAGAGGCCTCCTCTGTGGACAGAGGGCGCGGCGCGGAGGAGGACGAGGTGGCTGAGGCCGGGGTGGTGGTGGCCTTCTTTCTTGTCCTACTCCTCTCATCTTCTTCTTCTGCTGCTGCTTCCTCTGCTCCTCCTCCTCCTGCTCCTGCTCCTGCTCCTGCTCCTCCTGCTCCTGCTCCTCCTCCTCCTCCTCCTGCTCCTGCTCCTGCTCCTCCTCCTCCTGCTCCTGCTCCTGCTCCTCCTCCTGCTCCTGCTCCTGCTCCTGCTCCTCCTCCTCCTGCTCCTGCTCCTCCTCCTCCTGCTCCTCCGTTTTCTCGTCGCCGCACGCGGAGCTTCATCTTTGTGGGCGCCATCACCTACACCTACACCTACACACACCTACACACACCTACACACACACACACACACACACACACACACACACACACACACACACACAGACACACACACAGACACACACACAGACACACACACACAGAGAGAGAGAGAGAGAGAGAGAGAGAGAGAGAGAGAGAGAGAGAAAAAAACAGACAGTCATGATAAATAAGCTGTTCTAAAATCATTACACTAATTCACACCATAGAACCAACAAGCTCTTTGATATAAATCACACCAATGAAATACCAGAGTACTGCCGACAGAACCAGGGATTCGAATAAACACAATAGCAGGCGGCAAGACAATACCGTTTACAAGCTATGGAGTATGGGGATACGTCCAAACTAACAAATAGGTTCTGTGTTCGACGAAAACCACAAATGGCGTCAACCTAGTTCCAACAATAACAGCAACAACAGGCTGGCGAAGTCGGTTAGGTTAAGATCTTCAGCTAAAACGTTACTTCCTGTTCTAAATCAATTTCTTGTTGTGCTAAAACGTGTAACGTTAGCGCCTGCGAAACCGTGTCTGATATTATTGTTAGCCATTGTAATTACACTGTAAACAGCGTCAGTGGATCAAGTTATCGAGTACGAATAGTTGCTACCATGATTGAACAAGGTCTATTTGCGTCCAACTAGTAGCTACATTGTTGAGGTAACATAGCTACCTATCTGGATAATTAACAGTGTAGTATTTGGACATTACCTGTATTCAACGTTGACACAAATGGCTACGAATCATTTGTTAAAGCTACGTTAGATAAAAATATGTTTAAGAAGGGCGGCACTTAGCGTTGGTAAATTAAAACAAAACTAGCCTACGGCTAGACACTTCCAGTAACTGTTAAATGTTCGACTTTTTTTTTTAAATATTGCAAGCTAGCTTACCACATAGCTGGTTGCTAAACAGCCGTTCACAAAACTGTACCCATGGCAATTAACATTTGAAAATAATACTTCCTATGCAGATTATTAATAAAGTAAGCTGTAAACCATTTATAGATAAAACAAGCATTATAGATCAGACAAGGTTTGAAAATACCAGCTAGCTACTCAACATTAGCCGAGTTTAGCTTGACGAATAGCCTATCCTTCCCCCCTCACCTTACAAGAATCTCTTCAAGCTTGTCATACGTGTTATCTTTTTCTGAGTCCAAATATCCCAACCAAACCACGAATTTGATTGCTGGTGTTCATAGGCTAATGATTTAATGACATTTTCGGTGATTTTAGACAGTTTACAATGGCATATTCAGTGACATTTGTGCGAGTGTCGACAAGATTATGTGACTGAAAGCACAGACTACAAGGAAGCGTATTGGATTCTGGGATTGTTGGAGTTCTTGTTCGATTGATAACAAAGTCAAGCAGTTTGAGCATTACACGCTTTACTGCTCTCTTGCGATAGGAAAGGGAACTCACATGAATCAATTCCTTATTTTTAGCACACGATGTTTAACTTACTCCCCATGCTTAAATATTGTATGTAACAAGCACGTTCATATTCATGTGATAGTTCTTAAAGATCTGGTAATAGCATGTGTTTTCACTTTTAAGGCAGACGCATCATCACACCAACCTGCACTCCCCCAAGCATCCGTCAGATGGAGCCAAACCACATATTTGAATTTAGCTATTGTATTTAAGTCATGTTGCGTTGTGTCCGATGCTAACGGCGTAACTAGCAAAGTAGTTTAGGCTGTCAAACCGTTTTGAAAATGATGACTGTAAGCAATCGGGGATTGGACAGAATATACTCGTTTGTGAGTACAGTATTTTTGTATTTGTTTGGAGACAAAGCTACCAGTGGCAGTACCAATTTAAAAATCCAGACTGGATAATGCAATTTAACACTAGCCTTCCAGCTTGCTGTAGTGTACTGTTAGCGTTACTACTTGATTTGATAGATTTTTTTCAATCACTAGTTTGGTAGTAACGCTTAGAAAGTTTAAAATGTTGTTGGTTAAACCCATTGACAATCCAATATTTTTGCAACATGTTTATAAAGAAGGACGCAAACCACCTAACGTCAGCTATTGATGGGTAAAGATGAGACGTTAGTTAGGTTTTTTGATTATCGTGTGTTTGGCTCACCGCTTCTAGCTTTCTAGATGCTACGTGTTTGCAATGGTAGGCCTACTTAAAAAAAGCACTTGTCAGTGTTAGACAATGGGCTAGACCAGGATACTCGAGTATATTAAAGGGCTGTAAGGACACTGTTGTCCTTTAATATGCACTATTTTAGTCTGTAATTGCTAGACTTCCATAAAAACAGTGCTGAGACTTCGCTGGAAGTAGTGTTGTTGTTGTTGTTGCTGTGTGTGCGTGCGTGTTTGTGTGTGTGTGTGTGTGTGTGTGTGTGTGTGTGTGTGTGTGTGTGTGTGTGTGTGTTGTTTTGGTCTTTTTTTTTTGCTTCTGTTTGTTTGTTTGGCTATTGTGTCTCTATGGCATGTGATCAACTCCTTGACTTCCATCAACTTTGGATATTAGTGCTAAGACAATCCTGGCAGTTGAAGTGTGTGTGTGTGTGTGTGTGTGTGTGTGTGTGTGTGTGTTTTCCAGATCCTCCTGGGTATCGTGGTTCTGTCCTGGTCCTACGTGATCTACAGCAGCAGAATAGCTGCTCAGTGGCTACTCGAGAAGAGAACCACCGGGCTCTCGCTGCATGACTGACAGCTAGACCGACCAATACCAGAGCTTTCTGAACGTGACAGACATCTAAGCTGACCTATACCAGGCAAAATCTAATCGTCTGAGCAGAATTGGATCCCCTGCTTGCCAGCATTACAGACTTGACATGAAAGGTTTGTGATATCCCACTAAACCGTGCACATTCCAGAACCCACAAAAACCTTCTAGAACCCACAACACATTCCAGAACCGACAACACATTCCAGAAAGCCTCTACATATCCCAGACATGACCCAGAGGATGGAATTCGAACTCCGGATAGCCAACATGAAAGACTTGTGCCAAGCCGATGCACTGAAGGCTAGACTTGAGTTAAATGAGCTATAGTGCAGCATGTTCCAGCTGACCAATGGAAAGGTCCCAGGGTATCCCTCCTTCAACCAGCTGGCCAATGGAAAGGTCCCAGGGTATCCCTCCTCCAACCACCTGACCAATGGAAAGGTCCCAGGGTATCCCTCCTCCAACCAGCTGGCCAATGGAAAGGTCCCAGGGTATCCCTCCTCCAACCAGCTGACCAATGGAAAGGTCCCAGGCTATCCCTCCTCTAACCAGCTGACCGATGGAAAGGTCCCAGGCTATCCTTCCTCCAACCAGCTGACCAATGGAAAGATCCCAGGTTATCCCTCCTCCAACCAGCTGACCAATGGAAAGGTCCCAGGGTATCCCTCCTCCAACCAGCTGACCAATGGAAAGGTCCCAGGGTATCCCTCCTCCAACCAGCTTTCATGATAACTCCCCTGCTTAATATGCAGACACACTTCAGCAAGGACCAATCATCTTCCAGTTAACCTGTTTAATATGCAGAAACACTTCAAAAAGCTCCAATCATCTTCCATAGCTCCTCTATTTAATATGCAGACATTGTATAGCCATTTCTTATGTGAAACAAAGTAAATTTAGATTTAGGTTTTGGGGGTATGGTCTTGGATAAATTTGATGAATGGTTTTGAATTATACTAATGTTTCATGTGCCTAATGTTGGATCTCACTGATAGGCCAAAGTGTCAGGCAGGTGAACTGTGTGAAGTATTCTGGTTAAAAGCCCTTTTTTAACCAGACTCTTCCTCATTAAGTTTCACCACTACTACTAATAAACAACTACTCTTCATTCTTTTTTTTTTTTTTATGTAAACGGACAAATAAATTATTTTTACGCTATGATACCCGAGTGTACTTTCTTTAATCCAGTCAGGCTTCCGAGTTTTTCGCTTCATTAAACAAAGGGTCGACACAGATAAACTCCAGCAAACAAGCTCCAACCAGATTCCACAAACATCATATCATAGTGTTTGCTCAGTGCGTATGAACACAGTTTATATTAATGCTCTGGGGGTTTTAACAACAGCAGGTGTAGCCTTAAAATGTTCGATTATTTTGTGTATTTAAAAAAACAAAAAACTTTTAGGTTGTGATGCCAGATTTAGAGTGAACTCATTGACTTATACAGAAAGAGCTAAAAAGTCAACCCTGTATAAATAATATTTAATTCATAAATGTCGTTTGGTCTCTGCTATCAACGACTTCAAACTGTCTACAGACAAAAAGTCACTAAGCACAGAGAGATAAGAGAAGCACATCTTGTGTCAGGAGTAGAGGATGATTCAGTAGGATCCTTTAGGTTGACCATGATCCATATCACAATCATCATTTTCCTCTCTGATGTTGACGTTAAGATTACCGTAATAACTGTCCAGTGACCGTCCAGATATCTACTGAGACATGCACAGAAAAGATAAATTATTACAAGTTTAATACAGTGTTAGATGTAGGATGTATCATAAACATTTGCTTAATTGTGAAACATGTTATTTGAAATGATCCATTGTATATCTTTGCAGAGGAAGCCCCTGTCACTATGGTAATGTAGATTTTGGTTTCCTCTGTGTTTTTAGAGGCTGACTGTATAATTGTTGTTGTAAACCCCTGGTCACATGATGACCAAACCTGTTCCTTTAATTTGAGTGACAGGTCGAAGAAATCGAGTAAATTATCAAGTATGATAAACTCAGTCTGCTCAGCATAAACAAAAATATATATATTATAGGCCTTCCTTCACACCACAGCTGTTATAACTGGGTTTTACATGACATAAAAATTGCTTTTTTAAAGCACTTGATCTTTGTGAAAATACGTTGTTTGTTAGATTTCTGTATTTATTTTCCTGCGAGTTATGAGTTGTGACGAGGTTGTGTGGACCTTTTGAGTGAGTACAGAGATCCTGGATGCTTGAGGAGACAACCCTGAAGGAGAACTGCTTTGGTCTCCAGGCTTTTTGGATCCTCTGGGCTGCCGTACCATTCAACTTGTGACCTCACAGAGGAACAGAGGGGTATGTCTGAAGGGTGACAGTCCTATTCTCATCAGCCAGTGTTTAATGTTTCAACCTTTTAGCCTTTTAGCCTGGTCAACATCCAGCAAGACACGCCTTAGGAGCTAACATACCTCAAGCCCTCACCTGTGTGTGAGTGTGTGAGAGTGTGTGCGTATTTATGCATATGTGTGTGAGTGTATGTGCGTGTGTGTTTTGATGATGTATTCAGTAATTAAAAAAGGATGTGTATGAGACACACACACACGCTCTCTCTCTCTCTCTCTCTCTCCAGTTAGAACACAAACTCTGCGTCATGCCTTTGCGGTCACTATAGTGACACACACACACACACACACAGACTTCATGCAGCTCTTTTGATGTGTGTGTTTCCAGGGCTCATCCTCTGATATGTAGATTCGCTAAATGGAATGGGTGAATGAGAGAGGAGAGAAGGAAAGAACGAGAGAGAGAGAGAGAGAGAGAGAGGTGGGGGTTCTTTTGTGTATGGGTGAGCACTCATTTCATTAACCCAGACACTTCAAACGAATCAGACTGTCTCTCTGCATTTTGTGGAGGGTTTATCAGACTGTCTCTCTGCATGGTGAAGGGTTTATCAGACTGTCTCTCTGCATGGTGAAGGGTTTATCAGACAAACAGTCTCTCCTCTCTTCCGTCCCTCCCTCTCTCCCTTCATCCCTCCATCTCTCCTGTTAGGTGGATACCTCTCTCTTTCCGTCCCTTCATCCCTCCATCTCGCCTGTTAGGTGCCTAGCACCTCTTCCTGCACCTGTCTTATTCATCCATCCATCCATTCGCCTCCCCTCTTGTCTGTACCTGTGTTTTAAATGATGCTATCTCTTTCTCAGCCTCTCTCTCCAAACCAGGGTCTTCCACTCTGTCCATCTCTTCTCCTCCATCTTAATCCCCTCTCCCCTCCTAGTCTCCCCTCCTAGTCCCCCTCCTCGTCACCCCTTTTTCTCTCCCCTCTTCCTCACCCATCTTCCTCCCCATCTTCCTCCCCTCTTACCCATCTTCCTCCCCTCTTCCTCCCCATCTTCCTCCCCTCTTCCTCTCCCCTCTTCCTCCCCCCTCTTCCTCCCCCCTCTTCCTCCCCCCTCTTCCTCTCCCCTCTTCCTCACCCCTTTTTCTCTCCCATCTTCCTCTCCCCTCTTCCTCTCCCCTCTTCCTCTCCCCTCTTCCTCCCCCCTCTTCCTCTCCCCTCTTCCTCTCCCCTCTTCCTCTCCCCTCTTTCTCTCCCCTCTTCCTCCCCATCTTTCTCCCCATCTTCCTCTCTCCTCCAGGTTCATGTTTGAGCTTTAGTTCAGGTTAAGAGATAATCACAGAGGTTGATTAGTCACGTAGAGCTGGAGAGTGTCTTCAGTCGCTTAACTGGCAGCAATTTGGATCTCTGTGTTTGTGTGTGTGTGTGTGTGTGTGTCTGTGTGTGTGTTTGTTTACGTGAACACGGGTTTGTATTTGTGTGTGTGTGTGTGTGTGTGTGTGTGTGTGTGTGTGTGTTTGTTTACGTGAACACGTGTTTGTTTGTGTGTGTGTGTGTGTGTGTGTGTGTGTGTGTGTTTGTTTACGTGAACACGTGTTTGTTTTTGTATGTGTGTCTGTGTGTGTGTGTGTGTGTGTGTGTGTGTGTGTGTGTGTGTGTGTGTGTGTGTGTGTGTGTGTCTGTGTTGTTTGCTTAAATCTCTGAGGGTTCAGGAGGGTTCTTTTTGACGGACCACAGCTGCAAAAGGCAGTCCTCTCTAAATAAGCGCACACACATACACACACACAAACACACACACACACACACACACACACACACACACACACACACACACACACTCAGGAACAGACTTTCCGTATAGATGAGATGTGCTTGATTTTTGAAGGAGGGATAGGGGACTCTTAGAGTGAGGGAGGATAGGAAAGGAGACATTCAGAAGGAGAAGAGAGGTGCATGGGGGAGGGAGTGTCTGCTGATGGAGGTAAAGGATAGAGAGGAACAGAGCGAGGGAGAGAGGGAGAGAATGAGAGAGGGAGGAGAAGTGACTGATACTTATTAAAAGACAGCTGAGGCCAGAGGAAGGGAGAAAGAGAATGAGGGAGGGATGGAGAGAATAAAAGAGGGAGGGAATGAGAGAGGGAGGAGAAGTGACTGAAACTTATCAACAGACAGCTGAGACCATCCCTAAGGATTTCCTCTTTCATTTATCTATCGTATTCCTCTCCTCCTTTTCTCTTCTGTTTCCCTTCATCCCTCTTTCATTCTTTCATTACGCACTTGTTCCATCTGTTCAAGTCCAACAATCTGACTCGGTGTGAATCTCAATATCAAAGCTGTGAATTGGATTTTGAACATATTTTAAGACTCACTGTATGGTTCTGAATGTACAGAAGTGAATCAGAAGAGTCAGAATACAAACAGAATAGTAGACAACATGGTTTCCTTGACAACTTGGGCTGGGACACCTAAAATGGCTGATCCAGTGTTAACTAGTCTGTTGTCAAGGACAACCATTCAAATTCAAGTAACTTTAAAGCCCTGTTTTGGTTGAATGTGTGTGATGTAGTAAAAATGACTGAAAAGATTTGAATTGTTTCAGAGGATAGCAGATCAAAATAGGCATCCATTGTACTTCTGTGGGTGAATCTACATCCTCCTTCGGAAACAAACAGTCACTTGGGTTGACAACCACTCTCTTAGAATTCATGTTATTTTAACTTAAGTTCACAATTAATTTATAAATACGTGTATTCGGAATGTCAAAAATGCTACTTATCTAATTATTTTATTAATCGGATAACAATGACATATTCTTCATACGGCAAGAAGTTATATGAAAGGCAATAGTCACATAATTACAAAAGACACAATGACCCAATAGTCACAAATGAACACACGTCACCATGGGCAACATGACATGTAATGACAACAGTCAAAATGGTGGCATAATTACAACGGACACAATAAGCAATAGTAAAATACAAACACAAGTCACAAAAACTGTCTCCAATTGACAAAAGTCACGATAGCCAGTCTCATACTAACAAAAACCCTATTCTGTATAAACACAATAGATAAATATGGTAACCAACGGTCCTATATTCACTATGGTAACTAATAGTCCTATTTTCACCACAGACATGGCAACCAATAGTCCTGTATTCACCAAGGTAACTACCAGTCCTATATTCATCATGGTAACTAATAGTCCTATACTCACCATGGTAACTAATAGTTCTATATTTACCATGGTAACCAATAGTCCTATATTCACCATGGTAACTAATAGTCCTATATACACCATGGTAACTAATAGTCCAATATTCACAAGAGACATGGTAATCAATGATCACAAATGATTCCATATAATAACTTAAAGTTTAGTCAGAAAGCATGTTAATTTTAGCTCACAACTAGACATATATGAAGTTTAAACAGGCATAAATGTGTGTAGAGTATGTGTGTTTGTGTCTGTGTGGCATTCATTACACATCGGTGTGTGTGTGTGTGTGTGTGTGTGTGTGTGTGTGTGTGTGTGTGTGTTTGTATGTGTGTGTGCATCTGTGGTCTCAAAGGTCAAGGTTCAAAGGTCAGGCGGGCTCCATCAGGAGGTCATGATTAAGGATTCCAGGTATAGTGGCATACAACTCTCTCTCTTTCTCCATCTCTCTTCCTTTCTCCGTCTCATTTCCTTTTCCTCTCTCCATCTCTCCATCCACTTTTTCTTTCTCCCTCTCCACTCCTTTTTCTTTCTCTCCCTCCGTCATTCCTGCAGGCTTCTGTCTGGACGCCTTAGAGGGATCAGGGCTGGGGTCCTTGGACAGCAGGGGGGCCTGTTTCCCTTCCAGCCAATAGGTCACCATGTCACCTTTGCCCTGGAAGTAGAAACAGACAATAGGTCACCATGTAACCTTTGCCCTGGAAGTAGAAGCATATGTATAACAGTGGTTCTCAAACTGTGGGGCGCGCACAAAAAGAGTTAGAGAACCACTGGTGTATAAAATGATTTCAATGAAAGAAAGATAACATTAAGATGTGGGCAAATAAAGAATAAAGAAATTAGCGTTAGCATCTCATCCCACGGCTATAGACATCCTACTGTAAGAGTGGCTTTAACTTCCCTAGCCTTACCTGGCTGGTGGATTAATTAGCGTTAGCATCTCATCCCACGGCCATAGACATCCTATTGTAAGAGTGGCTTTAACTTCCCTAGCCTTACCCTGGCTGGTGGACTAATTAGCATTAGCATCTCCTCCAACTGCCATGGACATCCTACTGTAAGACTGACCATGACATTAGCAATATGCTTACCTTGACCTGTTGCATCCCTCGACATGCTAGCATGTAGCCTCCTATCTCCTCCAGCAGGTAAAATGTGCTGGAGCTGCACTGGATCTTCAGTGCTGTGAAAAAAACACTTACTTAGCATTATAGCATTAGCATGTACTTTCACAACCTTGGGTAGCATTTCCTTAGGATACCCATGGCAAAAGCTGCTATCCCTAGTGTCAGCCTCTCTTGTTAGTAGTATACACATTCTCTGTGGAACTGACTTCATTAGCTATACCTTGATTCCTACTGACTTCCCTAGCTTTACCTGGTTGGTGAAATCATTAGCATTAGCATCTCCTCCCATGGCCATAGACATCCTACTGTAAGACTGGCCCTTTCTTCCCTAGCCTTACCCTGACTGGTGGACTGATTAGCATTAGCATTAGCGTCTCATCCCATGGCCATAAACATCTTACTGTAAGACTGGCCCTGACTTCCCTAGCCTTACCCTGACTGGTGGACTCATTAGCATTAGCATTAGCATCTCATCCCATGACCATAGACATCCTATTGTAAGACTGGCCCTGACTTCCCTAGCCTTACCCTGACTGGTGGACTCCATTCGGGAGGCAGTGTTCACGGTGTCTCCAAA
>CM030188.1:2222716-2237716 GCA_017639675.1 Aplochiton taeniatus | reverse complement strand
TTATTATTATTATTACTGTTGTTATTACTATTATTACTGTTATGATACGGTGGGTCTCACCTCCACGTAGTCGGCTGGACAGGGGCATGTTGTTATTATTATTATTATTATTGTTGTTATTATTATTATTACTGTTGTTATTATTATTATTACTGTTGTTATTACTATTATTACTGTTATGATACGGTGGGTCTTACCTCCACGTAGTCGGCTGGACAGGGGCATGTGCTGTCAGCCTTACTGGAGATGAGCTCTGGGAGAGGAGGGCACCAAGCACACTCCATAGAAGACTCCTCCACCTGAGAGAGGAGGGGGGAGGAGATACCGTACTGGGTTAGATAGGAGGGGTGAGGAGAGGGGAGAGGGAGGAGGAGGAGAGGGGGGAGATGGATAGGAGGGGTGAGATAGGTGGGGTGAGGGAGGAGGAGGGGGGTAGCACCTGCACGTTTTTTAAAGAGGTTAAGTTTAAGGACTAATAAATAATCTTTGATCTCGTATTTGGTTATGAATGGAATGAATAAAAGCATAACTAGCCAATCCCAGTTAGTGATACTACTGCCTGAAAGTGTTAACAGCCAATCAAGCGTAGACTTACAGGGACAGGGTCGCTTCGTGTTGCTATCTCTAGAAGAATGATGGAGTAACTGAGAAAATGGAAAACAAAGTCAGGACAGTGTACATGTTAGTGTGCGTGCACGCGCGTGTGTGTGTGTGTGTGTGTGTGTGTGTGTGTGTGTGTGTGTGTGTGTGTGTGTCACCTGAAAACATCTCCAGCTAGCGTTGGCTCCATGCTACAGTTGTGACACTCAGGGGGCGTGTATACCTCCAGCAGTCTCTGCTGATAGGTTGTTAGAGGCTCCGCCCCGTCCTCCCTCCGATAGGTTGTCAAGCCGTAATCTGATTGGAGTACGGAGCGGGTTACATGCCAATCAAAATCCAAGCATTGAGTTTCTGTAGCTACTTCCTATACCAATATTCTGGATATGCAAGGAATGCCAGACTCATGCTAACTACGCTAGCAAGAGAGGCTAGCCTGATGCTAACTACCCTAGCAACGGAGGTTAGCCGCATGCTAACTACCCCAGCAAGACAGGCTAGCCTCATGCTAACTGCCCTATTGAGAGAGGTTAGCTTCATGCTAACTACACTTACAAGAGAGGCTAGCCTCATGTCAACTACCCTAGCAAGAGAGGCTAGTCTCATGCTAACTACCCTAGGAAAAAGCCAACTAAGATTGCTATTATTAAGCTTACAGCTCCTCCACAGTAGTTGCACTTCAAGTTCAAGTGTTTTTTTGTCACCTTGACACAAGAACATTGTGCAGTGAAATGCTTAGCGGCCAGCTCAACTTAAATGAAAATAGCAAATGAGATAATAATAATAAAAGTCGCTAAGTTATTAAAGTGTCTAAAGTGGACACTGAAATACATAAATAATGCTTACATGAATGCTCAAATAATACAACTTTAGACACATCATGAAGTACAAGGAAGCTAGGGTAGCCTAAGTGTTTGTTTGTGTTGCTTCTTGGTGTACCGTGGTTGAATGATAATAATGCTTTGTTGTATTGTGTTGCTGCTTTATTTGACCAGCAATCTTGTTTTGTTGTGTTGTTGTGTTTACCAGTGATCTTGTTTTGTTGTGTTGCATTTGTTTACCAGTGATTTTGCAGACCCAGCGATCGTCCAGTACACAGTTGACCGATTTCAGGCGACCATGACAGATTCTGTGTTGGTGGAGGTAGGCCATTCCTCTTGCAATGTCTGTCGCAAAGGAGAACCTAACACGCACACCCACACACACATATACACAAACACAGAAACATATCACACATGTCAGTTTCATTGTGTGTGCATTATGGCTTCAGTCTGTGTTTACCGCTGTTAGTCCCATATGAGGTGTATCTACTTGACCTGTGTAGCCTATTCTAGTGTGTGTGTGTGTGTGTGTGTGTGTGTGTTTCAGTGTAGGGTCTATGGAGTGTTATTTTGTGTAGTGTAGTGTGTGTGTGTTACCTGAAGCCCCAGTTGAGGGGTATTCTAGTGTGTGTGTGTGTGTGTGTGTGTGTGTGTGTGTGTGTGTTACCTGAAGCCCCAGTTGAGGGGTGTTTCGTCGTTGAGCAGCACATCGTTCAGGCTTCCTTTGGGGCAATATTCGGTTACTATGGCGATGTTAGGCACTTCCACGCACCCTCCGAAAAACTTGCACAGATTGGGATGGTCCAGCTCCCTGGTAGGGGATGGAGGGTAGTGGTGAGGTTAGTGTTTTGAGCAGACAGGAGGTGTATGTGTATCGTCCTTATTGCTAATTGCAATTTTCTCTTTTTCCCCTGAATCTCAGCACTTGGGCAAGGCAAATATATTTGTATAGCACATTTTCAAACATTTTCAAATATTTTCACATTTTCAAACATTTCCACATTTGCAAATTTGCAAATTCAAAGAGGTACAGGAAGTAGTTTACATACAGTTTAGGTACAGGAAGTAGTTTACGTACAGTGTAGGTACAGGGAATAGTTTACATACAGGGAGTAGTTTACGTACAGTTTAGGTACAGAAAGTAGTTTACGTACAGTGTAGGTACAGGAAGTAGTTTACGTACAGTGTAGGTACAGGGAATAGTTTACATACAGGGAGTAGTTTACGTACAGTTTAGGTACAGAAAGTAGTTTACATACAGTTTAGGTACAGGAAGTAGTTTACATACAGTTTAGGTACAGGGAGTAGTTTACATACAGGGAGTAGTTTACGTACAGTTTAGGTACAGAAAGTAGTTTACGTACAGTGTAGGTACAGGAAGTAGTTTACGTACAGTGTAGGTACAGGGAATAGTTTACATACAGGGAGTAGTTTACGTACAGTTTAGGTACAGGGAATAGTTTACATACAGGGAGTAGTTTACGTACAGTTTAGGTACAGAAAGTAGTTTACATACAGTTTAGGTACAAGAAGTAGTTTACATACAGTTTAGGTACAGGGAATAGTTTACATACAGGGAGTAGTTTACGTACAGTGTAGGTACAGGGAATAGTTTACATACAGGGAGTAGTTTACGTACAGTTTAGGTACAGGAAGTAGTTTACGTGTCGTTGCTCTTCTTACCGGACTTGTTTGACTTCCTGTCGGATGACCTTTGACAGCGAGAACGTCTTGGTCTGAATCCGTTTGATAGCCACCGTACGACCGTCACTGAATCAAAACACAATATCAAGCTTTACAGAGACAGATACAAGACACACTAGCTTTAATAGTACATTTTTATTAAATTAGATGTAAATAGTTGGAGAGTTGATCTGAGTCAAACTGACTTTACTTGAAGTAGTTTTAGTTTTGTGTGTGAACAGATAAGACTCGCAATATTCCAGACTTTAAAAAGAGTCGTTTAAAGAGTCAGACTCACTAAATTCCAGTGTGTGTGTAGAGTCATTTAGAGATTCAGACTCACTATATGCTAGTGTGTGTGAAGAGTTGTGTAAAGAGTCAGACTCACAAAATGCCTGTTTATGTGAAGAGTCGTTTAGAGATTCAGACTCACTAAATGCCTGTGTGTGTGAAGATTCGTTTCGAGATTCAGACTCACTAAATGCCAGTGTATGTGAAGAGTCGTTTCGAGATTCAGACGCACGAAATGCCAGTGTGTGCGAAGAGTCGTTTCGAGATTCAGACTCACTAAATGCCTGTGTGTGTGAAGAGTCATTTCGAGATTCAGACTCACTAAATGCCAGTCTGTGTGAAGAGTCGTCTAGAGATTCAGCCTAACTAAATGCCAGTGTGTGTGAAGAGTCGTTTAGAGATTCAGCCTCACTAAATGCCAGTGTGTGCGAAGAGTCGTTTCGAGATTCAGACTCACTAAATGCCTGTGTGTGTGAAGAGTCGTTTCGAGATTCAGCCTCACTAAATGCCAGTGTGTGTGAAGAGTCGTTTAGAGATTCAGACTCACTAAATGCCAGTCTGTGTGAAGAGTCGTTTAGAGATTCAGACTCACTAAATGCTAGTCTGTGTGAAGAGTCGTTTAGAGATTCAGACTCACTATATGCCAGTGTGTGTGAAGAGTCGTTTCGAGATTCAGCCTCACTAAATGCCAGTGTGTGTGAAGAGTCGTTTCGAGATTCAGACTCACTAAATGCCTGTGTGTGTGAAGAGTCGTTTCGAGATTCAGACTCACTAAATGCCAATCTGTGTGAAGAGTCGTTTAGAGATTCAGACTCACTAAATGCCAGTCTGTGTGAAGAGTCGTTTAGAGATTCAGACTCACTAAATGCTAGTCTGTGTGAAGAGTCGTTTAGAGATTCAGACTCACTATATGCCAGTGTGTGTGAAGAGTCGTTTAGAGATTCTGACTCACTAAATGCCAGTCTGTGTGAAGAGTCGTTTAGAGATTCAGACTCACTAAATGCCAGTCTGTGTGAAGAGTCGTTTAGAGATTCAGACTCACTAAATGCCAGTGTGTGTGAAGAGTTGTGTGCGAGTCTGTTGAGCGGTGCAGGAGCTGAGTGCAGTCACACAGCTGGCGTTGGAATCACTTTTTGCCAGAGGGGCACTCATGATGCTGCCCATGGTGGTACGAGCAATCTGGTCTGGAGGGGGAAGGGGGGGGGGGGGGGGGGGGGGGGGGGGTGGAGGAGGGAAGGGGGGGGGGGGCGGGATGGATAGAGAAAAGGAAGGGAAGGTTGGAGGAAAGAGGGGGAGGGAAATATTGATTCATTGCAATGGAAAGATGTGACGATTTGTTTTTGTTTATAGAGTATGTTCACAAGGTCATGACAAGGAAAGCACTGGTTATGTTAGTCTTTGTTCGCCCCAAAAACTGTTTTCTCTCTGTTCTTGGAACGTGATCTGTCTCCGATATGGTCTCTTATTCTCCATCACTCTCAACAAACCTCCATCCCTCTATCCTCCTCTCCATCCCTCTATCCCCCTCTCCATCCCTCTATCCCCCTCTCCATCCCTCTATCCCCCTCTCCATGCCTCTATCCACATCTCCATCCCTCTATCCCCCTCTCCATGCCTCTATCTCCCTCTCCAAGCCTCTATCTCCCTCTCCATCCCTCTATCCCCCTCTCCATGCCTCTATCTCCCTCTCCATCCCTCTATCCTCCTCTTCATCCCTCTATCCCTCTCTCCATCTGTGTGTTACCTTGTTTAATTTGTCCAAAGTCGATGATCCAGCTCTCGTCCCAGAGCATTTTCTGTTTCTGGTACCGGAACCACTGGAACACACACTCCATTGTCACTATGGTAACATACACACACCATTGTTGCGTGTGTGTGTGGGTGTGTGTGTGTGTGTGTGTGTTCAACCCACCGTAGCCGTAATGATAAAGCTGATACAGACCAGACTGACTGGTAGACCTATGGCCACTTTGATGGCAGCGGTCATAGGACACTCTCCACAGTCTGCAGGACAGTTAGAACACTGCTCCCCTGGCTCACACACACCGTCCCCACACACTGCAGAGAGGGGAGGGGGGGGGGGGGGGGGTTGGATGGGGGAGAGACATCATACACACAATTTTTTAACATCATCTAAGTTGGTTTAACATATTTGCATTAATAGCAACTTAGTTTCATATATTTAAATATGTCAATAATCAGCAGAAAGAATCCTTTTCACCAATTCCCTTCACAGATCACTATAATCCCTCTTACCTACAGCAGGAAGTACTGTGACCACACCCTCTTACCTATTACAGGAAGTGGTGGCCACACCTTCTTACCTATGGCAGGAAGTATTGTGACTACACCCTTTAACCTATGGCAGGGAGTACAGTGACCACACCCTCTTACCTATAGCAGGAAGTACTGTGGCCACACCCTCTTACCTATAGCAGGAAGTACTGTGCTTTTCGCCTCCAGGGCGACCTGCATTCTGCCCACTCTGATGTGAGCGATGAGAGAGGTAAGGCCTGCATGGATCAATACCACCTGGAACATACACACGCACGCACACACATACACATACACATACACACACGCACGCACACACACATACATACACACACGCTCATATACACACACATTCGTACACACACATACACATGGGGACACAAAAAGATAGCATTCACATTTCCTTTTTTATTTTCAGCTGTGATATTCTTATAAATTAGTTTTGCGTGAGTGTGTTAGAATGTGTATTACTTACATATGTGTGTATGTGTGTGTGTGTGTGTGTGTGTGTGTGTGTGTGTGTGTGTGTGTGTGTGTGTGTGTGTGTGTGTGTGTGTGTGTGTGTGTGTACCTTAGCCGTCCAATTCATTTGGGTCATCTTCCCAGCAGTGGACAGAGTGTGTGTGAATATTCTCCCGTCATCTGGAATCCAGGGTCCACAGATTCTTTCTGTTGTCTACAGAACCGAACCACATCAGACACACACACACAACCAGAACCAGCTGGGTCAGGACCACATCAGACAGACACACACACACACACACACACACACACACACACACACACACACACACACACACATGGTGTATGTGCAATACGTGTAGCTGTGTGTGTGTGCCAGGTAGCCAATGGGACAGGAGTGTATGTTGGCATGGTCTGTGTGTGTGTCTGTGTCTCTGTGTGTGTGTGTGTGTGTGTGTGTGTACCAGGTAGCCAATAGGACAGGAGTGTATGTTGGCATGGTCTGTGTGTGTGTCTGTGTCTCTGTGTGTCTGTGTGTGTGTGTGTGTGCCAGGTAGCCAATAGGACAGGAGTGTCTGTTGGCATGGTCTGTGTGTGTGTCTGTGTGTGTGTGTGTGTGTGTGTGTCTGTGTGTGTGTGTGTGTGTGTGTGTGTGTACCAGGTAGCCAATAGGACAGGAGTGTATGTTGGCATGGTCTGTGTGTGTGTCTGTGTGTGTGTGTGTGTGTGTGTGTGTGTGTGTGTGTGTGTGTGTGTACCAGATAGCCAATAGGACAGGAGTGTATGTTGGCATGGTCTGTGTGTGTGTCTGTGTCTCTGTGTGTGTGTGTGTGTGTGTGTACCAGGTAGCCAATAGGACAGGAGTGTATGTTGGCATGGTCTGTGTGTGTGTCTGTGTCTGTGTGTGTGTGTGTGTGTGTGTGTGTGTGTGTGTACCAGGTAGCCAATAGGACAGGAGTGTATGTTGGCATGGTCTGTGTGTGTGTCTGTGTCTGTGTGTGTGTGTGTGTGTGTGTGTGTGTGTGTGTGTGTGTGTGTGTGTGTGTACCAGGTAGCCAATAGGACAGGAGTGTATGTTGGCATGGTCTGTGTGTGTGTCTGTGTCTCTGTGTGTGTGTGTGTGTGTACCAGGTAGCCAATAGGACAGGAGTGTATGTTGGCATGGTCTGTGTGTGTGTCTGTGTCTGTGTGTGTGTGTGTGTGTGTGTGTGTGTGTACCAGGTAGCCAATAGGACAGGAGTGTATGTTGGCATGGTCTGTGTGTGTGTCTGTGTCTGTGTGTGTGTGTGTGTGTGTGTGTGTGTGTGTGTACCAGGTAGCCAATAGGACAGGAGTGTATGTTGGCATGGTCTGTGTGTGTGTCTGTGTCTCTGTGTGTGTGTGTGTGTGTGTGTGTGTGTGTGTGTGTGTGTGTGTGTGTGTGTGTGTGTGTGTGTACCAGGTAGCCAATAGGACAGGAGTGTATGTTGGCATGGTCTGTGTGTGTGTCTGTGTCTCTCTGTGTGTGTGTGTGTGTGTGTGTGTGTGTGTGTGTGTGTGTGTACCAGGTAGCCAATAGGACAGGAGTGTATGTTGGCATGGTCTGTGTGTGTGTCTGTGTCTCTCTGTGTGTGTGTGTGTGTGTGTGTGTGTGTGTGTGTGTGTACCAGGTAGCCAATAGGACAGGAGTGTATGTTGGCATGGTCTGTGTGTGTGTCTGTGTCTCTCTGTGTGTGTGTGTGTGTGTGTGTGTGTGTGTGTGTGTGTACCAGGTAGCCAATAGGACAGGAGTGTATGTTGGCATGGTCTGTGTGTGTGTCTGTGTCTCTCTGTGTGTGTGTGTGTGTGTGTGTGTGTGTGTGTACCAGGTAGCCAATAGGACAGGAGTGTATGTTGGCATGGTCTGTGTGTGTGTCTGTGTCTCTCTGTGTGTGTGTGTGTGTGTGTGTACCAGGTAGCCAATAGGACAGGAGTGTATGTTGGCATGGTCTGTGTGTGTGTCTGTGTCTCTCTGTGTGTGTGTGTGTGTGTGTGTGTGTGTGTGTGTACCAGGTAGCCAATAGGACAGGAGTGTATGTTGGCATGGTCTGTGTGTGTGTCTGTGTCTCTCTGTGTGTGTGTGTGTGTGTGTGTGTGTACCAGGTAGCCAATAGGACAGGAGTGTATGTTGGCATGGTGAATACAACAGTTTTCTCCGTTGGCGTCTTTCCAGTTGGCAGGACAGTCGTTACTCTCACAGAAACGCCGAGCGTCACCCGCATCCAAGATGGACCTATAGGACCGCACAAACACACACACACACACACACACACATACACACACACACACACACACCAAAATACACTCGCGCACGCACACAGGTTAAAAAATGACTCAAATAGCAGGAGAGAAGCTAAGAAGGTAGAACGAGATATAGGCCTAGACATCTCATCTCATCTCATCTTCTACCGCTTATCCTGTTTTACAGGGTCGCGGGGGGGCTGGAGCCTATCCCAGCCAACACAGGGCGTAAGGCAGGGTACACCCTGGACAGGACGCCGGTCTATCACAGGGCGAACACATATAGGGACAGACAACCACTCACACCCTATGGGCAATTTAGAGTCACCAATTAACTTGCATGGTTTTTGGACTGTGGGAGGAAACCGGAGTACCCGGAGGAAACCCACGCCGGCACAGGGAGAACATGCAAACTCCACACAGAAAGGCCCTTAGGTCAGGTGGGGTTGGAACCCAGAACCTTCTTGCTGTGAGGCAACAGTGCTAACCACTGAGCCACCGCGCCGCCAGGCCTAGACATATTAAAATATAAATAGACAGCTCTACTGGTGACTATAGGCTTTACCCGTGTGGGAAGATGTCATTGTCCATGGCCCACTGGTAGAAGCTGTCCTGGGCCATGACCGAGTAGGTGACGCTGAACACCTCTCCGCTCTTCACTCTCTCCGGGGGTCTGAGCACCCACGCCATCTCTAAACCTACATACACCCAGATTTACGCACACAAACACGCACACATTAAAATAAAATACAACATATTCTTTTTTTTTTTTTTTTGGGTGGAACTGAAATCGATGTTTTTTTTTTCGTTTATCTCCGCGATCTTTTCTTACCTCCGCAATCTATCATGTTTTGCTTGTCCGGCCGCTCGAGCGGCCAGCAGTCGTACTCGCTGTTGTCAAGGTCATGCCAACCGACAACCGTTGCTGTACAAATCCACTAGAGAAAAACAGTTTAAAGTTAAGATAATATAGGCCTACTTTTTTTATCGGATATACCTGCATTTTCTCTCCAAGTGTTTTATCAATATATTTCATTAACTTAACTAAATTGTTCATAACTTCCCTCAGGTTGATCATAAAATATTCTTAATAGTTTCCTGTTATGTTATTACAACTTTTTTTTTATATATTATTTAAAAATGTGTATTTAACTTATTGGAATTATAGGGTGGTAAAGAGAGATTTTAACGCTTTCGTACATGTCGTTTAGGTCTTTTACTGTTTATCATATATCGAAAATGAACCAGGTGATTAGAAAACATCATTAACATCAGAAATCATCATAAAGCTAGAAGTAATATTATATCTCATGTTACGGTTTCAGTAGATTCAGCTTTACAGAAAAGCAAATCTAAAAAAACAAGTGACATTTGGAAATATTTAAATGATATTTAAATGTTCATTTATGACACTGACTATAGCATTTCGGTCAATACTAGTCAGTGCTTGTACAATCGTCCACAATTTTAAAACAATACATTATTTTGAGTGTATCTATACAATTTATAGAAATATAAATGGTAAAAAAAAGAAAAAAGATAGCTATGACAACAGAGAGGGTTGATCATTTCAGATGACATTGCACGCATAATTGTCTTACCAGAAAATTGAAATAAAAGGTTTCCATTTTTTTCCTCGGTGAATGCAGAAGCCGGTGTCTCCTCGCTTCCAGCCGCGATCTCTGTCTGCTGCACTCTTGAGTTCACCGTTCATATACTTTTAGATTGGTTTCTTCCTGATTGCAACTTTAACACAACCATTATTAATGTAACAACATTATCGAGTTTTATTTTTTAGATAACACTCTTGTTAAGTTGGATACGTATCAAACAAATAAATTGGCTTGATTTAAAGACTATGAACAACTTTTCCCTGTTATAAAATGTATAGTTAAGGGGTCAATATGGACCAGCAGTGCACTCTGGTGGAAAGAACATGCCATTGCAAGCTTTGGTCCCAGGAACTTTGACGCTCTCAAATATTGGACGGATCATGGAACACATTAAGTTAAATAATTCGTAACACCTTAATCAGCAGTTATTAAGACTGAGCCCCCTAAGCCGTTGTTTTGGAGCAGTTTAGAGTCAGACTAATCATTTTGTGTGTAGATTTGCTTAGAGTTAGACATCTACAAGCATGTGTTAAAGCCCCATTATGTAGGATGCTTTCGGGTCCCCCCTACGGTTAGAGTGTAATTGACGTTCACACCACTGTCGTAAATACATATTACCAAGGGCGTAGATTATAGGGGGTTGCCGAATATAAATATATATATACACACACGTTACTATAATGCTAGGGGGATGGGGTCAGTGTTCACTGCAATCCTCTCCCCCACCCCCCCAATGTTCAACGTAAACCAACGCCCTTGCATATTACGTTTTGGGCCCCCTCGGTGGAGGTGCTTTTGTTGACAACCTTAAGTCAGACGAGGATAAATCATCTCGGCTATCAGGTGTCGTAATATTATTATTATTATCGTGATATCTGACACGAACAGTAACCTGCAAGGATGGAAGCAATTTTGTTGAAATACTGCTTGCGTTTACAGAACTATTGTTTCCCAAGCGTTTGGCGTATGTGTGTAATCGAATAAACTGTTCTTTGCGACATGACAGACACATATTGTACAAAACATACATTAAACAGTGTAATTTATTATTGGAGCTGAGATCTATGGTGTCATTGCAGGAATCGATGTCAACTTCACTGCAGTCAACGTTTTCCTCCTCGGAAGTAGGAGAGACTGCAGGCGGTGCGTGTTCCTTCTTAAGAGTCGAGATCACCTGGCGCTTTTGATTGCTGAAAAAAAATTCCAATAAAATGTTGTAAAATTAGTTTCAGAACTAAAGATGTAGATGTCTTCAAAGTAAACATGCATGCCCAGACAATACTGTGCACTGTGGCAGTAAATGTTTGTACAAGAACTGCACACAACTCGGAATAGGTAACGAAACACCTAGTTATAACATATAAGTACCTACATTACCGGTAACGTTACACAATTTGGATTCCCTGGGCCCTGACACAAATGTCAACTTGTTTGGCAAGCTAGCCAACATAGTTACACTGCAATCGACGAGATAGGTAACGTTACTGCTAATAATTGCTTTGTCCGAGTGTGTTCTAATCTAGTAAGTTTGCTAACATTAGAGATATCTAGCTAACAGTAGCGGCTAAACTTATCAAAATGGGCTGATCCAGCCTATGATCAAAAACTAGCGAGTCAACAACTTTGCTAACTCATAGTCGTATAAACAACAAACAAGCGCTAACACAAGACTTAACACGTCGGTTAAGGTTAGCGTTAATAAGTCATGACTTACTACTCCAACAGCAAGAATGCCAGCTCGGCATCTGACTTGCATCCTTTAGTCTCTTTTAGCTCTCGCCAACGAGTCAAAGCAGGTCCAATATTTACTCTTGTCCGTAATCTTGTTCGGTCACTCTCTCTTTTTCTTTTCCTCGCTTCCTCCGACAACATCTTCTTTGGTCTCTCCGCCTCTTCGGCCATGATCTGCGCTCAACCATTGACAGTATATTACCTTAAACTCAATTTTGAAAATCCCGGTTAGCTCGTGCTCACTTAAAGACTACGTGGTGCCGTAAAGCATTTTGTAGTTCTCGCGAGATGTTTCGGGGGCAAAGTGTCCCTACATCGTTTTTTTTTATTTAATATTTTTTATTATAATTTCACACAAAAACATTATGGCATCATACAAAACATAAAAAACACTGGCAATTGAACTTCAAGTGAAGACTTATTTAAAAAAAAACAAGCAAACGAACCGACAAATGAGGAAATAATAAGAGAAAAAAAATATCTCAAATGTCAGGGTTTTTTCGCAAGTTCAAAATCATCAATCAACGCCCGTACATTTTTTTGGCATTCTATTTTGTCATATATTTCAATGATACAAAATAAACGCAAAACATCACCTTTTTGAACATACTTCCACGGGGCCTAGTTGTTATCCATTTACATTTGTGTATAAAACATTTCCCGGGAGCAAGAGAATGTTAACAACAAATTCTGCTTTCTTGTCTATCATTAGGGTTCCAAATATAATATTATTCTGTTAAATGGAGCTAGTGGAAATTTTGCATGGCCAGCTAATCATATCCTCCCAGAAAAAGAAAAAAAAACCACCATAAAAACAGTTCACCGTAGTCTCTAAATCATCATCGCAAAAAACATAATTATTGTGGTCCACGTTAAATCTTTTTCTGAAAAATGGATTGGAGGGGTAAAAATTATTGAGTATTTTGAAATGAACTGCTTTGATTTCAGGGACAACTGGAAAGGTCATATAATTGGTAGGCGATTTCTTAATAATTGGATATGAGTAAAGTTTTGCTATTGCGTTTCTGCCTGATTGTATAGGGTAAATCATGCAATTGTCCAGTCATGAAGTCATGCCAATCAAAAACAAGGGATGGGGACTTTAATAGATCTATTGACTACACACACCATTAGCAGGCCTACTCTGTTATTATAATACCACTAATAATGATACTACTAATAATAGTAATGCTAATATAATATGGTAAAGCAAAGTCCTATACAAGGTTCCTATATGACGTGTTGGGACCTATCATTACAACTAGCATTGGTGTTGTGTGACTGATTAGTAGGCCTACTCTGTTATTATAATACCACTAATAATAAAAATAAATATATAATATGGCGAAGCAAAGTTCGCAGCAATTTGTTTTTCAAAAAGCCGTGTTTGGGAGAAGACGTGAGTGACGACATTTCTGACATAAACATAAGGTTACAATGTTGGTTTTGGGCTGGAGATACGGCTGCATATGGTTTCCTGGTACAGCATTTCAATTTTTCTCTTGCTCTTCTTCTGATGCCAAAGTATCACTCCCTGTTGAGGAATTAAACTGTTTTCTTTGTAATGGATTTTAAACAAAAGAGACGATGATGAATATATACGTACTGTATTCTCTTTTTTGTAATCCTATGAAGACCGTTGTATTAATGTAGGTCTACAAGGTAGGCCCATATCCCATTTACATTTTTTAATCTTTTTTGTTTGCCTGTTGATATCCTAAGTTTGTAATGATAAGTTGAAATTGTATGTACATTTAATATTGTCTGTTTTTAATTAGTATTTTAGTGTGACAGGATTCTGTTAGACTGTTTTTGAAAAATAACAGATTAGTAAAATATAAGAAGTAAGATCTTTGGTTGGTATAATAAATATTTTAAATTTAAAAAGTTGAATTGGAATCATGTAATGTCTTCAATAAACTAAAGGTTTGGGGGCCATCTTTACTGCCGACCTCTCTTTTGCCCGTCTCTCCCGCCTTTAGGCTATATTCTGTATTCTTCTTCATCTCCCTCTTTTCTTCGTGTTCTTTTTACGTTTGATTCCCTCTTAAATCCCTATGCCCTTCTCTTTCCTTCACTTCGTGTCTGGTGTGTTTTGATAACCCCCTCTGCAGCGCTCGTGCAAGTGACGTGACGGAACCATGATGGAACACCGGTGGCGCCTCGGGCCACAAGCTGCTGCGGCGAGAGCTCGAGACGCATCCACCTAGTACCAGCCTCCGTGTGGTTCAGTCAGACGGTGGAAATCGCTTGCAACAGAGCGGACACCCGCCGGAACAGCGCAAATAAACCGCGATTGGAACGTGAACATGTGTCATAGTTTGACTTGTCTTGTCTGAAGTTATTACCGGAGTAAAACAATTTGTATTGATACAAGTTAGTTCAAGGCGGTTTGCTTGTATCACTCGTTTAGATCTGTTTCGGCAAGCGTTCGACGTTTGCGCATGGTGGCGCACCGGACGTCTTTTTTGTCCGACCGAATTGCTCCACTGCAAACGTATTTTTGGGAGATTTAAATTGTAACCCAGGGCCGTTTTCCTCATACTTTTTTAAAGTAATTAGCAATAAGCGTTTTCAATAACCGGAATACTCCGCGTGGATTAGTTGTGCTCTCTTACAGCGTGGGAGGCGCGGTGTTGATAACGTGAAGATGGGGCTCGGGTTTAAGTTCTCCTGGTTGTTCTGGGCTTGCGTTGGAAGTATAGTGGACACCTACGACATCGACTTGGAGGAAAGGTATCACGAAAAAACAATATCCCCAAAATATATATGTGTTTTTTATTTTATTTTTTGCATTTTAACCTGACACAGTTGAGTTAAGGACCAATTCTCTGGGATGTATAAGCTACTTTCAGTTTTACAAATCGGCAAACTGTGCTTCAATCGAAAAATAAACAGGTTTATTTCATTGAAATCATTTAGCTTTAGAATATAACTTTTATAGATGATGAGCGCGTCGCCAGGAATACATGGCGGTTCTATTAGTTTACCTGTAGACACATGCTAAAAATAAAAAAAATAAAACGTTTCTAAACTGATCTTAGTTGTTTCCTGGCATTTCTTTTTAAAGAAATAGATTGTTATTAGTTATGCACTAAATAATATATTTTTTGCACATAAGCATATATAGAAAAATATGATTGGCAAATCATACGTTGGCAAAAATATTAACGTTTCCTGTTTATAGCGTGTTGTCAGGGGAACAACCAATTAGACGGAAGACAACACGGAATTAGAACGGCTGGAAAAGTTTAATCCGTAGACTTGGG
>CM030188.1:2197716-2210216 GCA_017639675.1 Aplochiton taeniatus | reverse complement strand
ACCAAACTGACCTCTCTGCTCTGGGGTAGAGTAGGGGTTGGGGTTGTTCTTGATTGTTCTTGAGAGTCCGCTGCCATTTTCTTCTGTGCACAGAAGAACTCAGCCAAATACACTGAATAAGAATACATTGAACTGAGTTCAACTACTCAATAAAGTGAGTTCATGTATAGTAGATTATACCACTCAGAAGGTTAATAATAGATCATACAAAACATGCATCGAAGAATACTTACATTACAGAGAGTCAAACAGTTTGGTTTGTAACAGCATAAGACTCCGCTAAATCTCCGTTCAGCATATTGGCGTATTAACTGAGTGGTGAGTAGCGCCATCTTGTGGTTAAGAATATTAACTGCTGCCAAGCAGTAGCAGCGTCGTCTTCTCCTCTGCGTGTCACACTTAAGAATTAAAAAAACTGTTCTGTTTTTTAGCGTGTTTACCACCCCTCCCATCCCTCTCTCCTCCCCCCTTCACCAACCCTCCCATCCCTCTCTCCTTCCTGGAGGGTTTCCTCTGTAAGATGAGTATAAAAGATGACAGGGCTTCTGCCCTTTGACCTTCGACCTCCTCACACCCTCAGAACCCCCCCCCCCCCCCCCCCCCCACACACACACACACACACATGAAAAAACTCTTCCCATCTTCAAACCCCCCAGTATCCGACTCCCCACACCTCCTCTCCGATCACCCCTACCCTCCCCCCTTGGAGGCAGGCCCATCGGCCAAGAGGATGGGTTAGGGTGGGGGGGAAGATGGGGGGTCGGGGGTATGACCAGACCATGCCACCCGGTTGGACTCCACATCTTTGACCCACCAGCACATAACACCACTCTGTGACACTTTAAAGACCAGGGATGGCTCTGCTTGGTCCTTATTATTAGACTTATATTTAGTATATTACATATTAGTATATATCTTTAGTAGGCCTATATGTTTTTTATTCATTGATTTTGGTTTTGTCAAATTAAAAGTAATATTAAGGCGCAGGTTATTAGTATCTTAAGGCTTACAGTTCAGGACTATTTTTGTTTTTGATTTTGAGACTGAGTGGAAGGAAAGTTTTAGCGGCACCTAACGATCACACCTGCCGAATACGATGCCACAGTTTGGGGTTCGTGGCGGCGCCGTGACCGGGGTCGAAGTTCAAGGTGGCGGAGTTATTTTTCCAGAGCTCTGGGCTCCTGACAAAGTCTTCCTGTTTCCTGAAGAAAGGCAACCACCGCTCAGCTCCGGTAAAGGAGGAGGATCTGGAAGCGGGAGTCGAACAGTGGAGAAACGGGACGTGTCGTCCAATAAGTCTTTGCTCATCCGCGAGACTCATACACTCTTCAGTAACGATGTAAGTGCTAGCGTCTAATTATTTAAATCTACTTAGGGTTAGGGTAGGCACACATTATTATTTCAAAAGTGTCTATTATTTTGTATTTGACTAATTAAGCTAAAACATAATTTACTGTAGGTAGCCTAATCAATTTATTTGTAATGTATTCAATCTTTATTCATTCAGTTTCATTTCGTATAAATATCTTAAAATAAAGGAAGAAAGAATATAAAAAAATCTGCCTCCAACAGTTTGATGGAAAATCGAGACAGACCGTGAACTGTGAAAACCTTCAACTGACCAACGGTAAGATGGGTTGAAAAAAATGAATATTGAATTAATACTAACATTGTAAACATTTCACATGTTTTCACATGAATACACAAACACTAGGGAACTTTAACATAAACGATGAGCATGGTGTTGATATTTACGACAAAAGGTTTGATAAAGTTTTACTGCGCGTTTTCAAATAACTCACACAAGGTCTTTTTTTTTGTTTTGCAGTCGAAAAAACAGCTGCCTACTGGTGTTTGCCTCAACAACAGTACCCGTGTATGTCCACAAGGGGAAGCTACAGCTCTACTACTCCATTGGAATCAGTGAGTATTATCAAATATACTCTAAGTATAATATATATATGCAGAAAACTGGATACAATACAATATATGCGATACATAGATCAACCGCTCATTGATTTTAAAATCCCTGTAGGGCAGTTATTAGTGTTGATGAGTTAGTCATATGATATTATCAGGTCTCTTTCAGGCCTATACGATTGCACAATCAGGGTGTGAAAAGTGTGTTGACCCCCTCAAGCTAGCTGAAGCTGTTGGCTGAGGTTATCAAAATAGTAGCTGACACCAACTATATTGGGTTGTGTGTGTGTGTGTGTGTGTGTGTGTGTGTGTGTGTGTGTGTGTCTGTGTGTGTGTGTGTGTGTGTGTGTGTGTGACAGCTAACATGTGGCCCTCTAACCGTACCTCCTGGGCAGTCTGTTGTCCTTCCAACACAATCAGTGTGAATTAAGCCTCAGGGTGAGACAGAGGGAGGAAGAGAGGGAGGAAGAGAGGGAGGAAGAGAGGGAGGAAGAGAGGGAGGAGGGGATGTGTGGATGGAGGGAGGGATGGATTGGATGGAGGGATGGAGGGATGGAGGGAGGGAGGGATGGAGGGAGGGAGGGAGGGAGGGAGGGAGGGAGGGATGGAGGGATGGAGGGAGGGATAGATGGAGGGATGGAGGGAGGGATAGATGGAGGGAGGTAGGGATAGATAGGGCAGGGCCTCCTGGTGACTGGATGGAGGGATGGAGGGAGGTAGGGATGGAGGGAGGGATAGATGGAGGGAGGTAGGGATAGATAGGGCAGGGCCCCCTGGTGACTGGATGGAGGGATGGAGGGAGGTAGGGATGGAGGGATGGAGGGATGGAGGGAGGTAGGGATGGAGGGATGGATGGAGGGAGGGAGGGATGGAGGGATGGAGGGAGGCATAGGGCCCCCTGGTGACTGGATGGAGGGATGGAGGGAGGGACAGATGGAGGGATAGATAGGGCAGGGCCCCCTGGTGACTGGATGGAGGGATGGAGGGATGGAGGGAGGGACAGATGGAGGGATAGATAGGGCAGGGCCCCCTGGTGACTGTCTCTTCACATCATGATAATAGGTTTGTTTTCTACATTTTGTGTCTCTTCCTCTTTTCCCTCTCAGAGTTCTGTTCATCCTCTCACTCCCCTCCTCATCTACAACGACAAACTCTTTCCCCCTGCTTCACTCTCTCCCCCCTCTCTCCCTCCCTCTCTCCCTCCCTCTCTCCACCCCTCTCCTACACAATATGCCTCCCACACCCAACCAATAAGCTTGCAGACATCAACAGGCCACGCCCCTTCCGCATACTTGCAGGCTGACGCCCACTCCGGGACACCGCCTCGTTTCCATGGCGACAACACCCACAGGTGAGACGCAGAGATCAGAGACCACACCCCCAGCTGTCCCTCACTTTGTCAAAAGTCACATCTAGACAACACCTCTTCATTTCCGCTTGGATTTAAGTTAAATAAAGTTTCTTTTCCCCCTGGTTGCCACTTTGATTGAAGTTTTAAAAAAACTTCATTTTTTGGATAGAGGGATTGTTCTTAGATAGAGGGATTTGTTTGAAGGGCTGGTTCACTGATCACCCTGCTCTCATACATTTTCAGTGACCACTTCCTCTAAAATAAATGAGACAGACTGTTTTCGTTGGAGTGGTCACTGAAAATATTCAGAGGAGACCATAAAGATCCCCTGTCTATAATCACATAACCAACAACCTGATCTCATCTATAGTTTACATCCCTCTTTTCCAATAAAGACAGGACCACCTTTCCCGGACCCAACCCAACCGAGGGCAGCCCCAGGGACACCCTCTCCCTTCCCATCTCCAGGCCCAGGGACACCCTCTACCTCCCCATCTCCAGGCGCAGGGACACCCTCTCCAGGCCCAGGGACACCCTCTACCTCCCCATCTCCTGGCCCAGGGACACCCTCTCCAGGCCCGGGGACACCCTCTACCTCCCCATCTCCAGGCCCAGAGACACCCTCTCCAGGCCCAGAGACACCCTCTCCAGGCCCAGGGACACCCTCTCCAGGCCCGGGGACACTCTCTCCCTCCCCATCTCCAGGCGCAGGGACACCCTCTCCAGGCCCAGGGACACCCTCTCCAGGCCCGGGGACACCCTCTCCCTCCCCATCTCCAGGCCCAGGGACACCCTCTCCAGGCCCCTGCAGATGTGCGGTCCCCCAGGGTGCACATTAAGAAGCCGCTGAACGCCTTCATGCTCTACATGAAGGAGAAGAGGACGGAAGTTCTGCAGGAGGGCCTGCTCACAGAGAGTGCAGCCATTAACAGGACTCTAGGACGCAGGGTAGGAGTATAACCCTAACCCTAACCCCAACCTCAACCCTAACCCATTAACAGGACTCTGGGACGCAGGCTAGGAGTATAACCCTAACCGTAACCCCAACTCTAACCCATTAACAGGACTAGGTTGCAGGGTAGGACCCTAACCCTAACCCATTAACAGGACTCTGGGGCACAGGGTAGGAGTATAACCCTAACCCATTAACAGGACTCTGGGGTGCAGGGTAGGATGGTATAGGCCCCAATGTATGTGTGTGTGCGGTAGGCTTTTACATGCGACAGTGTATGTGTGTGTGTATGGTAGGCTTGTACAGGCCCCAGTGTGTGTGTGTGTGTGTATGGTAGGCTTGTACAGGCCCCAGTGTGTGTGGTAAGGTTGTCTCTCTCTCTCTGCAGTGGAACAGCCTGTGCACTGAGCAGCAGTCTAAATACTATGACCTGGCACACCAGGAGAGACTGCTTCATATGACCCTGTACCCAGGCTGGTCGGCTAAAGACAACTACGTAAGACCAATACATGATAAAACAACTTTATTCAATAACAACTTTATTAAATCAGATAATTACGTGAAACAACTTTATTAAATCAGATAACTACGTAAAACAACTTTATTAAATCAGATAACTACATAAAACAACTTTATTAAAAAACAACTACATAACTACATTTAAATATAATTACACACCATAACTACATTTAAATATAATTACACACCATAACTACATTTTCTTTCCTGGTGTTTCAGGGAAAGAAGAAGAGGAGGGATAACATCAAAGGAACTAAAGTATGAAACCATATTCCTCTCATCCCTCCATCCCTCTCTCTAATTAAAGGGAACTACAGTATGAAACCATATTCCTCTCATCCCTCCATCCCTCTCTCTAATTAAAGGGAACTAAAGTATGAAACCATATTCCTCTCATCCCTCCATCCCTCTCTAATTAAAGGGAACTAAAGTATGAAACCATATTCCTCTCATCCCTCCATCCCTCTCTCTAATTAAAGGGAACTAAAGTATGAAACCATATTCCTCTCATCCCTCCATCCCTCTCTCTAATTAAAGGGAACTACAGTATGAACAGAACTATGTGACATTGAGCTGTGATTTTAACATTTAAGATTGTGTGGTTTGTTAGATTGCGTCCTGAGTGTTAAAATGTGTGTGTGTGTGTGTGTGTTTGTATATATATACATATAATTTTAAACCCTGTGGTTCTTGTTTTCTTCTCCTCCAGAAAAGCAGTTGGACTGAGACAAGAGGACACTGCTTCTAGACGAATCTGAACACACACACACACACACACACACACACACACACAAAACACACACGTGACATGGCCATGCATCAAATAAACTAGTGTGTGTGTGTGTGTGTGTGTGTGTGTGTGTGTGTGTGTGTGTGTGTGTGATGTCTTCACGTCTCCGTTTACTTTTCCTGCAAACAACGTTGCTTAGTAACCAATAAAACGATTTTGTTTCCAATGCTAGAAAGCTGCTTTGGTAAAAAATAGTGTTTTTTATTATCAAAACAGATTGATGTGACAAAACGTTAATATTAAAGTTGAACATTTCAATTCAAGTAAAATGAAGAAGATGACCAAACAATCACAAAGTGAACCAAAACATATTTTGGTGCAAAACAGGAAGAATAATTAATAAAGACCAGCTGAGGAACCTTTGGAGATCAGTAACACTAACCCTGGTACATCCAGTACAAAGGTTCCTCTGGCACCCACACAGCGAAACCTTTGGAGATCAGTAACACTTACAGGAGAGTCCGATCAAAGATAAAGGACAGCTGAGGAACCTTTGGAGATCAGTAACACTAACCCTGGTACATCCAGTACAAAGGTTCCTCTGGCACCCACACAGCAGCAGCCTGTTGACTGACAGTGAGCCAGCATGTTTTCAAAATGGATTCAGGAGGTTCTTTTGCCAGTGATCTGACATGTTACCAAGACAACACTTTGCACAGAGCCCAGCCTTGAGGTTAGCTACAGAGAAAGAATGGTACTTTGTAGTCAGAAACAACTATGGTTTGTAGCCAGAAACAACAGTGGTTTGTAGCCAGAAACTACTGTAGTTGGTAGCCAAAAACTACAGTGGTTTGTAGTGAGCCAAACAACTTCCATTAAGAACCGTTAGGTAAAACTGTTCCATTGAGTAGGGAAGTCTGGATCCCCCTTACTAACTGACCCTGAGGGTTCTCTGTAAGTCACTATGTCTCCAGGTAGATGCAAACACTGCTCCACTTCCTGTTAGCTCAGAGATTCTAGAACGGTCCGGTTCAATAGAACGGTCCTCCAGGGTTCTAGAACTGTCCGGTTCAATAGAACGGTCCTCCAGGGTTCTAGAACTGTCCGGTTCAATAGAACGGTCCGGTTCAATAGAACGGTCCTCCAGGGTTCTAGAACTGTCTGGTTCAATAGAACGGTCCTCCAGGGTTCTAGAACTGTCCGGTTCAATAGAACGGTCCTCCAGGGTTCTAGAACTGTCCGGTTCTACGTCCGGGTAAACAGCTGAGGGGCAAAGTCAGCAGTTCATTGGTCGATCCTGGAGTGATGGCCGTGAAGCACCCTCTGATTGGTCAATACAGTCAAGGCGAGGCAGCATGCCAGCTTCTGATAGCAGGAAACAGGAGTGGTGGGGAGAGGTTTCAAAGGCAGACGTTTTATTGGTCAACACTGGAGTGGCGGCAGCAAGACACTCCCCCATTGGTCAGCACTGTGGTGGGAGGGGACTGAAGAGGCCTTGACTCCCCCTCCTCCTCACTGGGGCCCCTCCCTCTGCACCATGGAGTAGTGCTCACAGGGCGTGCGGGTGCAGGAGGGGGGCAGGGAGACGGGCCAGCAGAACACCACCGGCACCACACCCTGCACGTTACGCTCCAGGAAGTGGAAGACACAGTTCCACCACGTTTTGGAGAGGTAGTTGTGAGGGTCTTCACGCAGTGCCTGGAGAGAGAGAGAGAGAGAGAGAGAGAGAGAGAGAGAGAGAGAGAGAGAGAGAGAGAGAGAGAGAGAGAGAGAGAGAGAGAGAGAGAGAGAGAGAGAGAGAGAGATTTCTGATTTCTGAGAGTTTTGGGGTTTACTTTAATTTGAATTTGGGGTTTGAATTAAACTCAATGATGAAAAGCAGTGAAAACCTGTCTTTTACTGTGTGTGTGTGTGTGTGTGTGTACCTACATATGTGTGTGTGTGTGTGTGTGTGTACCTACACGTGTGTGTGTGTGTGTGTGTGTGTGTGCATGCGCACGCACATGTACCGAAAAGTGTATGTGTACCTACATGTGTGTGTGTGTGTGTGTGTACCTACATGTGTGTTGGCCATAGTGTGATACCACCAGAATATTCTGGAGGTGACGAAGTAGCCAATCACCACGTCGATGCTGTAATGCTCGTGACCCAAGAGGATGCAGACCACACCCGAAACGCTTAGCAACCAGCACAGCCAATGGTAGTACCACATGTGACGTGGAGAGTCTGTAAGCAACAAACAAACAAAGATGAAGTCTTATCTCAATATTTGATCAACTTTATATACATTTAAACACACCTGAAAAGTGTACAGTGTGTTTGTGTGTGTGTGTGTGTGTGTGAGGGGGGGGGGGGGGCTAGTCAATTAGTTAAAATGCCCATCCCTTGATAAAGAGGTAGGACAGGGTCAGCATGACAGTGTGTGTGTGTGTGTGTGTGTGTGTGTGTGTGTGTACTCACACTCCTCGATAAAGCGGTAGGACAGCATAGGCATGACTGTGTGTGTGTGTGTGTGTGTGTGTGTGTGTGTGTGTGTGTGTGTGTGTGTGTGTGTGTGTGTGTGTATGTGTGTGTACTCACACTCCTTGATGAAGAGGTAGGACAGGGTCAGCATGACAGTGTGTCCACTGTACAGGAAGTCACCACACATCAGGTGGGGACCGGTGGTGATTGACAGCCCTCCTCCCGAAATCAGACGTAAGATCCTCCACACCTTCCCTGTGGAGTCGTTATAGAGCTACACACACACACACACACACACACACACACACACACACACACACACACACCAGATCATTAATAAAAGGTTATACTATCGTATCAGATAATTCATAAATGTTATCCTATCATAGAGACCACCCTTAAGATCCCAGTCGTCGTCATAGAACTACAAACACACACTAGAGACTACTGTATCTAAAAAGACTACAGAGACAGAAACGTGTGTGTGTGTGTGTGTGTGTGTGGGTGTGTGTGTGTGTGTGTGTGTGTGTGGGTGTGTGTGTGTGTGTGTGTGTGTGTGGGTGTGTTACCTTGGGAGCGCACACCATGTGTCTTCCGGGCACGGGCAGCGTGGTGACGTACATGGTGACACAGCGGTACATATAGAGAGTACCAATGAGGAAGAAACAACGCCGCGCTATGATGGACCTGGGATAGGGGGGGGGGGGGGGGGGGGAGAGAGAGAGAGAGAGAGAGGGGGGGGGGGGGGGGGTGAAGAGATGAAGACAATACATTCAAAGACTGAGAATGTTCAAAGTAGAACCAGCGTTCTATGTAAGGCAGCATTCCAAAGACTTCCACTTCCTGATTGTAGACAGATACCTGCTAAGCTGCAGCTGTCTTAGCTTAGCCAGCTGCTAGTATGTTAGCTTAGCTAGCTGAACGTATCTTAGCTTCGCCAGCTGCTAGTACGTTAGCTTAGCTAGCTGAACGTATCTTAGCTTAGCCAGCTACTAGTATGTTAGCTTAGCTAGCTGAACGTATCTTAGCTTAGCCTGCTGCTAGTATGTTAGCTCAGCTAGCTGCGGGTATCTTAGCTTAGCCAGCTGCGATGTTAGCCAACTAGTAGCACAGTAGAACTCAATCTGTTTATAATGCTAGTTTCTCGACATTAGTGTCGTGTAGCTACAAGGCTTATGTTTCTGTTTTAATTTAGCAGTGATGTCAACACAATAGACTTCACTCTGTTAATATGCTAGTTTACCACCAGAAATGAATCATGTCACTACAGTAAATATCACTCTGTTTCTAAGCTAATTTATTTTCTTTAGCATAGCAGCTACAGTACTATTGACATCACTACAGTAGATCTTGTGTTTAAAGTCACTACAGTAGAGCTTGTGTTTAAAGTCACTACAGTAGACGTTACTTGTGTTTGAGGAACAGCCATTGGATGAACCAGAAGGCACACAGTAGATCTCACATGTGTTTGAGGAACAGCCATTGGATGAACCAGAAGGCACACAGTAGATCTCACTTGTGTTTGAGGAACAGCCATTGGATGAACCAGAAGGCACACAGTAGATCTCACTTGTGTTTGAGGAACAGCCATTGGATGAACCAGAAGGCACACAGTAGATCTCACTTGTGTTTGAGGAACAGCCATTGGATGAACCAGAAGGCACACAGTAGATCTCACTTGTGTTTGAGGAACAGCCATTGGATGAACCAGAAGGCACACAGCAGCAGGCCGTTGACCTCTGTGACTGTGAAGGCCCAGGGCACGCGGTCCAGGTAGTCGAAGAACTTGTCAGGCAGCGGCGGGCTGACGGACTTGTCAGGCACCCTCTCGTGGATGAAGGTGATGATGACGGTGGTCATGAAGAGGTTGAAGAGGGCGTAGACGAACGCCACGCCCGTCCGCCACCATTCGCTGGGCAGCGGGTTGGCCCGCCCCTCGGGCAGGGTGATCTTGACGTAGTCGCGCTGCCGTCTCAGGCCTTGGTGGAGGGAGCGGATCAGGCCATGCTTGCCGACGCCTCGGGTCTTCTGGTCGCCGCGGCCACCGCCCCGATCGTCGGGGGCGGGGTCTGAGGTAGCGGTTGCCGCCGAGGTGGAAGGGCGGGCGGGGTTGCCGTTGGCGACGCGGGAGGGCGGGGGAGGGGTCTCCATTTCCTCGGAGATCTCCAGGTGAGCCGTGTCGTCGTCGTTGATCAGTTCCGAGGCGGCCATGGCAACCGCCCTTCACAAACTCCTGAGTGTCCAATCAAGAGCTCCGAACGAGCCGCTTGCCCAATCAAAAGCCTGACCAATTACGCTAGTCCAACAGCTTGTTGAGGTGTGGAAGATCGCCAGTTCCCTCTTAGCTAATCAGGAGGCTCCTATGCTACTGTTTAGGGATCCAGTAGATCACAGTCAGGTCAGGTCAGGTCAGGTCAGGAGCCAATCAGTGTGTCCGCTGTCTGTCAGGAGCCAATCAGTGTGCCCGCTGTCTGTCAGGAGCCAATCAGTGTGCCCGCTGTCTGTCAGGAGCCAATCAGTGTGCCCGCTGTCTGTCAGGAGCCAATCAGTGTGCCCGCTGTCTGTCAGGATTCAACAGGTCTTCACTGACGGGCTGGAGAGGGAGCTGGAACACAAAAACAAACATTACCACGCAAGTACGAAGACACACACACACACACACACACACACACACACATATATATAAACAGTGTGTCCTGATTAGGACTGCTTTCATGTCACTCTCTCTCTCACAGGGGATTGCGTAATAGAAGGGAATGTTCATCACACTGTAAGCCAAGAGAGACACACCCTTAGCACACCCATTTATCGTAACTTACAACACAGAGGTTATTGAACTGAACACACACACACACACACACACACACACACACACACACACACACACACACACACACACACACACACACACACACACACACACACACACACACACACACACACACACACACACACACACACACACACAAGGTTGTGAAGGCCTGGAAGCACAACTGATACTTTTAAACAAGTTGCAGTCAACATTGAGAGACACACACACGCACACAGTCATGTGAAATGCCAGCGGTTCTGCAGTATGGGTAGGTATTTGACAGCTTTGAGCAATAGGGCCTCACTCTACAAACAACAACAAGGATGTATGGAGAAAAGCTAAAGTCTACGGACACACAGGTTTGGTTACAACGCGTTGCCCCCCTGCCCCCCCCCCCCCCCCCCCCCCCCCCCACTCCCCTCCCCTCCCCCTCAACAGGTTTGACTTGGAGACAAAAAAGGCTTCTGAAAGCGCCGATAGTCCGTGACAATCAGCCAACACCGAGCGGCACCTGGGACCAAAACATGTTTCAAATGTCGGGAGTTTGAAAGAGACACGCGCTGACTAGATGAAGTCTTGACGAGGGAAGACTCCACAACGAAAGAAAGACATAAAAACAGCTAAATAGGCTAGCCCGTATAGCTACACTATGGGGTTCGAATGGGCTATTTGTGACTGGTTAGTCAAAAAGGATGTAGAAATGGACAAAATACATGTCAAATGATATGTAATATATCTGGTTCACCTATTGATGAAGGCTATCGTTCCATTTATTAACATAGTCAATCAATAATCGATATCGCTTTAGCCAAAGTATGTAAGCTTACTCTCTCTTCAACTTTTAAATGTAAACATCTTTATAGTTTATAGAAAGATCATCCATAAATCAGCACACCAGTGATGAGTTATAAGGCTGCCCTCTGCATGGCCTTTTCCCTTAATAACAAATTCAAGGTTGTCAAGGTTTCCAAAACAGCTTAATCAGTTTAATTACGATCGCATGAACTCAATTTACTGGAAAGATTCGCCAGCAAGGAGAGGAAAAGCGATTTCTGTGGGACAGCCAAACAAGTTGTTGAGCAACTAACCCTTAACATTTAAAATATAGGATACAATAATGTCAACCAAAACCAAGACCAACTGGTACAAACGTAAGCAGAGAGAGCGTGTTGAAAACCTGAGGTAGATGTTTAAACAGAAGCCAGATCTCTACGAAGATAGAATCAGGAAATGCCGCTAAAACTCCCCACACCTGCCCAAATGCAAAGGTAAGCTAGTAGTACGCGGCGTTCGCAACAAACTGGGAAAATAAGCAACCAAAACTAAATAAATCATTCCCGTTTGCCTACCTAATAAACCGTACAAAATGTAACGTTACCACTTATTCTTACCTGTTGTCGCGGGGCAATCTTATCTCTAAACTTCCCTTCTTCTGTCTGTCTTTGCATCTCATTAGCAGCACTGAGTTTCGACCTGGGTTAGTGACAAGTGAGAAGCAGCAACACCCCGGGCCCATTGCACAAACCAAATTTGGGTGGCCCATTTCCGCTCACAGGCCCTCCTCTAAACTAAGTGGTTCGAAAGACACACCTATCGTTGAAATTGTTTTCCAGAAGTCTCCAGCCTTTTTCAATGGTCCAGTGAAAACTTTGGCCAGGGAAAGTTCAGCCCGCCCCCCGGGACTTAAACCAAGAACCTTATCTCCAGCTGCCAAGACAGTTCTCGTCGTGTTTCCACAAAAACAGTACTAACT
>CM030188.1:2180216-2182716 GCA_017639675.1 Aplochiton taeniatus | reverse complement strand
GTCCTCTTTCTTCATCCCTCCATCCCTCCATTCATTTCAATCTCTATGAAAGAAACATCCCTCTCTCTCTCTCTCTCTCTCTCTCTCTCTCTCTCTCTCTCTCTCTCTCTCTTTCTCTCTCTCTCTCTCTCTCCTTTCCATCTCCCTTTCTCTCCTTCTTTCTCTCTTTCCTTCTCTCCTTCTCTCTCCCACTTTCTTCTTCTCTCTCTCCTCCCCTCTCTCTCTCCTCCCCTCTCTCTCCGCCCTTCTTGTCACCCCTCCATCCATCGCCTCTTCCTCCCCCCTCTCTCTCTCCCTCTCTCTCTCATTCCCTCTGACAGAGGTGAAGTCTGGCTTTGGACGAAGATATTGATGATGAGGAAGAGGCTGCCAGCAGGGAGGTGTGTGGTTTAGAATGACGTGATGATGATGATGATGATGAGGTAGACAATAGAGTGGACAGTGATGATGATGACGATGATGATGGTGGTGGTTGAGCGGAACCGGGATCCCGGAGGGTGCGACAGCTTAAACCCTCCCCGCAGTCACAGCGCTGGAACAGTTCCAGGGCCTGGTGTCCCTTCTTGCGGTGTCGCGTGCAAACCTGTCCCTCCAGCAACACAGGCTTGCAGATACGGGCCCAGAAGTGACGGGCACAGCAGAGGCCCTGGGAGCAGTCAGCAGAACGCAGGCAAGGGTCACTTACCTGACCTATAGAACACACACACACACACACACACACACACACACACACACACACACACACACACACACACAACATGTCAGTAACAATCAGGGGTCACCCACCTGACCTAGAACACACACACACATACATAGAACATGTTACTAACAATACCTAGAACACACACACACCATGTTACTAACAATAGCAATACTATTTTATTAAAATTTGCATTTTATGAAAATGTACATTTTATTACGTTAACATTTCAAAAACATTAACATTTTATTAACATTTTATTAACGTTACAATTTAATAGGGGAGGGAGGGAGAGGGAGGGATGGAGGGAGAGAGGGAGGGAGATGTTTACCTTTGATGGAGGGCTGCTTGGTAACAACCCTCCTCCTCCAGCCCTTCTTCCAGGAGAACGCGGTCGGTCCGTCCAGGGCGGGAATCCGCTGGGAGAGTGAGCCCTCGAGGAGGGAGACACAGACATCTACAGAGAAGTGAGAGGGGAAGAAGAAAGAGAAGGAAAGGGAGGAGAGAACAAAGGAGGAGGGACAGTGGAGCAGAAGTTGTGGAGGGAAGAGAGAATGTAGGATTGAGAGAATGAAAGAAGAAAAAGAGGTAAGTGTTGAGAGAAAAAGAAGGGTTTCTTTTACATATTTACATATTTACATATTTACATATTTTGTAATGCATTACATCATTTTAAAATCTTACAAGCTCTGTTGCATTAAACACAACTTAACAAGAGATGAAACATTTTATAATATTTACAGGGAAGGAATCGATAAAGTTTTCTTCTCTTACTGTCGCTACAGCGGTTGCCGGGGCAGCACATGCCGTCTCTATGGCAACGCCTTTTCCTCCTGCGGCAGTTACGGCAACGGGAGTGCGAGGGGCTTTTGGAGGGCGCGTGACAGAAACTGCCCTCTCTGCATTCTAGATCGCTGTAACATTGGAATACCTGTTAGAAGAACAGAGCGGAGGAGACAGTGGGGGCGGAAGGGCGTGAGCCTCATCTGAATTACTTTTGATATGGACAAGACAAGTCAATCTAGGCAGAGAGCAAGTATTAGTCAACACTTTTATAGATTAGGCAGTCAATGAGGAATGTCCCATCAAGTTGGGCATTTGTTTAAAAAGAAAATATTCAAGAAAAAGGGAGAGTTATTTTAAGGGACCATGCAAGTAGAACACGGTATCAACTGTGCGTTTTAAAACTTTCTAGGGAAAACATTTACAAATGATGATGATCCTATACAACAAATCTCCAATGGTAACAATGCAAAACAATATAGGCTATACATTGGTCTATGTAGCCTACAACTAGGCCTACACATTAGAGTTTTCACGGATGGTTATGAAATATGGCCAATTGTCGAAAGAAGCTGAAATACTGAAAGAAACGCAGGTTCTTACCAGTGACGGGTCTATGCCGGATTGGAGTTCGGAACTCATGTTGACGGGCAGCACGTGATCCCGGAGAATGATGGTTCTGATGGAGTTTAGTTTGACACGCGCATCTACTGTCCACACCGTTAAGCTTAATGTTGCCAAAAGCAACCCGGTGATACTGCACCACACACGCATGCTTGAATTCAAAAGGACGGCGCTGCTGGAAAGAGCACCGACCACTTCACACGTTGTACACAATTAAGCTCTTTAAAAATTCAGTTTTGTCTACTCCAGTCACTTTGAAACCTCAGTCGAAAAGTTTGCTGTTCCTTACAGCCGTCTTCGGCCCTGTCTCGTGCCGGTGTGTGTGTCCGTGATCGTGTTTCGTTCAGTTTAGCAGCCTGGTCCGTTTGGATCCTTAGCTTTATACCCTCTGTT
>CM030188.1:2172716-2175216 GCA_017639675.1 Aplochiton taeniatus | reverse complement strand
ACTTATATATACTACAAACAAACTTACAGTGACATATGCTGCTACCCCTAGCAATACATTGTAGACTATACACTTCTGCATATATATATATATATATATATAATTTTATTGGACATCTTTTAGCTTTAGTATATATGTCTTATCTGTGTTTGAATGTGCACTTTATATGTTTACCGCAAGAGCATGGGAAACGTCTTTTCGATTCCTTTGTATGTCTCGACATGTGAAGTAATTGACAATAAAGCTACTTTGAATGGAAGGGTGGAGGGGATAGGGGAAAAAAAGTAGATGGAATTAAAAAAGTTATGCAATAACATATTGCTGGATCATAACGCCTTTTGCTGTGATCTAAACCATTTCTGGATCATCAAACCTTCTCATCTCTAACATCTGTTTGTTAGTACCCTAACCGGTCAACATTAGACATCTCTGTCTCTCCCGCCATCTTTGTAGTCCTGTCCGCTGAGTAGAAACATCTGTCTCTCCCTCCATCTTTGTAGTCCTGTCTGTCCAGTATAAACATCTGTGTCTCTCCCTCCATCTTTGTAGTCCAGTATAAACATCTCTGTCTCTCCCTCCATCTTTGTAGTCCTGTCTGTCCAGTATAAACATCTGTGTCTCTCCCTCCATCTTTGTAGTCCAGTATAAACATCTCTGTCTCTCCCTCCATCTTTGTAGTCCTGTCTGTCCAGTATAAACTTCTGTGTCTCTCCCTCCATCTTTGTAGTCCAGTATAAACATCTCTGTCTCTCCCTCCATCTTTGTAGTCCTGTCTGTCCAGTATAAACATCTGTGTCTCTCCCTACATCTTTGTAGTCCAGTATAAACATCTCTGTCTCTCCCTCCATCTTTGTAGTCCTGTCTTTCCAGTATAAACATCTGTGTCTCTCCCTCCATCTTTGTAGTCCAGTATAAACATCTCAGTCTCTCCCTCCGTCTTTGTAGTCCTGTCTGTCCAGCTTAAACATCTCTGTCTCTCCCTCCATCTTTGTAGTCCAGTATAAACATCTCCGTCTCTCCCCCATCTTTGTAGTCCTGTCTGTCCAGTATAAACATCTCCGTCTCTCCCTCCATCTTTGTAGTCCTGTCCACCGAGTATAAACATCCGTCTCTCCCTCCATCTTTGTAGTCCTGTCTGTCCAGTATAAATATCCGTCTCTCCCTCCATCTTTGTAGTCCTGTCTGTCCAGTATAAACATCTCTGTGTCTCCCGCCATCTTTGTAGTCCTGTTTGTCCAGTATAAATAACCGTCTCTCCCTCCATCTTTGTAGTCCTGTCTGTCCAGTATAAACATCTCCGTCTCTCCCTCCATCTTTGTAGTCCTGTCTGTCCAGTATAAACATTCGTCTCTCCCTCCATCTTTGTAGTCCTGTCCACCGAGTATAAACATCTGTCTCTCCCTCCATCTTTGTAGTCCTGTCTGTCCAGTATAAATATCCGTCTCTCCCTCCATCTTTGTAGTCCTGTCTGTCCAGTATAAACATCTCTGTGTCTCCCGCCATCTTTGTAGTCCTGTTTGTCCAGTATAAACATCCGTCTCTCCCTCCATCTTTGTAGTCCTGTCTGTCCAGTATAAGCATGGCCGTGCTGTGCTGTCTGTGCCTCTGCCGTCTCGCGGGGAGACGTGTCAGTTCTTCCTGCGTCCTGCTCTCACCACCGTCCACCACTTCCTGTCCGACATACAGAGAGAGGACCTCGGGGTGGTCACTGCTGGAATGCTCACCGCAGGTAGAACACACACACCCGCACGCACACTCACAAAAACACACACACACACACACACACACACACTCACACTCACACTCACACTCACACTCACACTCACACTCACACTCACACACACACTCGCACACTTACACGCTCACACTAACACTCACACACACACTCACAATAACACACACACTCACACGGTCACACTAACACTCACACACTCACACACTCACACACTCACACTCACCATAACACACAGCGACACACAGTCAGTCACACCTCTCCTCTCCTCTCCTCACCTCTCCTCTCCAGATGGGGAGAGAATAAGTTGCTCCACTCCTCTAGACTCTGTACTGAACAAAGACTTCCAGCTGCTCATCAACGCCACCACCTACACCGTCCAATCACAGGTCAGAGGTAAGACTGTAAACCAATCACGTCAAAGATGAGACTGTAAACCAATCACGTCAAAGATGAGACTGTAAACCAATCACGTCAAAGATGAGACTGTAAACCGATCACAAGCCAAAGGTGAGACTGTAAACCAATCACGTCAAAGATGAGACTGTAAACCAATCACAAGACAGAGGTAAGACTGTAAACCAATCACAAGACAGAGGTAAGACTGTAAACCAATCACAAGTCAGAGGCAAGACTGTCAACCGATCAGAAGTCAGAGGAAGGTCTGTAAACCAATTAAGACTCAGATTTAAACCAGTAGTGTACTTACACCGTCCAATCACAAAGCAGAGGTAAGATTGTAAACCAATCACAGGACGGAGATTGAAT
>CM030188.1:2160216-2167716 GCA_017639675.1 Aplochiton taeniatus | reverse complement strand
TGTGTGTGTGTGTGTGTGTGTGTGTGTGTGTGTGTGTGTGTGTGTGTTAACCTGTTTCTTTCCCACTGCGTTGCGGTCGATGCAGTTCTCCACTTGTCTCAGAGACACCCTCCTGTTGACCAGGGTCAGCATCTCCGTTACCTAGGAAACACACACACACACACACACACACACACCCCCACACCCCCCCCACCCACACACACACACACACACACACACACACACACACACTGAGCTTAGATGGAAGTCCGTCCAACCAGAGGCTGTTATTGTAATAATTGTAATAATTGTAATTGTATAAATGTGCGCATAACTTCTTTAGCTAAGCTGATCTCAAAAGTATCCATAGTTTTCTTCTTGAGTTCTGCTATGAACCAAACAAAAAGACTATGACATCATAACCAAACAAAAAGACTATGACATCATAACCAAACAAAAAGACTATGACATCATAACCAAACAAAAAGACTATGACATCATAACCAAACAAAAAGTTGAAATGCTGCACAGGAAAACACACAACCCTCTGGTCATAGCTACTGGGCCTCCTCCCACCATGCATTTGGACCAATCATAGTATGGTCCTAGCTACTGGGCCACCTCCCACCATGCATTTGGACCAATCATAGTATGGTCCTAGCTACTGGGCCACCTCCCACCATGCATTTGGACCAATCATAGTATGGTCCTAGCTACTGGGCCACCTCCCACCATGTATTTGGACCAATCATAGTATGGTCCTAGCTACTGGGCCTCCTCCCACCATGCATTTGGACCAATCATAGTATGGTCCTAGCTACTGGGCCTCCTCCCACCATGCATTTGGACCAATCATAGGATGGTCCTAGCTACTGGGCCTCCTCCCACCATGCATTTGGACCAATCATAGGATGGTCCTAGCTACTGGGCCACCTCCCACCATGCATTTGGACCAATCATAGGATGGTCCTAGCTACTGGGCCACCTCCCACCATGCATTTGGACCAATCATAGGATGGTCCTAGCTACTGGGCCACCTCACACCATGCATTTGGACCAATCATAGGATGGTCCTAGCTACTGGGCCACCTCACACCATGCATTTGGACCAATCATAGGATGGTCCTAGCTACTGGGCCACCTCCCACCATGCATTTGGACCAATCATAGGATGGTCCTAGCTACTGGGCCACCTCACACCATGCATTTGGACCAATCATAGGATGGTCCTAGCTACTGGGCCACCTCACACCATGCATTTGGACCAATCATAGGATGGTCCTAGCTACTGGGCCACCTCCCACCATGCATTTGGACCAATCATAGGATGGTCCTAGCTACTGGGCCACCTCACACCATGCATTTGGACCAATCATAGGATGGTCCTAGCTACTAGGCCACCTCACACCATGCATTTGGACCAATCATAGGATGTTCGCTGGGGGTCCGCTTTTTCCGTGTTCGCCGAAAAAATGAACTGAACAGCAGCTCACGAACAAACAACCAAAGAGACGTTTTTTAGCAGATTTTTGTTCGCTTACCCCCCGGGTATCAAACTATTCCGCTTTCAATTGAATCATACTGGGGCCTTGAAGCTCAGATAGTTGTTTCTAGTTTCCAATACGAAAATTCAAATGTAAGTTTGTAATGTCAACAGTCTAACATAAGCTTTAAATCTGGTTCTAATAGAAACATTCCAATGTAAGGTTCTAATACAAACATTCTAAGTAAGGTTCTAATTTCCATATTCCGATGTAAGGTTCTATTGTCAACATTCTAAAGAACCTTTACCTCGAGCTTAGCCCCGTGCTCCTGGAGGACCTCACACAGGTCCTGGATGTACCATGAGCCATTCACTGTTTCCCTGTGGGAAAAATAGCCTGATGCACGCACACACACACACACACACACACACACACACACACACACACACATGCACAGGCATCAGTCATTGATATACTGACAATCTGTAGACAATCACTTTATGTGTGTTGTCCTGTATACACAAACGCGTTGGTGGTGGTGTGTGTGTGTGTGTGTGTGTGTGTGTGTGTGTGTGTGTGTGTGTGTGTGTGTGTGCTTACCCTCTGCCACAGAGTAGCACATGAGAAAGTCTGCTCCGGCGGGGAGTGTGTGTGTGTGTGTGTGTGTGTGTGTGTGTGTGTGTGTGTGTGTGTGTGTGTGTGCTTACCCTCTGCCACAGAGTAGCACATGAGAAAGTCTGCTCCGGCGGGGAGTGTGTGTGTGTGTGTGTGTGTGTGTGTGTGTGTGTGTGTGTGTGTGTGTGCTTACCCTCTGCCACAGAGTAGCACATGAGAAAGTCTGCTCCGGCGGGGAGTGTTTGTACAGAGCCGGCGTCCACCACCAGCTGGTTGGTGTGTGTGTGTGTGTTCACCTCACTGTCCACCACGTCCATCGGGCTGACGGCGTCGTCATGCTTGTCTCCGCGGCACGCCTAGACACACACACGCACACGGACACGCACACACACACACACACACACACACACACACACACACATGCACACACACACATGCACACAAACATACACACACACACACACATAACAAATGGAGTGGTCGTGAATGTGGTTAGTCCTGAATGTATGTTATAAAGTGTTATAATCCCAGTCTATATTTCATAATAATACACAGAGAAACCCACCAGGAATATGAATATTTTGGGTTTGCCCAGAACGCACACATACGCGCACACGGACACACACACACACACACACACACACACACACACACACACACATGCACGGTCACCCACCTGGAAGATGAATATCTTCGGTTTGCCCACCAGACTGGGACAGCGGTCGCCCTTAAAGGAGTGTGTGATGTCTCGGATACTGAGCCTCCCGTCGCCAGCATACACACACTCGTTCTCCCCATGGCTCAGGAACACACACAGGAAACAGTCCGACTCAGAGTGGCTCCAGACCGCCGCTGGAAGGACAGGAGAGAGGGAGGGGGGGGGGGGGGGGGGGAGGGATGGAGGGAGGAAGGAGAAAAAAAGGAGGGAGGGATGAAGGGAGAGAGATAACATACCGTCACGTTTACTTACGTTAATATGTAATAATAATATGTTTAATTGTTTAATATGTATATGAGCATAGTCACGTTTAATATGTTTAATTGTTTCATATGTAATATGAGCATACTCACGTTTAATATGTTTAATGTTTGATATGTTTAATATGTTTGATATGTTTAATTTGTTTAATATGTTTAATATGTTTAATATGTTACATGTGTTCATATGTTAATATCTCACATGTTATTTAATATGTTACATATGTTAATATGGTACATGTATTTAAGATGTTAATATGTTAGCGTTTAATATGTAATATGCTACATGTGTTTAATATGTTAATATGTTACATGTGTTTAATATGTAATATAACATACCGTCATGTATGACTGCTTCTATCTCCTAATATGTTACATGTGTTTAATATGTTAATATTTTAGTGTTTAATATGTTAATATGTTACATGTGTTTAATATGTTAATATGTTAGTGTTTAATATGTGTTCATATGTTACATGTGTTTAATATGTTAATATGTGACATGTGTTTAATATGTGACATGTTTAATATGTTAATATGTTACATGTGTTTGATATGTTAATATGTCACATGTGTTGAATATGTTAATATGTTAATGTGTTTAATATATTACATTTGTTAATATGTTAATATGTTAATGTGTTTAATATGTTACCTGTGTTTAATATGTTAATATGTTACATGTGTTTAATATATTACATTTGTTAATATGTCACATGTGTTTAATATGTTAATATGTTACATGTGTTTAATATGTTAATATGTTACATGTGTTTAATATGTTAATATGTTACATGTGTTTAATATGTTAATAGGTTACATGTGTTTAATATGTAATATAACATACGGTCATGTATGACTGCTTCTATCTCCTAATATGTTACATGTGTTTAATATGTAATATAACATACCGTAATGTATGACTGCTTCTATCTCCTAATATGTTACATGTGTTTAATATGTTAATATGTTACATGTGTTTAATATGTTAATATGTTACATGTGTTTAATATGTTAATAGGTTACATGTGTTTAATATGTAATATAACATACCGTCATGTATGACTGCTTCTATCTCCTAATATGTTACATGTGTTTAATATGTTAATATGTTACATGTGTTTAATATGTTAATATGTCACGTGTTTAATATGTTAATATGTTACATGTGTTTAATATGTTAATATGTCACATGTTTAATATGTTAATATGTCACATGTGTTTAATATGTTAATATGTTACATGTGTTTAATATGTGAATATGTTACATGTGTTTAATATGTTAATATGTTACATGTGTTTAATATGTTAATAGGTTACATGTGTTTAATATGTAATATAACATACCGTCATGTATGACTGCTTCTATCTCCTAATATGTTACATGTGTTTAATATGTTAATATGTTACATGTGTTTAATATGTTAATATGTTACATGTGTTTAATATGTTAATAGGTTACATGTGTTTAATATGTTACATGTGTTTAATATGTTAATAGGTTACATGTGTTTAATATGTTAATAGGTTACATGTGTTAATATGTAATATAACATACCGTCATGTATGACTGCTTCTATCTCCTAATATGTTACATGTGTTTAATATGTTAATATGTTACATGTGTTTAATATGTTAATATGTTACATGTGTTTAATATGTTAATAGGTTACATGTGTTTAATATGTAATATAACATACCGTCATGTATGACTGCTTCTATCTCCTAATATGTTACATGTGTTTAATATGTTAATAGGTTACATGTGTTTAATATGTAATATAACATACCGTCATGTATGACTGCTTCTATCTCCTAATATGTTACATGTGTTTAATATGTTAATATGTTACATGTGTTTAATATGTTAATAGGTTACATGTGTTTAATATGTAATATAACATACCGTCATGTATGACTGCTTCTATCTCCTAATATGTTACATGTGTTTAATATGTAATATAACATACCGTCATGTATGACTGCTTCTATCTCCTAATATGTTACATGTGTTTAATATGTTAATAGGTTACATGTGTTTAATATGTAATATAACATACCGTCATGTATGACTGCTTCTATCTCCTAATATGTTACATGTGTTTAATATGTAATATAACATACCGTCATGTATGACTGCTTCTATCTCCTGCACCGTCAGGTTGTCATAAGGTTTCACCAAAAAGGACAACTCCTCTAACCTGGAACACAGAAAGCATCATGCTGGGGTGTGTGTGTGTGTGTGTGTGTGTGTGTGTGTAGGTTATGTTTGTGCAGGGTGTATGTTTGTATGTACCTTGTGTATGTGTGTGTTTGTATGTACCCTGTGTGTGTGTGGATGTACACACACAGATACATAGATAATGATGTGTACAGACCTGGCTTATGACTACATGTAGATATAGCTCTGGAGAACTCACACACACACACACACACACACACACACACACACACACCTTGCTATCAGGTTGTTCTTGTCTGTGTTGGTCCCGTGGCGGGGGGGTAGATGGAGTTCTGTGGAAAACTTCTCCTGGTTGAAGATCAGAGCCAGACCTCTCTGAGGAAACCACATCTGATACTCCTCACCCACACACACTGTCTCTCCACTGGAGTGTGTGTGTGTGTGTGTGTGTGTGTGTGTGTGTGTGTGTGTGTGTGTGTGTGTGTGTGTGTTTGTGTTTATGTGTGAGAGTGTGTGAGTGTGTGTGTGTGTTTGTGTGTGCGTTTATATGTGAGTGTGTGTGTGTGTGTGTGTGTGTTTATGTGTGAGAGTGTGTGTGTGTGTGTGTTGTGTGTGTGTGTGTGTGTGTGTTTGTGTTTATGTGTGCGAGTGTGTGAGTGTGTGTGTGTGTGTGCGTTTATATGTGAGTGTGTGTGTAACCGAGAAGGAGAGAGAGAAAGATTGAGTGATGTGGTTTTGTCATTTTTTTAGTCAAGGAAAGAAACCACATTAACAAAAGAAATTCACACACACATATACATACACACACACACACACACACACCGTTTATAACAATAAACTCAACACACACACTCTCTTACCCTCTGTCATAAGTCTCTGGCTCCTCATAAGTCTCAATCAGTGCTAGTCAGGAGAAACAGACCATCATTTAATGACATAGCAACGGTTATGATATAACTCAATTTGTACTCAATATTTGAAATATCTAAGGATCATGCACAATACATTTACAATACATACATTTAGTTCATATTCTCTCAATTTTTGATATGAAATCTAAGAATTATACAGAATACATTTCTATTATTATTGTTTATATTCTCTCAATATTTGATATATCTCAAGGATTATACAAAATACATTTATATTATTATAATTTATATTCTCTCAATATTTGATATATCTAAGAATTATACAGAATACATTTATATTATTATAATTTATATTCTCTCAATATTTGATATATCTAAGAATTATACAGAATACATTTATATTATTATAATTTATATTCTCTCAATATTTGATGTGATATCTCAAGGATACAGAATACATAAATATTTATTATTATTTATATTCTCTCAATATTTGATATGATATCTAAGAATTATACAGAATACATTTATATTATTATTATTTATATTCTCTCGATATTTGATATGACATCTAAGAATTATACACAATAAGTGAAATATTCTGCGTATTGAATGACAAGTCAAAGCTTCACAGAATGTACAGTGTTTTAGGTTTCCAATATCAACATAATGTTATAATATGATACATCAAATATTAACAAGTTTATAATACAATGTAAAATATGAATATAATGTTATGATATGATGTCAGATATGAACCTAATGTTTATAATATGATGTCAAACATCAACATAATGTTATAATATGATACATCAAATATTAACAAGTTTATAATACAATGTAAAATATGAATATAATGTTATGATATGATGTCAGATATGAACATAATGTTTATAATATGATGTCAAACATCAACATAATGTTATAATAGTGTCGTGTCAAAGGTGTGTCAGAGTTCTGACTGGGCTTAGCCACGTCCCCCCTTCTTACCTGCAGCCGGAGATCCAGTGGTCTCACTGTCCAGTCTGACCACACCCTCTGAGAACAAACACACACACACACACACACACACACACATTATTCAGTGCACACAGAGGCTCTGCAATATCTCTGTTCATCATGTTTTGCAATTCTCTGATTGATTGGCTATTAAATATTATAATAGATAATAGACTCATCATCATATATACTATATTAGTCAAAGACTCCTATAAATATACTACTAAAAATAATAATAACCATATAAGTGTCTCTATCGCTGTTTCTCGCTGTTTCTCTCTCCCTCTCTCTCTCTCTCTCTCTCTCTCTCTCTCTCTCTCTTTTACTCCTCCTTTTCAAATGGAGTGAGAGTGGATGACAGTACGACACACTGCTATTTACAGGAGACGAG
>CM030188.1:2150216-2152716 GCA_017639675.1 Aplochiton taeniatus | reverse complement strand
TGTTCTAGTCACCTGACAGTAGGAGAGGTACTTCCTGTTATCCTGCCCACAGACTGGGGAGGTGCCATCTCGAAGGCACTGGTAGGGCAGCTTACACACACACGCATTGTTGATGCAACGTAGCCATGGAGGGCAGAACACAAAGTCACAGGACAGACGAGTCAGGCTGGAGAGGAAACACAGACACACACACACACACACACACCACACTCCAAATCAGACATATACACACACTCATTTTAAATCGGAAATACACACACGCACTCCAAATCAGACCACACACACACAGTCATTTCAAATCAGAAACACACACACACCCCGAAATTCTCCCCCCCCCCCCCCCCCCCCACACACACACAGTAAGCCGTGGTCACAGTAACCTACCATTCTCTCATACTAATAATTGAAAGTGAGTCGCTGTCATAGTAACCCACCGGTCGCCGATGCATTCCGGAGGACCCAGGAAGTCGTCTGTCATCGGTGGGGGTGGGGGAGGGGTGGTGCTGGGTGGGGGAGGGGTGGTGCTGGGTGGGGGAGGGGGTGGTGGGTGGGGGACGGGGGTTGGGTTTCAGGGGCCCGGCGGGGTTTGGGCGCGCTTGTTCTGTAGCCCTGGGGTTATCCTGATGTTCCCTGACACATTAGAGGAGGCCATGTTAGACCATGTGGAAAGTTTTCATAAAAAAACTGAAATTTTGTGGGAAAAGGATAACCTTGTATGTAATATTAGGAATATGACATCATCCTGGTGAATATATTCAGCGTATTCCTATACTTATTTTAGATATAATGTCATGTAATGTCGTGTATATGTTTTCGTATAATATGAACAAAACTGCACAACACTTTGGAGATACCATACAATGCTTCACTCTAAAAGCAGACAGAATGATTGATGTTTCACCTCACCGATGAGGAGGCGGGTCTTGGCAACTCTCTTTCTGTTCTTGTGGTTGTAGGTTAGGCAGAGGATCAGGATCTGGAATCTCTACGTCCACTGACTCCTGCAGGAACAAAAGGTAAAAGTTAATCAAAAGCTGCATCATCTAACGGTAATCTACCGTCAGTACCCTAAAATAACAGTAATCCATGAGTCCAGAGTCTACTTACCTGAGTGGAAACACAGGGAGAGACAGCACAGAGACCAGCAACAGGAGAACTACTCCCTCTCTCATCTTCCTGTCAGACAGACAGACAGACAGGTCCTAATAGAAAGACAGACAGAGGCCCTGAGAACAGACAGACAGACAGGTCCTAATAGAGAAACAGACAGACAGACAGACATCCTGAAAAAAACACAGACAGACAGGTCCTAACAGACAGACAGACAGGCAGACACATAAACCGAGGTCCTCGTTGACAGACAGACAGACAGACAGACAGACAGACAGACAGACAGACAGATATATCCCTACACAGACAGACAGACAGACAGACCTCAGTCCGCTCTTCCTCTCTTATCCTCTTCTACCTCTTTCTGCTCTCGGTCTACTTCTTCAAACAGGAACTTGATGATTCCAAAGAGGAGCTCTGGACGGACAAACACAGGAACCACAATCTCCTCAGAGAGAAACCACAGGAACCACCACAGGAACCACAATCTCCTCAGAGAGAAACTACAGAAACCACAATCTCCTCAGAGAGAATAGCCAGACGCCAGTGGAGACAGGAGGGCTGGCAGAACTTCAACTGTGAAGGTTATCAATCATTAGCTTCCTAGGGAAATGTGGACCAACATACTCTCCTCCTGTGTGTGTGTGTGTGTGTGTGTTAGAGAGAGAGAGAGAGAGAAAAACAGAGGGAGAGATAGAGAAAGAAAGAGAGAGAGAGAGAGAAAGAAAGAGAGAGAGAGAGAACAAAAGACATCATATCAGATAACAGAGTTTGCGGAAAATTGTGCTCTCTACTTCCAGTAATTTAAATGCACACACGTATACACACATATACACACACACACACACACACACACACACACACACACACACACACACACACGTTAATTTTCAACTATTGCACCAGTCAAATCCTAGTCAAATATATTGATCTAAAACAAAAAACAAAAGCAGTCACAGGCCAAAGTTTGTCTTTGTTCAAATAAGAAGTGATTTAGAATCGTCTAGATTTAGATTGGGATAACTATATAACCACAATGACAAACATTATCACATTATAGCCTACGTGCACTAAGGTAATGCACTTTTTAACAGTAGTACATTACAAACAAAACACTGGAATTCTTTAACTTTTAAAATCAGTGCCTTTATTAAAGCACAGGAGATAAAAGACACAAGTACAACGTTTTACAGAGATCAACAATGTGGCAAAATGGTTTATCCTAAAACAATCATTTATCAGGTCATAGTTGAATGAATCAAACTTCGGTTCCCCAAATGAACCTTTCTAAAGCCATTCATCAAATTAAAAGTTTGACAACTGTTAGGAAGCTTCAAATGGTTGTATCTCTTTCAAAACTTCAATTAACTATTCGTTTCTTTCTTCTTTC
>CM030188.1:2145265-2150203 GCA_017639675.1 Aplochiton taeniatus | reverse complement strand
GGAAGGAAAGTTTTAGCGGCACCTAACGATCACACCTGCCGAATACGATGCCACAGTTTGGGGTTCGTGGCGGCGCCGTGACCGGGGTCGAAGTTCAAGGTGGCGGAGTTATTTTTCCAGAGCTCTGGGCTCCTGACAAAGTCTTCCTGTTTCCTGAAGAAAGGCAACCACCGCTCAGCTCCGGTAAAGGAGGAGGATCTGGAAGCGGGAGTCGAACAGTGGAGAAACGGGACGTGTCGTCCAATAAGTCTTTGCTCATCCGCGAGACTCATACACTCTTCAGTAACGATGTAAGTGCTAGCGTCTAATTATTTAAATCTACTTAGGGTTAGGGTAGGCACACATTATTATTTCAAAAGTGTCTATTATTTTGTATTTGACTAATTAAGCTAAAACATAATTTACTGTAGGTAGCCTAATCAATTTATTTGTAATGTATTCAATCTTTATTCATTCAGTTTCATTTCGTATAAATATCTTAAAATAAAGGAAGAAAGAATATAAAAAAATCTGCCTCCAACAGTTTGATGGAAAATCGAGACAGACCGTGAACTGTGAAAACCTTCAACTGACCAACGGTAAGATGGGTTGAAAAAAATGAATATTGAATTAATACTAACATTGTAAACATTTCACATGTTTTCACATGAATACACAAACACTAGGGAACTTTAACATAAACGATGAGCATGGTGTTGATATTTACGACAAAAGGTTTGATAAAGTTTTACTGCGCGTTTTCAAATAACTCACACAAGGTCTTTTTTTTTGTTTTGCAGTCGAAAAAACAGCTGCCTACTGGTGTTTGCCTCAACAACAGTACCCGTGTATGTCCACAAGGGGAAGCTACAGCTCTACTACTCCATTGGAATCAGTGAGTATTATCAAATATACTCTAAGTATTATATATATGCAGAAAACTGGATACAATACAATATATGCGATACATAGATCAACCGCTCATTGATTTTAAAATCCCTGTAGGGCAGTTATTAGTGTTGATGAGTTAGTCATATGATATTATCAGGTCTCTTTCAGGCCTATACGATTGCACAATCAGGGTGTGAAAAGTGTGTTGACCCCCTCAAGCTAGCTGAAGCTGTTGGCTGAGGTTATCAAAATAGTAGCTGACACCAACTATATTGGGTGTGTGTGTGTGTGTGTGTGTGTGTGTGTGTGTGTCTGTGTGTGTGTGTGTGTGTGTGTGTGTGTGACAGCTAACATGTGGCCCTCTAACCGTACCTCCTGGGCAGTCTGTTGTCCTTCCAACACAATCAGTGTGAATTAAGCCTCAGGGTGAGACAGAGGGAGGAAGAGAGGGAGGAAGAGAGGGAGGAAGAGAGGGAGGAGGGAGATGTGTGGATGGAGGGAGGGATGGATTGGATGGAGGGATGGAGGGATGGAGGGAGGGAGGGATGGAGGGAGGGAGGGAGGGAGGGAGGGAGGGAGGGAGGGATGGAGGGAGGGAGGGAGGGATCGATGGAGGGATGGAGGGAGGGATAGATGGAGGAGGTAGGGATAGATAGGGCAGGGCCTCCTGGTGACTGGATGGAGGGATGGAGGGAGGTAGGATGGAGGGAGGGATAGATGGAGGGAGGTAGGGATAGATAGGGCAGGGCCCCCTGGTGACTGGATGGAGGGATGGAGGGAGGTAGGGATGGAGGGATGGAGGGATGGAGGGAGGTAGGGATGGAGGGATGGATGGAGGGAGGGAGGGATGGAGGGATGGAGGGAGGCATAGGGCCCCCTGGTGACTGGATGGAGGGATGGAGGGAGGGACAGATGGAGGGATAGATAGGGCAGGGCCCCCTGGTGACTGGATGGAGGGATGGAGGGATGGAGGGAGGGACAGATGGAGGGATAGATAGGGCAGGGCCCCCTGGTGACTGTCTCTTCACATCATGATAATAGGTTTGTTTTCTACATTTTGTGTCTCTTCCTCTTTTCCCTCTCAGAGTTCTGTTCATCCTCTCACTCCCCTCCTCATCTACAACGACAAACTCTTTCCCCCTGCTTCACTCTCTCCCCCCTCTCTCCCTCCCTCTCTCCCTCCCTCTCTCCACCCCTCTCCTACACAATATGCCTCCCACACCCAACCAATAAGCTTGCAGACATCAACAGGCCACGCCCCTTCCGCATACTTGCAGGCTGACGCCCACTCCGGGACACCGCCTCGTTTCCATGGCGACAACACCCACAGGTGAGACGCAGAGATCAGAGACCACACCCCAGCTGTCCCTCACTTTGTCAAAAGTCACATCTAGACAACACCTCTTCATTTCCGCTTGGATTTAAGTTAAATAAAGTTTCTTTTCCCCCTGGTTGCCACTTTGATTGAAGTTTTAAAAAAACTTCATTTTTTGGATAGAGGGATTGTTCTTAGATAGAGGGATTTGTTTGAAGGGCTGGTTCACTGATCACCCTGCTCTCATACATTTTCAGTGACCACTTCCTCTAAAATAAATGAGACAGACTGTTTTCGTTGGAGTGGTCACTGAAAATATTCAGAGGAGACCATAAAGATCCCCTGTCTATAATCACATAACCAACAACCTGATCTCATCTATAGTTTACATCCCTCTTTTCCAATAAAGACAGGACCACCTTTCCCGGACCCAACCCAACCGAGGGCAGCCCCAGGGACACCCTCTCCCTTCCCATCTCCAGGCCCAGGGACACCCTCTACCTCCCCATCTCCAGGCGCAGGGACACCCTCTCCAGGCCCAGGGACACCCTCTACCTCCCCATCTCCGGCCCAGGGACACCCTCTCCAGGCCCGGGGACACCCTCTACCTCCCCATCTCCAGGCCCAGAGACACCCTCTCCAGGCCCAGAGACACCCTCTCCAGGCCCAGGGACACCCTCTCCAGGCCCGGGGACACTCTCTCCCTCCCCATCTCCAGGCGCAGGGACCCTCTCCAGGCCCAGGGACACCCTCTCCAGGCCCGGGGACACCCTCTCCCTCCCCATCTCCAGGCCCAGGGACACCCTCTCCAGGCCCCTGCAGATGTGCGGTCCCCCAGGGTGCACATTAAGAAGCCGCTGAACGCCTTCATGCTCTACATGAAGGAGAAGAGGACGGAAGTTCTGCAGGAGGGCCTGCTCACAGAGAGTGCAGCCATTAACAGGACTCTAGGACGCAGGGTAGGAGTATAACCCTAACCCTAACCCCAACCTCAACCCTAACCCATTAACAGGACTCTGGGACGCAGGCTAGGAGTATAACCCTAACCGTAACCCCAACTCTAACCCATTAACAGGACTAGGTCGCAGGGTAGGACCCTAACCCTAACCCATTAACAGGACTCTGGGGCACAGGGTAGAGAGTATAACCCTAACCCATTAACAGGACTCTGGGGTGCAGGGTAGGATGGTATAGGCCCCAATGTATGTGTGTGTGCGGTAGGCTTTTACATGCGACAGTGTATGTGTGTGTGTATGGTAGGCTTGTACAGGCCCCAGTGTGTGCGTGTGTGTGTGTATGGTAGGCTTGTACAGGCCCCAGTGTGTGGTAAGGTTGTCTCTCTCTCTCTGCAGTGGAACAGCCTGTGCACTGAGCAGCAGTCTAAATACTATGACCTGGCACACCAGGAGAGACTGCTTCATATGACCCTGTACCCAGGCTGGTCGGCTAAAGACAACTACGTAAGACCAATACATGATAAAACAACTTTATTCAATAACAACTTTATTAAATCAGATAATTACGTGAAACAACTTTATTAAATCAGATAACTACGTAAAACAACTTTATTAAATCAGATAACTACATAAAACAACTTTATTAAAAAACAACTACATAACTACATTTAAATATAATTACACACCATAACTACATTTAAATATAATTACACACCATAACTACATTTTCTTTCCTGGTGTTTCAGGGAAAGAAGAAGAGGAGGGATAACATCAAAGGAACTAAAGTATGAAACCATATTCCTCTCATCCCTCCATCCCTCTCTCTAATTAAAGGGAACTACAGTATGAAACCATATTCCTCTCATCCCTCCATCCCTCTCTCTAATTAAAGGGAACTAAAGTATGAAACCATATTCCTCTCATCCCTCCATCCCTCTCTCTAATTAAAGGGAACTAAAGTATGAAACCATATTCCTCTCATCCCTCCATCCCTCTCTCTAATTAAAGGGAACTAAAGTATGAAACCATATTCCTCTCATCCCTCCATCCCTCTCTCTAATTAAAGGGAACTACAGTATGAACAGAACTATGTGACATTGAGCTGTGATTTTAACATTTAAGATTGTGTGGTTTGTTAGATTGCGTCCTGAGTGTTAAAATGTGTGTGTGTGTGTGTGTGTTTGTATATATATACATATAATTTTAAACCCTGTGGTTCTTGTTTTCTTCTCCTCCAGAAAAGCAGTTGGACTGAGACAAGAGGACACTGCTTCTAGACGAATCTGAACACACACACACACACACACACACACACACAAAACACACACGTGACATGGCCATGCATCAAATAAACTAGTGTGTGTGTGTGTGTGTGTGTGTGTGTGTGTGTGTGTGTGTGTGTGTGTGTGTGTGTGTGTGTGTGTGTGTGTGTGTGTGTGTGTGATGTCTTCACGTCTCCGTTTACTTTTCCTGCAAACAACGTTGCTTAGTAACCAATAAAACGATTTGTTTCCAATGCTAGAAAGCTGCTTTGGTAAAAAATAGTTTTTTATTATCAAAACAGATTGATGTGACAAAACGTTAATATTAAAGTTGAACATTTCAATTCAAGTAAAATGAAGAAGATGACCAAACAATCACAAAGTGAACCAAAACATATTTTGGTGCAAAACAGGAAGAATAATTAATAAAGACCAGCTGAGGAACCTTTGGAGATCAGTAACACTAACCCTGGTACATCCAGTACAAAGGTTCCTCTGGCACCCACACAGCAGCAGCCTGTTGACTGACAGTGAG
>CM030188.1:2137765-2140265 GCA_017639675.1 Aplochiton taeniatus | reverse complement strand
ACACACACACACACACACACACACACACACACACACACAAGGTTGTGAAGGCCTGGAAGCACAACTGATACTTTTAAACAAGTTGCAGTCAACATTGAGAGACACACACACGCACAGTCATGTGAAATGCCAGCGGTTCTGCAGTATGGGTTGGTATTTGACAGCTTTGAGCAATAGGGCCTCACTCTACAAACAACAACAAGGATGTATGGAGAAAAGCTAAAGTCTACGGACACACAGGTTTGGTTACAACGCGTTGCCCCCCTGCCCCCCCCCCCCCTCCCCTCAACAGGTTTGACGTGGAGACAAAAAAGGCTTCTGAAAGCGCCGATAGTCCGTGACAATCAGCCAACACCGAGCGGCACCTGGGACCAAAACATGTTTCAAATGTCGGGAGTTTGAAAGAGACACGCGCTGACTAGATGAAGTCTTGACGAGGGAAGACTCCACAACGAAAGAAAGACATAAAAACAGCTAAATAGGCTAGCCCGTATAGCTACACTATGGGGTTCGAATGGGCTATTTGTGACTGGTTAGTCAAAAAGGATGTAGAATTGGACAAAATACATGTCAAATGATATGTAATATATCTGGTTCACCTATTGATGAAGGCTATCGTTCCATTTATTAACATAGTCAATCAATAATCGATATCGCTTTAGCCAAATTATGTAAGCTTACTCTCTCTTCAACTTTTAAATGTAAACATCTTTATAGTTTATAGAAAGATCATCCATAAATCAGCACACCAGTGATGAGTTATAAGGCTGCCCTCTGCATGGCCTTTTCCCTTAATAACAAATTCAAGGTTGTCAAGGTTTCCAAAACAGCTTAATCAGTTTAATTACGATCGCATGAACTCAATTTACTGGAAAGATTCGCCAGCAAGGAGAGGAAAAGCGATTTCTGTGGGACAGCCAAACAAGTTGTTGAGCAACTAACCCTTAACATTTAAAATATAGGATACAATAATGTCAACCAAAACCAAGACCAACTGGTACAAACGTAAGCAGAGAGAGCGTGTTGAAAACCTGAGGTAGATGTTTAAACAGAAGCCAGATCTCTACGAAGATAGAATCAGGAAATGCCGCTCAAACTCCCCACACCTGCCCAAATGCAAAGGTAAGCTAGTAGTACGCGGCGTTCGCAACAAACTGGGAAAATAAGCAACCAAAACTAAATAAATAATTCCCGTTTGCCTACCTAATAAACCGTACAAAATGTAACGTTACCACTTATTCTTACCTGTTGTCGCGGGGCAATCTTATCTCTAAACTTCCCTTCTTCTGTCTGTCTTTGCATCTCATTAGCAGCACTGAGTTTCGACCTGGGTTAGTGACAAGTGAGAAGCAGCAACACCCCGGGCCCATTGCACAAACCAAATTTGGGTGGCCCATTTCCGCTCACAGGCCCTCCTCTAAACTAAGTGGTTCGAAAGACACACCTATCGTTGAAATGTTTTCCAGAAGTCTCCAGCCTTTTTCAATGGTCCAGTGAAAACTTTGGCCAGGGAAAGTTCAGCCCGCCCCCCGGGACTTAAACCAAGAACCTTATCTCCAGCTGCCAAGACAGTTCTCGTCGTGTTTCCACAAAAACAGTACTAACTGAACGGTCACCATAGTAACCAAGTATCCCTAGTTACCACCACTAACCAAGTTTGTTTTCAGCTCGCAATATTAATATCATTGTAATTCTTATTTGCTAAATGGAACATGACAATTCTTAAATAATTTTTATAAATTAGCTTACTTGTTGTAACATTATACAAACCCTGTATACTTTCAATTTCAAACGGGAATATGCAAATCCTTTTTTATTTTAATTTTTTTGTCAAGTAATCCTTATGACCAACATGACACATTTGTTTGGCATCTAATACTATGTCAAACAACTAAGAAAGATACGGTACCAAACACAATTCTTAAAAGTGACAGATTTCTCTGTATAGGGCTACTCTATAGGGTGCTAGTCAGGTAGCCTATTTTGGGACACTTTTTGATAGAATTACCAGGAGACCATCAAAAAACCTTCTTTTCCACTTTTAACGTCGATTCAATCTCTGTGAAAAAGGCTGCGTGTCCTCGACTCAATGCCTGTTTTTCTGGAGCTTCTGTAGTAAAACAGTAAGACTAAAGTAAAACATTACACTTTTGACAAAATTCACCCCAGAATTCTTTGCCATATGCAGTAGACTTGAGAAAACCAATACTGCTCTGTTGACTAAAATACTTGGGCGAGGTGATGACAGTTGAATTCGACAGAAACCAGTGCAGGTTTCTAAATTCCTCTTCGACCATATTTACTTTGTCATCCTGGCAACTCACAAATGAATAATACAGTGTCACGCGTCAGCGGTTTATCACGAATAACCCTATAAGAAGTAGTCTGTGTAGTCTACAATATCGGTTCTAAGAAGTCCTCTTTTAATACAACTTAACTTTTATTTTAAACGTCAGTCTATATTTGGGAACTTGTTTTAAAGTTGGTTAGCAAGCGACTG
>CM030188.1:2115265-2125265 GCA_017639675.1 Aplochiton taeniatus | reverse complement strand
CCAGACCAGACCAGACCAGACCAGACCAGACTAGATCAGTCCAGACCAAACTAGACCAGACCAGTCCAGACCAGACTAGACCAGACCAGACCAGACCAGACCAGACCAGACTAGATCAGTCCAGACCAGACTAGACCAGACCAGTCCAGACCAGACTAGACCAGACCAGACCAGACCAGTCCAGGACCGGACCAGACCAGACCAGACCAGACCAGACTAGACCAGACCAGTCCAGACCAGACCAGACCAGACCAGGCCAGACCAGACCAAACCAGACCAGACCGGACCAGACCAGGCCAGACCATACCACACCAGACCAGACCAGTCCAAACCAGATCAGACCAGTCCAAACAAGACAAGACCAGGCCAGACCAGACCGGACCGGACCAGATACCACAGTAGAACATTATGGATTGAATGTCAGTTTGTTTTGGATTCATATAGTATATTGTTTAGTTGAATTTGACAGTTTTTTAAAAAAGCCCTTTGTTTGTATTGTTAAGAAAAGTGCACAGATGTAATCCTACTTTCTATTCACACTACTTAGCGTCCTTCTTCAACTCTTCAGTCCCTTTTTCATCCTTTACTATGTTCTCTCTTTTCTTTTCATCCTTCTCTTCTTTACAGTGTCTTCATTTCCTTTCCATCCTGTCCTCTTTCTTCATCCCTCCATCCCTCCATTCATTTCAATCTCTATGAAAGAAACATCCCTCTCTCTCTCTCTCTCTCTCTCTCTCTCTCTCTCTCTCTCTCTCTCTCTTTCTCTCTCTCTCTCCTCTCCTTTCCATCTCCCTTTCTCTCCTTCTTTCTCTCTTTCCTTCTCTCCTTCTCTCTCCCACTTTCTTCTTCTCTCTCTCCTCCCCTCTCTCTCTCCTCCCCTCTCTCTCCGCCCTTCTTGTCACCCCTCCATCCATCGCCTCTTCCTCCCCCTCTCTCTCTCCCTCTCTCTCTCATTCCCTCTGACAGAGGTGAAGTCTGGCTTTGGACGAAGATATTGATGATGAGGAAGAGGCTGCCAGCAGGGAGGTGTGTGGTTTAGAATGACGTGATGATGATGATGATGAGGTAGACAATAGAGTGGACAGTGATGATGATGACGATGATGATGGTGGTGGTTGAGCGGAACCGGGATCCCGGAGGGTGCGACAGCTTAAACCCTCCCCGCAGTCACAGCGCTGGAACAGTTCCAGGGCCTGGTGTCCCTTCTTGCGGTGTCGCGTGCAAACCTGTCCCTCCAGCAACACAGGCTTGCAGATACGGGCCCAGAAGTGACGGGCACAGCAGAGGCCCTGGGAGCAGTCAGCAGAACGCAGGCAAGGGTCACTTACCTGACCTATAGAACACACACACACACACACACACACACACACACACACACACACACACACACACACACAACATGTCAGTAACAATCAGGGGTCACCCACCTGACCTAGAACACACACACACATACATAGAACATGTTACTAACAATACCTAGAACACACACACACCATGTTACTAACAATAGCAATACTATTTTATTAAAATTTGCATTTTATGAAAATGTACATTTTATTACGTTAACATTTCAAAAACATTAACATTTTATTAACATTTTATTAACGTTACAATTTAATAGGGGAGGGAGGGAGAGGGAGGGATGGAGGGAGAGAGGGAGGGAGATGTTTACCTTTGATGGAGGGCTGCTTGGTAACAACCCTCCTCCTCCAGCCCTTCTTCCAGGAGAACGCGGTCGGTCCGTCCAGGGCGGGAATCCGCTGGGAGAGTGAGCCCTCGAGGAGGGAGACACAGACATCTACAGAGAAGTGAGAGGGGAAGAAGAAAGAGAAGGAAAGGGAGGAGAGAACAAAGGAGGAGGGACAGTGGAGCAGAAGTTGTGGAGGGAAGAGAGAATGTAGGATTGAGAGAATGAAAGAAGAAAAAGAGGTAAGTGTTGAGAGAAAAAGAAGGGTTTCTTTTACATATTTACATATTTACATATTTACATATTTTGTAATGCATTACATCATTTTAAAATCTTACAAGCTCTGTTGCATTAAACACAACTTAACAAGAGATGAAACATTTTATAATATTTACAGGGAAGGAATCGATAAAGTTTTCTTCTCTTACTGTCGCTACAGCGGTTGCCGGGGCAGCACATGCCGTCTCTATGGCAACGCCTTTTCCTCCTGCGGCAGTTACGGCAACGGGAGTGCGAGGGGCTTTTGGAGGGCGCGTGACAGAAACTGCCCTCTCTGCATTCTAGATCGCTGTAACATTGGAATACCTGTTAGAAGAACAGAGCGGAGGAGACAGTGGGGGCGGAAGGGCGTGAGCCTCATCTGAATTACTTTTGATATGGACAAGACAAGTCAATCTAGGCAGAGAGCAAGTATTAGTCAACACTTTTATAGATTAGGCAGTCAATGAGGAATGTCCCATCAAGTTGGGCATTTGTTTAAAAAGAAAATATTCAAGAAAAAGGGAGAGTTATTTTAAGGGACCATGCAAGTAGAACACGGTATCAACTGTGCGTTTTAAAACTTTCTAGGGAAAACATTTACAAATGATGATGATCCTATACAACAAATCTCCAATGGTAACAATGCAAAACAATATAGGCTATACATTGGTCTATGTAGCCTACAACTAGGCCTACACATTAGAGTTTTCACGGATGGTTATGAAATATGGCCAATTGTCGAAAGAAGCTGAAATACTGAAAGAAACGCAGGTTCTTACCAGTGACGGGTCTATGCCGGATTGGAGTTCGGAACTCATGTTGACGGGCAGCACGTGATCCCGGAGAATGATGGTTCTGATGGAGTTTAGTTTGACACGCGCATCTACTGTCCACACCGTTAAGCTTAATGTTGCCAAAAGCAACCCGGTGATACTGCACCACACACGCATGCTTGAATTCAAAAGGACGGCGCTGCTGGAAAGAGCACCGACCACTTCACACGTTGTACACAATTAAGCTCTTTAAAAATTCAGTTTTGTCTACTCCAGTCACTTTGAAACCTCAGTCGAAAAGTTTGCTGTTCCTTACAGCCGTCTTCGGCCCTGTCTCGTGCCGGTGTGTGTGTCCGTGATCGTGTTTCGTTCAGTTTAGCAGCCTGGTCCGTTTGGATCCTTAGCTTTATACCCTCTGTTGCACGCGCATCCTCCGCCCAACCACAGAACAGAGTGCGCGTGTTTTGACCTGGCCGTGACTCTGCCCGCCACGCGCCCAGCCTCCACACTGGCACATCGATACCTTCCAGCGCGCTATACCCCGGAGAGGACCATCGATACGGGGCAGCGAGAAAAGCCAACCGCGAACACATCGCAGAAGCGACCGAATGTCACTCACCTTCAATTCTTCCGTTAAAAATAAATGAGTCAGGTCGTGACAAGGACTTGAAACAGATATATTGAAGTTAAAATCAATAAAGTCAGAGTTCAAATCAGCTGAATGTCGCTCACAAAAGCTGGAGTAGGCCTACCATCCTGCAGTAAAGAAGTTGGACTAAGGAATCCATGACGAGCCGTGTTGCGAGCCTGTGTGATCTAGGAAATGACTTCATGCCAATTGCAGCCAAACCCGTCCAAAGGTTGAACATTCTGAGCACTACATTTGATATTTGACTCTTGGCTGTTCGTTATAGGAAATGTTAAAGTTGGCAATCAAATGCATGTGAATTAAGGTCAAGCCACTACGATACGGCTCAAGGTGTGACAATCAAATGTAGGCTTTAATGTCAATGTACAAGGGAGACAAGAGAGAGAGGTGGGTGAGAGGGATAGACATAGAAAAAGAGAAAGGCAGATAGATGTTCCAAGAAAAGAAAAAAGAAAGAAAGAAAGAAAGAGATAGTCTTGCATTACATTAGAGAGACAGAGCTTTTCTCATTCACACGTTCACTCATAATTCTCTTCATATATATCCCTCTCTCTCTCTCTCTCCCTCTCTCTCTCTATATATATATATATATATATATATATCCCTCTCTCTCTCTCTCTATATATATATATATATATATATATATATCTTTCTCTGTTTTTCTTTATCTCGTCTCCATTTGTCTGTCTCTTCGTAATACATTTTTATATTTTAATCATAAATCATGTTTATGTGTTGCGTGTATACGTTTTATTATCTATGTCTTTTTATTATTGTGGAAAGAGAGAGAGAGAGAGAGAGAGAGAGGAGAGAGAGAGAGAGAGAGAGAGAGGAGAGAGAGAGAGAAAAGGAGAGAGAGAAAGAAAGGGAGAGAAAAAGAGAAAGGGATCCCTCAGATGTCAAAACAGACCTGATATATTCCAGAACACTCTATATTCATATATGACTGTGTCTCTCTCTCTCTGTGTGTGTTTGTGTGTGTGTGTGTGTGTGTGTGTGTGTGTGTGTGTGGTGTGGTGTTGTGTGTGTGTGCGCAGATGTGTGAGTGTTTGTGTGTGTGTGTGTGTGTGTGGTGTGTATGTGCGTGTGTGTGCGAGTGCGTGTGTGTATGTGCGTGCTGTAGCTCTTTTTGTGTGTGTCGTGAAAGAGAGAGAGTAGGTAGAGGGAAATAAAGAGGCAACTGAAAGAAGGGAAGAAAAGAGAGAAGAGAGAGAGAATGAGATAGCGAGAGAGAGAGAGGAGAAGAGAGGATGGTGGGAGCATAGACAGAGAGAGAAGGAGAGAGAGAGAGAGGAGATGGTGGGAGCATAGACAGAGAGAGAGAGAGAGAGAGAGGAGGAGAGAGAGAGAGAGAGAGAGAGAGAGGAGAGAGAGAGAGGAGAGGAGAGGGGAGAGGAAGAGAGGGAGAGAGACAGAGAGAGAGAGAGAGAGAGAGAGAGAGAGAGAGAGAGAGAGAGAGAGGAAGAGAGCGAGAGAGGGGAGACAGTAAGACAGAGAGAGAGAGAGAGAGAGATGTAGTGTTGTGTTTCAAATGTTGTCAATGATGTCAATGAAAAGGTACCACTGTTCTACGCTGCCCAAGGTGTTTAACACACACACACCGTTAACACATCCTCTAAAACTGAAGGTGAACCAGACATTAAAGAATAATTGAATTGTTCCGTCGGTCTCTCCCTTAGTCAGGCAGATTGTGTTTCAGTGTGGTGGTGTGTGTGCGGGTGTGTGTGTGTGTGTGTGGTGTGTGTGTGTGCGTGTGTTGTGTATATTTGTGCGTGCGTGTGTGTGGTGTGTGTGTTTGAATGATCACTGTTGACATAGACAGACTTCCTCCAAACACAAAAGGTGAAGTTTGATCTGATCTCCTTGTGTGTGTGTGTGTTTTGTGTGTGTTGTGGAGGTGTTTTGTGTGAGAGATGGCTTTGCTGGTTGATATCTGATTGACAGCGTGTGTGTGTGTGTGTGTGTGTGGTGTGTGTGTGTGTGTGAACGCACGCGTGGTGTGTTGGTGTGTGTGGAGGTGTGTTTGTGTCAGAGATGGCTTTGTGTGGTTGATATCTGATTGACAGCACGTCAGTTGTAGCAGTGAAAGAGGTTGTGTGTAGGTGTGTGTGTGTGTGTGTGTGTGTGGCGTGTGTGTGTGTCCTGACTGATATTGGCTACGTCAGAGATTGTGATTTTTTCATTTAAATTGAAAAATGAAACTGATCCAAAACAAAACAAAACACATTAGCCTTTGCTGTCTGACCTCAATGTCTACACTCACACGCCTGGCTGTGTGTGTGTGTGTGTGTGTGTGGTGTGTGTGTGGGTGTGTGGTGTGTGTGTGGTGTGTGTGTGTGTGTGCGCGTCTGTCCAATTGAGCATGTGTGTGAACTACAATACCGTACATACATTTAGTATTAATGATTTATTGTTCATTGTTAATCCTAACCTCCTTTCTGTTTTTATCACCATCACACTTTATAATCTGAGATCATAATTATTTATTATAAAATGTCTCTCTCTCCTTCATTATACCTCACCAGTCCTACTCTGTACCCCCCCGCCCCTCCATCCCCTCTCTCTCTCTCTCTCTCTCTCTCTCTCTCTCTCTCTCTCTCTCTCTCACACACTCTTTTTCATTCAGTCCCCACCACCTCCATCCCTCTCATCACATCATTCTGAATGAGAAGATATGTTAGGAACAAATGAAGGAAGTGGCTAGGTCACACCACACACACACACACACCACACACACACACACACACACACACACACACACACACACACACAGAGGGAATGTCCTGACTGCGGGGTGAATGCTGCAGAATAGAGGTTTAGTGTTCAATTCAGTATCGAGCTCCTGGCCCTTTCACTCCCCCATATATTCTGTCTGTACCTCTATTGTGTGTGTGTGTTGTGTGTGTGTGGTGTGTGTGTGTGTGTGTGTGACAGAGATAATGCTGATGTTTTATGTATACAGCATGTGTGTGTGTGTGTGTGAGAGAGAGAGAGAGAGAGAGAGAGAGGTGGAGAGAGAGGATGATGACGTTTTGGGGGGAGGGGGGGAGGGGGGGGGGGGTGATGTGGAGACGATATTCATCAGTGACGGAACTATGTAACTTCCAAAGAGAGGAGGAGGGGGAGATTCTGTACAAACAGGCCGCTGCTAAGTCTCGCCCTGTTCTCGCTTTGTTCACCCCCGCCCCGTTCCCGCTGTTTCAATACAAGCAGTGATGACGCGTATCCTCAAGCAAGTTCTTAAAGTCTTTTCACATAAAACAAATTGCATAGGCCTGTGGAAACTTTCCGTCGCCTCCCCGGACAGAGAGCTCTATCTAGTGGCCAAAAATGATCTCTTACACACCAGTAGCTTACACCATCGTAGTCGAGATTTACCATAGCAACATAATCAAAGTGTATAGTATTGAATAACACTATTCATTAGCTCTGTTGCAAAAATATATCTATACAGTTAGCCTACTTGTAAACGTTCTACATATTTGGGTCACTTTTGATTTGCCTTAAATTTAACTGGCAAATTCCAGTCATGTTGACAAAGGCGTGTAAAGCGTTAATTTTTTTGGACAACTTTTCCCCGGTAGACTTGACAACCACCAGCTAGACACTAGCCGGACTGCCTCGCGACAGTGGGCGAACTGGTTCGGTTGAAGCGTTTAGCGCTGATACATGGATTATCATATACAGAACACACGTTTAGCATAAGCATCGTGGACGGCGAAGAGAATTCATTTGTTTACTTCATTCCCTACTAAAAGATATCATCGTAGAGAAATTATGGTTTTCTTTGGAAAAGTTTGTGGCCTTCGGAGTTTTCCGGTACGGTTCGCTCTCCGTCAAGTGTGCGGTGAGTTTTGCATCTTATCTTTTGAATGCGTTAAAGCATGATAGGAGTTTACGTAGGCTATATTCCTTTTTACCCTCACTCTTTTCTAACTATTTTCGTCTCTCTCTCCCCCTCTCCCTCTCTGCCCCCCCCCCCCCCCCCCCCCCCCCCCCCCCCCCCCCCCCCCCCCCCCCCCCCCCCCCCCCCCCCCCCCCCCCCCCCCCCCCCCCCCCCCCCCCCCCCCCCCCCCCCCTCTCTCTCTCTCTCTCTCTCTCTCTCTCTCTCTCTCTCTCTCTCTCTCTGTCCTACCATGGTCATTATGCAGGAGCCACGCCCTTTTACTGGATGGTATGGAAACCCAGTGTTCTCGCTCGACACACACACACACACACACACACACACACACACACACACACACACACACACACACACACTAGCTCACAGAAAACACACCTACCCACTCACCCAAATGGTTCCCCGCCCAAAGCGCGCACACACACACACACACCACACACCACACACACACACACACACACACACACTCACACACACGCACGCACTCAGAAATACCTCTCACGTTATAGACCTCTTAGGGCAGTACAGTACTTCAGATTAACTCAAAGTCGTTTTAGATATTTTTTCAATCACATGGTAATCAATTAACAGGTCATAAAATCAATATGCTAAATCTGTGTGTTTATGTGTGTGTGTGTGTGTGTGTGTGTGTGGTGTCCATCACAGGTCCAGTCTAGGTCCAGAAGTTGCGTGTGGGCCAGTCGTTCCACTTCTAAAGGTGTTCTCTACTACAGCTCTTTGGCGCCCCCTCCTGGTGAGAGACTACACCTGCAGTGATTTGTTATGCAGTGAGTTTAACAGCAGCACTGGTAGTCTGCACTACCACAACCATAACTTATACATCAACTTATGCTGCTAACCTAACTTATATATACTACAAACAAACTTACAGTGACATATGCTGCTACCCCTAGCAATACATTGTAGACTATACACTTCTGCATATATATATATATATATATAATTTTATTGGACATCTTTTAGCTTTAGTATATATGTCTTATCTGTGTTTGAATGTGCACTTTATATGTTTACCGCAAGAGCATGGGAAACGTCTTTTCGATTCCTTTGTATGTCTCGACATGTGAAGTAATTGACAATAAAGCTACTTTGAATGGAAGGGTGGAGGGGATAGGGGAAAAAAGTAGATGGAATTAAAAAGTTATGCAATAACATATTGCTGGATCATAACGCCTTTTGCTGTGATCTAAACCATTTCTGGATCATCAAACCTTCTCATCTCTAACATCTGTTTGTTAGTACCCTAACCGGTCAACATTAGACATCTCTGTCTCTCCCGCCATCTTTGTAGTCCTGTCCGCTGAGTAGAAACATCTGTCTCTCCTCCATCTTTGTAGTCCTGTCTGTCAGTATAAACATCTGTGTCTCTCCCTCCATCTTTGTAGTCCAGTATAAACATCTCTGTCTCTCCCTCCATCTTTGTAGTCCTGTCTGTCCAGTATAAACATCTGTGTCTCTCCCTCCATCTTTGTAGTCCAGTATAAACATCTCTGTCTCTCCCTCCATCTTTGTAGTCCTGTCTGTCCAGTATAAACTTCTGTGTCTCTCCCTCCATCTTTGTAGTCCAGTATAAACATCTCTGTCTCTCCCTCCATCTTTGTAGTCCTGTCTGTCCAGTATAAACATCTGTGTCTCTCCCTACATCTTTGTAGTCCAGTATAAACATCTCTGTCCTCTCCCTCCATCTTTGTAGTCCTGTCTTTCCAGTATAAACATCTGTGTCTCTCCCTCCATCTTTGTAGTCCAGTATAAACATCTCAGTCTCTCCTCCGTCTTTGTAGTCCTGTCTGTCCAGCTTAAACATCTCTGTCTCTCCCTCCATCTTTGTAGTCCAGTATAAACATCTCCGTCTCTCCCCCATCTTTGTAGTCCTGTCTGTCCAGTATAAACATCTCCGTCTCTCCCTCCATCTTTGTAGTCCTGTCCACCGAGTATAAACATCCGTCTCTCCCTCCATCTTTGTAGTCCTGTCTGTCCAGTATAAATATCCGTCTCTCCCTCCATCTTTGTAGTCCTGTCTGTCCAGTATAAACATCTCTGTGTCTCCCGCCATCTTGTAGTCCTGTTTGTCCAGTATAAATATCCGTCTCTCCCTCCATCTTTGTAGTCCTGTCTGTCCAGTATAAACATCTCCGTCTCTCCCTCCATCTTTGTAGTCCTGTCTGTCCAGTATAAACATTCGTCTCTCCCTCCATCTTTGTAGTCCTGTCCACCGAGTATAAACATCTGTCTCTCCCTCCATCTTTGTAGTCCTGTCTGTCCAGTATAAATATCCGTCTCTCCTCCATCTTTGTAGTCCTGTCTGTCCAGTATAAACATCTCTGTGTCTCCCGCCATCTTTGTAGTCCTGTTTGTCCAGTATAAACATCCGTCTCTCCTCCATCTTTGTAGTCCTGTCTGTCCAGTATAAGCATGGCCGTGCTGTGCTGTCTGTGCCTCTGCCGTCTCGCGGGGAGACGTGTCAGTTCTTCCTGCGTCCTGCTCTCACCACCGTCCACCACTTCCTGTCCGACATACAGAGAGAGGACCTCGGGGTGGTCACTGCTGGAATGCTCACCGCAGGTAGAACACACCACACCCGCACGCACACTCACAAAAACACACACACACACACACACACACACACTCACACTCACACTCACACTCACACTCACACTCACACTCACACTCACACACACACTCGCACACTTACACGCTCACACTAACAC
>CM030188.1:2105265-2107765 GCA_017639675.1 Aplochiton taeniatus | reverse complement strand
ACACACACACACACACACATGCACAGGCATCAGTCATTGATATACTGACAATCTGTAGACAATCACTTTATGTGTGTTGTCCTGTATACACAAACGCGTTGGTGGTGGTGTGTGTGTGTGTGTGTGTGTGTGTGTGTGTGTGTGTGTGTGTGTGTGTGTGTGTGCTTACCCTCTGCCACAGAGTAGCACATGAGAAAGTCTGCTCCGGCGGGGAGTGTGTGTGTGTGTGTGTGTGTGTGTGTGTGTGTGTGTGTGTGTGTGTGTGTGTGTGTGCTTACCCTCTGCCACAGAGTAGCACATGAGAAAGTCTGCTCCGGCGGGGAGTGTGTGTGTGTGTGTGTGTGTGTGTGTGTGTGTGTGTGTGTGTGTGTGTGCTTACCCTCTGCCACAGAGTAGCACATGAGAAAGTCTGCTCCGGCGGGGAGTGTTTGTACAGAGCCGGCGTCCACCACCAGCTGGTTGGTGTGTGTGTGTGTGTTCACCTCACTGTCCACCACGTCCATCGGGCTGACGGCGTCGTCATGCTTGTCTCCGCGGCACGCCTAGACACACACACGCACACGGACACTCACACACACACACACACACACACACACACACACACACATGCACACACACACATGCACACAAACATACACACACACACACACATAACAAATGGAGTGGTCGTGAATGTGGTTAGTCCTGAATGTATGTTATAAAGTGTTATAATCCCAGTCTATATTTCATAATAATACACAGAGAAACCCACCAGGAATATGAATATTTTGGGTTTGCCCAGAACGCACACATACGCGCACACGGACACACACACACACACACACACACACACACACACACACACATGCACGGTCACCCACCTGGAAGATGAATATCTTCGGTTTGCCCACCAGACTGGGACAGCGGTCGCCCTTAAAGGAGTGTGTGATGTCTCGGATACTGAGCCTCCCGTCGCCAGCATACACACACTCGTTCTCCCCATGGCTCAGGAACACACACAGGAAACAGTCCGACTCAGAGTGGCTCCAGACCGCCGCTGGAAGGACAGGAGAGAGGGAGGGGGGGGGGGGGGGGGGAGGGATGGAGGGCAGGAAGGAGAAAAAAAGGAGGGAGGGATGAAGGGAGAGAGATAACATACCGTCACGTTTACTTACGTTAATATGTAATAATAATATGTTTAATTGTTTAATATGTATATGAGCATAGTCACGTTTAATATGTTTAATTGTTTCATATGTAATATGAGCATACTCACGTTTAATATGTTTAATGTTTGATATGTTTAATATGTTTGATATGTTTAATTTGTTTAATATGTTTAATATGTTTAATATGTTACATGTGTTTCATATGTTAATATCTCACATGTTATTTAATATGTTACATATGTTAATATGGTACATGTATTTAAGATGTTAATATGTTAGCGTTTAATATGTAATATGCTACATGTGTTTTAATATGTTAATATGTTACATGTGTTTAATATGTAATATAACATACCGTCATGTATGACTGCTTCTATCTCCTAATATGTTACATGTGTTTAATATGTTAATATTTTAGTGTTTAATATGTTAATATGTTACATGTGTTTAATATGTTAATATGTTAGTGTTTAATATGTGTTCATATGTTACATGTGTTTAATATGTTAATATGTGACATGTGTTTAATATGTGACATGTTTAATATGTTAATATGTTACATGTGTTTGATATGTTAATATGTCACATGTGTTGAATATGTTAATATGTTAATGTGTTTAATATATTACATTTGTTAATATGTTAATATGTTAATGTGTTTAATATGTTACCTGTGTTTAATATGTTAATATGTTACATGTGTTTAATATATTACATTTGTTAATATGTCACATGTGTTTAATATGTTAATATGTTACATGTGTTTAATATGTTAATATGTTACATGTGTTTAATATGTTAATATGTTACATGTGTTTAATATGTTAATAGGTTACATGTGTTTAATATGTAATATAACATACGGTCATGTATGACTGCTTCTATCTCCTAATATGTTACATGTGTTTAATATGTAATATAACATACCGTAATGTATGACTGCTTCTATCTCCTAATATGTTACATGTGTTTAATATGTTAATATGTTACATGTGTTTAATATGTTAATATGTTACATGTGTTTAATATGTTAATAGGTTACATGTGTTTAATATGTAATATAACATACCGTCATGTATGACTGCTTCTATCTCCTAATATGTTACATGTGTTTAATATGTTAATATGTTACATGTGTTTAATATGTTAATATGTCACGTGTTTAATATGTTAATATGTTACATGTGTTTAATATGTTAATATGTCACATGTTTAATATGTTAATATGTCACATGTGTTTAATATGTTAATATGTTACATGTGTTTAATATGTGAATATGTTACATGTGTTTAATATGTTAATATGTTACATGTGTTTAATATGTTAATAGGTTACATGTGTTTAATATGTA
>CM030188.1:2085265-2095265 GCA_017639675.1 Aplochiton taeniatus | reverse complement strand
CAAAAGCACCCCCAGCTAGTAAAGAGTTCCTAATAGACTGAATATGTGAGAGTTAATTCTTGTTCTAATCACCTGACAGCAGGAGAGTTACTTCCTGTTCTAGTGACCTGGTTAGCAGGAGAGTTACTTCCTGTTCTAGTCACCTGACAGTAGGAGAGGTACTTCCTGTTCTAGTCACCTGACAGTAGAAGAGGTACTTCCTGTTCTAGTCACCTGACAGTAGGAGAGGTACTTCCTGTTCTAGTCACCTGACAGTAGGAGAGGTACTTCCTGTTCTAGTCACCTGACAGCAGGAGAGTTACTTCCTGTTCTAGTGACCTGGTCAGCAGGAGAGTTACTTCCTGTTCTAGTCACCTGACAGTAGAAGAGTTACTTCCTGTTCTAGTCACCTGACAGTAGGAGAGTTACTTTCTGTTCTAGTCACCTGAAGGTAGGAGAGGTACTTCCTGTTCTAGTCATCTGACAGTAGGAGAGGTACTTCCTGTTCTAGTCACCTGACAGTAGAAGAGTTACTTCCTGTTCTAGTCACCTGACAGTAGGAGAGGTACTTCCTGTTCTAGTCACCTGACAGTAGGAGAGGTACTTCCTGTTCTAGTCACCTGACAGTAGGAGAGGTACTTCCTGTTCTAGTCACCTGACAGTAGGAGAGGTACTTCCTGTTATCCTGCCCACAGACTGGGGAGGTGCCATCTCGAAGGCACTGGTAGGGCAGCTTACACACACACGCATTGTTGATGCAACGTAGCCATGGAGGGCAGAACACAAAGTCACAGGACAGACGAGTCAGGCTGGAGAGGAAACACAGACACACACACACACACACACACACACACTCCAAATCAGACATATACACACACTCATTTTAAATCGGAAATACACACACGCACTCCAAATCAGACACACACACACACAGTCATTTCAAATCAGAAACACACACACACCTCGAAAGTCTCCCCCCCCCCCCCCCCCCCCCCCCCCCCCCCCCCCCCACACACACACAGTAAGCCGTGGTCACAGTAACCTACCATTCTCTCATACTAATAATTGAAAGTGAGTCGCTGTCATAGTAACCCACCGGTCGCCGATGCATTCCGGAGGACCCAGGAAGTCGTCTGTCATCGGTGGGGGTGGGGGAGGGGTGGTGCTGGGTGGGGGAGGGGTGGTGCTGGGTGGGGGAGGGGGGGTGGTGGGTGGGGGACGGGGGTTGGGTTTCAGGGGCCCGGCGGGGTTTGGGCGCGCTTGTTCTGTAGCCCTGGGGTTATCCTGATGTTCCCTGACACATTAGAGGAGGCCATGTTAGACCATGTGGAAAGTTTTCATAAAAAAACTGAAATTTTGTGGGAAAAGGATAACCTTGTATGTATATATTAGGAATATGACATCATCCTGGTGAATATATTCAGCGTATTCCTATACTTATTTTAGATATAATGTCATGTAATGTCGTGTATATGTTTTCGTATAATATGAACAAAACTGCACAACACTTTGGAGATACCATACAATGCTTCACTCTAAAAGCAGACAGAATGATTGATGTTTCACCTCACCGATGAGGAGGCGGGTCTTGGCAACTCTCTTTCTGTTCTTGTGGTTGTAGGTTAGGCAGAGGATCAGGATCTGGAATCTCTACGTCCACTGACTCCTGCAGGAACAAAAGGTAAAAGTTAATCAAAAGCTGCATCATCTAACGGTAATCTACCGTCAGTACCCTAAAATAACAGTAATCCATGAGTCCAGAGTCTACTTACCTGAGTGGAAACACAGGGAGAGACCAGCACAGAGACCAGCAACAGGAGAACTACTCCCTCTCTCATCTTCCTGTCAGACAGACAGACAGACAGGTCCTAATAGAAAGACAGACAGAGGCCCTGAGAACAGACAGACAGACAGGTCCTAATAGAGAAACAGACAGACAGACAGACATCCTGAAAAAAACACAGACAGACAGGTCCTAACAGACAGACAGACAGGCAGACACATAAACCGAGGTCCTCGTTGACAGACAGACAGACAGACAGACAGACAGACAGACAGACAGACAGATATATCCCTACACAGACAGACAGACAGACAGACCTCAGTCCGCTCTTCCTCTCTTATCCTCTTCTACCTCTTTCTGCTCTCGGTCTACTTCTTCAAACAGGAACTTGATGATTCCAAAGAGGAGCTCTGGACGGACAAACACAGGAACCACAATCTCCTCAGAGAGAAACCACAGGAACCACCACAGGAACCACAATCTCCTCAGAGAGAAACTACAGAAACCACAATCTCCTCAGAGAGAATAGCCAGACGCCAGTGGAGACAGGAGGGCTGGCAGAACTTCAACTGTGAAGGTTATCAATCATTAGCTTCCTAGGGAAATGTGGACCAACATACTCTCCTCCTGTGTGTGTGTGTGTGTGTGTGTGTTAGAGAGAGAGAGAGAGAGAAAAACAGAGGGAGAGATAGAGAGAGAAAGAGAGAGAGAGAGAAAGAAATAGAGAGAGAGAGAACAAAAGACATCATATCAGATAACAGAGTTTGCGGAAAATTGTGCTCTCTACTTCCAGTAATTTAAATGCACACACGTATACACACATAGACAGAGTCACACACACACACATACACACATACACAGAGATACACACACATACACACACACACACACACAAGTTAATTTTCAACTATTGCACCAGTCAAATCCTAGTCAAATATATTGATCTAAAACAAAAAACAAAAGCAGTCACAGGCCAAAGTTTGTCTTTGTTCAAATAAGAAGTGATTTAGAATCGTCTAGATTTAGATTGGGATAACTATATAACCACAATGACAAACATTATCACATTATAGCCTACGTGCACTAAGGTAATGCACTTTTTAACAGTAGTACATTACAAACAAAACACTGGAATTCTTTAACTTTTAAAATCAGTGCCTTTATTAAAGCACAGGAGATAAAAGACACAAGTACAACGTTTTACAGAGATCAACAATGTGGCAAAATGGTTTATCCTAAAACAATCATTTATCAGGTCATAGTTGAATGAATCAAACTTCGGTTCCCCAAATGAACCTTTCTAAAGCCATTCATCAAATTAAAAGTTTGACAACTGTTAGGAAGCTTCAAATGGTTGTATCTCTTTCAAAACTTCAATTAACTATTCGTTTCTTTCTTCTTTCCTTTAAAAAAAAATCCTTGCTCTAAGATAAGTGGATTGATGAAATTTGTGAGAGGGGTGAGTGCTTCAACCTGTCCCGCTCAAACCGGATCTTGTATTTAGCAGCGTCACCATCAGGGACAAAAATATAGAAAAGAGACAGTGAACGATGCTATCAGGGACGAGCCCAAGTGTACATATGCCCAGTATCTGGCATGTCACCCAGGCAACCAGCAGTAATCTAATACACACAAACTTTTTGAGCTTTTGTTTGTTTCTAAGCCACTAAATTTCAGACAGAAACAGAATGGAATATTTAACTATTTCAACGTTACATTTTTGAAAACTAATGCGTACATCTGCTCTTGACCCAAACGGTGAAAAAAGGATAGCAGATTTATAGATTAGCCTAGAGAAGAGTTATAGAATTACTTTGGTCCACGAAGTAAAGCCCATTTAAGCGTCGTTGGGTTTCGGAATAGGACTATATAAATCAAATGAATTATTATTAGTAGTAGTAGTATTCTTTTTGTTGTTGTTATTACGTAAGGCGCGGCAACCTCGACCAAAGCTGCCTTCTCTGTACACACAAAAAGCGGCGGTGACAGCAGTTCAAATAACTGCCGCTAAACTGTCAATAGAAGTCAATACATGCGACAACTTTCCGTGCGGTGATGTTCAAAGTGCTCAGTTGTAGCCATAGTGTCGTTGACACTCGATTCTCGACCTTGATATAAAAAAAGTACTTTTTTGACATTCCAGCAATTACTTCAGACTTCAAATTACTATTTTAAATAAGCATCTAAAGATCTCGAGAAGGTTTACGCACACAGGTGGGTGAAATAGACCAATGCTTGCGACCACAAAGAAAGATTTGTTAATTTAAAACGCACCATGCTGTTATAGCGCTGAGCTCACAGATTTAGGCACTGCGCCAATCACCAACCGGTTTAGAACTACTGCATAGCCAATTTGAAAAGGCTGGTGCAACGATTGTTGTTGCTGTGCAACCAGAAAGTAGGCCTTCATCAGGAGTGCTAGACTTCATCCAAACGCTTGAGTTAAAACGTTTTCACTATAGCCATAGTTTTGTTTACGAGACCTCATGGTGCTATGCGTCAGTGGTGGCACGGAACATGCGCTGTTCTCTTACGTATCAAGCCAAGGCACTCAAATTCTGAATTTCATTCTCAGAACACTAAAACCTATAAAGATGAATGATCTTTAAAAAAAAAATGTATAGCCTATATATTCTTGACCTTGCACCAATAACTATTATTTTGACTTGTAAAATGGGCAAAACACCCCCCCTCCCGCCCACACACACATCTACTAAAGCACATTATGTGATAAGACAGGATCTATGTACAAATTTGTGCTCAAAACCAGACTGGGGCAACTAACAAGATCGTATATGGTAACAAGCATTTATAACAAGACTTTCTGAAAAACATAATCACAATAAAGAATATGTTGCCCTTATCTGGCTTAAATAATACATTTATAGTTTATAACGTTTTTAGCAATTTATATTCTCTTTTAGAAACAAAAGATTGCCCACACTTTTGAACAGAGAGGAAGCAGCGTTGCTCTTTCTTTTAAACAGATAACAACCATTTATAAGCGCGTGGACACACGGTTTTTGGTATGAACATCTTGAACTGAACTCGGTCTCGCTCCCTCAAACACAATGGTGATCTTGACGTCTATGGTGATCCTGCTATAGGCTAGGCTACTGTACATTTTTTACTAACAGTTTCTAAGTCAAAATAAAGGAGAAGATTGAATATCACCAGGTTTATCATCAAATAAAACTAGCAGAGGCCTCTAAAAAAATGAACCAGCCTTAAAAATAAAAGGTATCGACAGCAAAATTAACTCACACAGACATTATAATGCCTCCTCCGAGTATATAAGAGAGGAACTAAATTTCACTAAAGATAAACAATGGGATATTCTCAGGTTATTGCACTTTTTTACATTAGTGTTCACCATTAATCTGTAAAGCACAATGCAATTTCATTATATGTAATAAAAAATATACTGATTAAATCAAACAATATTAACAACAGTTTGAATGTAGCCTAGACACAGAATAAATAGTTATTGCGTACACACAAGTGAAAGCATACAAACGCCTGCGCGCGCACACACATACACACAGGCACTAAAATAAACATGTTTTAAGACTGAGAAAACACTTCTATAGAGCACAGTTTGTATATATTTATATATCTTTATCCATATATATATATATATATATATATATATATATATATATATATATATATATATATATATATATATATACCCATAAATACAGTTACAGAAAAGCAGTTGGCCTATTGTAATATAAACCATATTTCAGACAATATAGACACACACACACACACACACACACACACACACACACACACACACACACACACACACACACACAGATATTTGGTCTCAAAAACAGAAAGCGAAGTGATACATTCGTTGGGCACATGATGCTGATTAACTGGAGTGAACGCAGCTGAACTGAATCACACTCGGAATTGAACTAAATCAAACGAAAATCTAACTGAATTAGACAAAACTTAACTGGATCAAAATAAAACGGAATCTAATCAGATATTAACTGAATGGAAAAAAACCTATAGGAGCCTATCTGACTTAAATTAGTTGAACTATATCAAACTCATTTGAAATGAATCAAACTCATTTAAACCCGAGTCAAATTGAGTAGACCTGAACTGAGTCCAACGTGACTCTCCGACACACAGACCTGAACTGGAGCAGTCGGCATAAAAAAAAAAAAAACGGAACCAATTCAAACCGAACTGATTAAAACTTGTCTCTGCGTTGGCTGGAGCTGCTGGGGCTGTACTGGACTGTTCCACGCCAACACGAATCACCTGAGCTGGGCTTAGTTAAGTCCAGTTTACTCGGCGCTGGACACACCAAGTCGGCCAAAGCAGGACGCTCATGGTGTAGTAACGCATGTACTCCAGCAGAGGGCAGTCTAGAGCCACGAGCTGTCTTCTCTCTGACATCGGTTGTTTTGTATATTTATCTGCATCTTCGAACTGACTGGTTGTAATGGTGGCAGGACAGACAGCATGGCTATTGACTATATAGCATATATATATATATATATATATATATATATATATATATATATATATATATATATATATATATATATATATATATATATATATATATATGTGCTGACGTGTTTTTGACTTATGACAAATATGAGAGAAGGACAGAATGGTGAATGAGTGATGATCTATTGCTGTTAATCTCAAATTGTGCATACTCAGATCAGGCGACTGTGTTTGTGTTAGCTGTTAGGTGTGTCTGCAGGCGAATTAGTATGTGCTTGACAAGTGTGTGTGTGTGCGCGTGTGTGTGTGTGAGTAAGGTGTGTCTAAACCACTGCTGGTGACAAGGCTGTTAATGCGAAAGAATGTGTTTGTGTGTGCGTGCGTGTGTGTGTGTGTGCATGTGAGTGTGTGTGTATGTATGTGTGCATGTGTTTGCTTAAGGAATCAAAGGCATGAATGAAGAATCAAAGCAGGGAGTCGGTCCCCTTTGTCGTAACTGAAATCAACACATAGGAGGAAAGAGTCAAATCAGCCAAAAAGAGTCGATTCCCTTCCTCAGCTCCCTTGCCTGCGATCGACTGAGAGTCAACTCCGAACGAACGCTAGTCGACTCTTTAGCCAGGGCGAGAAGAGATTCCAAAATGTCTGCTCTTCGTGTTACTGACAAACCCAGTCGCTGTTGCTGCAGCGACTCTGATTGTACTGCGTCTCCCCTGTTACCGTAGAAACCCTGTCTAGCTGGTATTTTTGTCAGTGAGTCACGTCGTTACCATGGAAGCTGTTTCAAGGTCTGGCTTGCCAGGTGAATGTCAGGTGTAGTTAGTGTTGGGTAGTTGAATCTGTGTTTTCATATTAATAGTTATTTGTTTCTCTAGAGCTAACCACAGCACATGAAATTCCCCCTTGACCATAAACAGCATTTCTTGAGCTCAGGTCTGGAGTTTAATGTCTGTAATACCTCATCTGGAAACAGGGGTGGGAGTTAGGAAGGAAGAGTTAGGGAGCGCTTGATGTCGGGTGGTAGTTCCAGGTGGAGTTAGGGGGTGCTTGATGTCGGGTGGTAGTTCCAGGTGGAGTTAGGGGGTGCTTGATGTCGGGTGGTAGTTCCAGGTGGAGTTAGGGGGTGCTTGATGTCTATCTGTAATTCCAGGTGGAGTTAGGGAGCGCTTGATGTCGGGTGGTAGTTCCAGGTGGAGTTAGGGGGTGCTTGATGTCTATCTGTAATTCCAGGTGGAGTTAGGGGGTGCTTGATGTCTATCTGTAATTCCAGGTGGAGTTAGGGGGTGCTTGATGTCTATCTGTAATTCCAGGTGGAGTTAGGGGGTGCTTGATGTCTGGTGGTAGTTCGAGGTGAAGTTAGGGAGCGCTTGATATCTACGGCGTGCTAACAGGGGAGCCTCTGAGACTGTTGAGGGCTGCGTGGATTCTGAAGTGTAGCCTGGACTCCATCGAATAATCCTTATAGTTTAACCTGGTGACACACGCACACGCACACGCACACGCACACACACACAGCAATATTGCAGATTAGAAGTACGTTATGATTCTGAGCTATATGATATCCGTTTACAGTGAAGCCATGAACATGAAATGTATATTGTTATGGATTCATTATTCTTCTCCAAATGCTGAGGTCCGTGCTACTTCCTGTAGTGTTTTTTGGCCACGCGCTAAGCTAACACTCATAGCTTTCTATCAAACTGTTAGCATTGCAGCTAAATGAACACACCTTACTATTCAAATACAGTCCAAATGGACTTTTTCGGGGAAGACGTAGAAATAGAAAGAAAAGATGGTGTGTTACTTTGCGTTTTCGATGAGGCGTGTGGCTTTGTTGAAATCCCCCTGCTGTTTGTAGAGCAGACCCAGCTCATAGAGGGTGAAGGGGATCAGATAGTGGTCATACCGGATCTGACGCTCGCTATGACACACACACACACACGCACACACACACACACGCACGCACACACGCACGCACACACGCACACACACACGAGAGAGGGGAGGATTACATACAAGAATATGACTTAGCAGAGTAAGGGAAGGAATGTCAAGGTCATGTCTGTCAAGGGTGTGTTAAGGTGTGTGAGTGTGTGTAAAGGGCAGGTATGTATGTGTGTGTTAAGGGTCAGTCTGTGTGTGTGTGTGTGTGTGTGTGTGTGTGTTTGATTGTGTGTGTTAAGAATCTGTGTGTTTGTGCGTGTGTGTGTATGTGTGCCTGTGTGTGTGTACCTGGATATGACTTGTGTGTAACACAGTTCAGCCTGCAGCAGTCGGCCTAGGTGTTTCAGACAGAGGCCCTTCAGCATCTGCAGCAGACAGCCGTCGTCATAGTGAAACTCCGAGGGACCTGACACAAAAAACACAACACACCCCTCAGAACGGGGTTGGGTTGCTATGGATACTCCTTACAATGGTTTCGGGGTGCTAGGGATACCCCTCACAACGGCTTGTCGTTGCTATGGATACCTCTAAGAACGGTTTGGGGCTGCTATGGATACCCCTCACAAACGGTTTCGGGTTGTTATGGATTCATGTCACAACTGTTTGACAAACTTCAACGATAGCTAGTGTTGCTATGGATACCCCTTCAGAGCTGTTTGGCATTGCTATGGGATACCGATTAAAACTCCCTGCAGAGTTAGCCAGTGTTTCTAGGTCACCGTATAGAGTATGTGTGTGTGTGTGTGTGTGTGTGTACTGACTGGTCTGGTTGCGGAGCTCCTCCTCTGCTGTCTCTATGGTAACCAGCAGAGCGTCAGTGAAGTCAGCTCTCTTCCCAACGATGGAGAAGCCGTTCCACACATACATCATTTCCTGTTTAGAGAGGGGGAAAACAAAGCAGTTAATGACATCATTTCCTGTTTAGAGAGGGGGAAAACAAAGCAGTTAATGACATCATTTCCTGTTTAGAGAGGGGGAAAACAAAGCAGTTAATGACATCATTTCCTGTTTAGAGAGGGGGAAAACAAAGCAGTTAATGACATCATTTCCTGTCTGGGTCATGTGATCATGGGTGTGTGTCTCACCAGCGCTGGCACCACCAGTTTGACGGGCGTGTCAGCTTTGTAACGGCGAGATTTCCTGATGGCAAACTTCTCGGTAGGGATGGACTTCCCCGCAAGGCGTTGCTTGAGCCCCTCCACCTGTCTGTGACACACACCCACACACACGCACACGCACACGCACACTCACACACATGCGCATACACAAGGTTGATGGGACGCTCTGGCCAGGACAATAAACTACAGGTAACTATAGTGACATTGTGATGTTTCAAACCTCTCTGAATAATATTTTATTACATTATAATATTGTTAATCTGTCATTATAAGCATCAAACTCTCATAGGCCTACCATAAATATGCAATAAAAACTATAAGGCGAAGTGTTTGGGAAATGATATTAATTCAGGATGAAACATGTTTTATGATAGGCTTCTTTACATTTATTACAACCCAAACCATAATGCATAGTTATGGAGTTCAACCCAAACCATAATGCATAGTTATGTAGGAGTTCAACCTGAAGAGGTCCACTAGGTTCTCTCCTGACTTTTTGGCATCCTCCTCTGACATCATACTCAAAATGGCCGCCTTCTGGTAGACATAGATGGCCTAAGAAATGGAGGGAGAAGACGGGAGAGAGAGAGAGAGAGAGAGCGAGAGAGAGGATGAGAAAGAGAGAAGGAGAAAGAGGGAGAGAGATAGATAGAGAGAGATGCAGGGAATGAAAAAAGAGAGGTTCAGAAAAACAAAGGGT
>CM030188.1:2045265-2070265 GCA_017639675.1 Aplochiton taeniatus | reverse complement strand
GAGATCAAAGGCTCGCAAAGAGCCCACCACTTGCTGGCTTAATGAGTTATTTTAACGACCACTTGCAGGTAGACGCGCACGTTCCACCAAATATCTAGATATTTTTTATTTGTAATCATTTTAGTAATATAATCATAATAGGATTTGTGACAACAGAAAGAGAGTAATACTGCCTATGTCTCGGCCCTGAGCATCTGTTAAGGTGTAACAGTTAAGTTAGGCATAGGTCTACATGAGCGAGAGGGCGGATGATTCAGAGATAAAGATATAGAGCGAATGTGTGTGCGCGCGCGTGAGAGAGAGAGAGAGACAGACAGAGAGAGAGAGATAGAGAGAGAGAGAGAGAGAGAGAGAGAGAGAGAGAGAGAGAGAGAGAGAGAGAAGACTAATGGTATTTTGAAGAGCAGTGGTGTGAAAGGGGCAGCAATTGACCATGTTAATTCGGCTGCATGCATCTCGGCGGGAGAGAGGACAGGACAGGTCTATTTTTAGAACGGCGATATAGATCGTAGAACTCCACACCAGCGCCTAAAAACCAATACAAAACATAAATCATTAAGCTTTTATTGGAGGTTTGGAACCAGCTGTAAGCTCTGTCTGTCTGATGAAAGTACATTATGGTAATTCCTTAATTTGGCCTAGGGCACAGGGATTATTTATTGCAGATAAACTTCACGGGTACAAGAAAAGGGCTATTTACACCTCTGCGCGTGCCAACGAGATAACACAAAAGCGGACTTGAGAGGCCTGCAGCTCGCGGAAGATGGCTTTTTAACAGAACAGAGATGTATAGCTACTTACAGTTTTAATAGTTCATATGATTGCGTGGCTGCTGTAAAACGGAGTCGTATATACATTTTGACCCTACATTAGGATAGGGAACAATTAAAAGAAATGGGATCAATAATGTTGTCTATCGTTTCAGTTTCATGACACGCAGACCTAACAAGCCTATGAAGAAACATTCTAAAAAAGCACCACGTTGACCTTGGATGAAGTCTATGGTCCTATAAAGAAATACAATGTAAATAATTTTGATTTCTTTACAAGTTAACTATTTGTCCTGCAATTGCTTCCTGTCATCGTGTATTTTTTTTTGTAATGTTCTTTTTTGAAGTTGTGTAAAGCGCTGATGCAGATTTTTGATGTGTCATTCTCTCACTAACGCAGGGTGCGGTACAGGATACGTGCGACAGCTTTCCGTGAGGCGTCCTCTGTCCATCTGCACTAGGAGGCCACTGGGTGGCACCGAAGGGCTATCTGCGTCCAGAACTCTCTAAATACGAGCTCACGCTAAATTTCATTCCAAAAATAAATTTCAAAATAGTCGTACAGTATTTGGTAACTGCACCAAACAGACATAAAATATATTTCATAACTTGCTATCATTTTTGGGTCTACCAAAATGTTTGGTGATATTTGGGGCTTATAATAACAATACATTGACCTGAATGTATATCACTTTTCAAAACAAATGTTACGAAGTGCTCTATTAATGTTCTGATCAAATTATCCAAAAACGAGTAACATTTTCTGGGCCTTATCCCAGCCATCAACTGTAAGTAAAGACTTCAATGTCGAGCTTTTTGTGGGGCTAAACTGATTATCTAAGCATGTGGCTTGGTCTATGTGTATTGCTATTGAACATTATTTACATTAATTTCAACACAAAGCAGTTATATATATATATATATATATATATATATATATTTTTTTTTTTTTTTTAAATCAGCGCCATGGTATATGTATCGGATAATAAACGATGGTCCCGTTCCCTAGCAACCACTCCGCGGAGAAACACAAGCAACATCCGAAACAAAACAAAAAAACACCCAGATTAAAACATAGCGCCAGTTTATTACAATGCGAAAATTTAAACGACGGACATCATGTGAGAACAATAAAAAAAATACTATCGACAGTGATCATCATCATTTTCCATTAAAACCTCAATGCTCCCTTTGGAGCGATATTAGTAGGTTTTGAGAATGCTAAAACAGTTCCATGAACCCAGAGACCTTTTTCAAACCCACTCCAAACCCATTTCCAAAATAAATAGCCATTAATCTAGAAACGTTTCCAATCCAGCTCTGGTTCTACAAATTCACAGTTGGAAAATGTTTATGTTATGGGCACAAACCATCTGTTTTTTTAATTGATATGTTAACAGTAAGTTGACTACAAAGACGGTAGGGAAAGGTTATGGTGTGTTCGCGCGCGCGAACACACCATACACACACACACACACACACACACACACACACACACTAAAAAAGTAGGAGGAAATAGAGGCGTTAAATCTAAAGAGTGGGCTCTAAAACCAGGACTTTGATTTGATGGCTGAGATTGCTTCACTCGGTTAAACAGTAGCCTGAAGCAGCGTCTGATTGGTCGCCTCGGCTGCGCTCTGTTAACAGGAAGTGGGCGTGTTGCGTTGCCATGGGGGGGGATTAAACCAAACTGTCTTGATCATAAGAGCTCTCCATTTTAAAACCAATCTCTATAATACAATAAAAACATCTACACTTTAAAAAACACATTTCAATGGCAGCCTTTGTACACCAATCTTTACAAAGCACAGGGGAATAGCTAAGGCAATGAAATATTATACAGAGACACAGCTGAGGAGAAAGACAACACTGTAATCCTGCCTGTGTGTGTGTGTGTGTGTGTCCACGCACAGGGGGAATCAGATGTGTTATGGTTGGATGGTTTCACTGTCTCTTTCCAAAGGGGGTGTTTTACAGTGACTGTCCTCTTCAGATGGAGCCTGAGGAGCTAACCTGCTACCCCCCTACCCTCTGTTCTGAGTTGGTACGATCCAGGGCGGACTCAGGGACACTCTACCAGAGCTGGAGACAGAGGGAGGGAGAGAGGGAGAGAGAGAGAGAGAGAGAGACACAATGGAAAGTAAATTCATCCTCATTATCAACTTGTTGCTTTGGGGAGGTTTAGATATTTAGAGCTTAAAGATCTACTGTATCTAATGTGCAAGCACATTTCTTTTTCAAGCTGTTACACTTACACACACACACACACACACACACACACACACACACACACACACACACAGGACTCACCATCAGCTGGTTGTCCAGTCTCATCTTTCAACGTCCGCTCCTCCTCCTCCTCCTCCTCTCCTCGACTCGCTCCCCCCTTCCTCTCCTCCTCCTCCTCCTTCTCTCCTTGACTCTCCTCCTCCTGTCCTGTCCTCCTCTGGCCCTCCTCCTCCTCCCATCGCTGCGCCTCCTCCTTCTCTTTCTCCTCCAGGAGGGAGCGTAGGAAGGCTGAGCTGACCATCTCCTCCCCCTCTCCCAGGAGGTAGGCGTTCTTGAAGCGGCTGTAGAGCATGGACGCCTTGTCCATCACAGCTCGGCTGCCACGGTAACGCCGCATCTGGGGGAGAGCACACACACACACACACATCAATACAAGGGACAGAAGACTAGGAGAGAGAGAGAGAGTGTGTGTGTGTGTGTGTGTGTGTGTGTGTGTGTTTTGCACTCACCTTTCTGAGTGTGGAGACTAGCTCACTGTGTCTCTGGATGTGCTGTGAGGTCACATAGATCATACTGAGCTGTTCCAGAGCCAGCAGACACCTGCTGATATCCTACATAGAAACACACCACATAGATCATACTGAGCTGTTCCAGAGCCAGCAGACACCTGCTGATATCCTACATAGAAACACACCACATAGATCATACTGAGCTGTTCCAGAGCCAGCAGACACCTGCTGATATCCTACATAGAAACACACCACATAGATCATACTGAGCTGTTCCAGAGCCAGCAGACACCTGCTGATATCCTACATAGAAACACACCACATAGATCATACTGAGCTGTTCCAGAGCCAGCAGACACCTGCTGATATCCTACATAGAAACACACCACATAGATCATACTGAGCTGTTCCAGAGCCAGCAGACACCTGCTGATATCCTACATAGAAACACACCACATAGATCATACTGAGCTGTTCCAGAGCCAGCAGACACCTGCTGATAGCCTACATAGAAACACACCACATAGATCATACTGAGCTGTTCCAGAGCCAGCAGACACCTGCTGATATCCTACATAGAAACACACCACATAGATCATACTGAGCTGTTCCAGAGCCAGCAGACACCTGCTGATATCCTACATAGAAACACACCACATAGATCATACTGAGCTGTTCCAGAGCCAGCAGACGTGTGTGGTTCTGTGTGTGGTTCTGTATGTGTGTGGTTCTGTGTGTATGTGTGTGGTTCTGTGTGTGTGTGTGCGTGTGTGTGAGAGAGTGATTATCTTTGTGTCTATCTCAGTGTGTGTGTGTGTGTGTGCGTCTACTTGAGTGTGTGGATGTACACACAGGGTTGTCCGTCTTCAGTGAGATGCGGAGGTCTCCATGGAGTCGGTGGAGAGTGGAGTCAACCACCGTCATGACCTCTGGCCTCTTCACACACACCGCCCCCCTGACACACACACACACACACACACACACACACACACACACACACACACACACACACACACACACACAAAGTTAGGGACACAGTGCGTATGAAACAATAATCCCTGATCCTCTCTCACACACACACACACACACACACACACACAAAGTTAGGGACACAGTGCGTATGAAACAATAATCCCTGATCCTCTCTCACACACACACACACACACACACACACACACACACACACAAAGTTAGGGACACAGTGCGTATGAAACAATAATCCCTGATCCTCTCTCTCACACACACACACACACACACACACACACACACACAAAGTTAGGGACACAGTGCGTATGAAACAATAATCCCTGATCCTCTCTCACACACACACACACACACACAAACACAAAGTTAGGGACAGTGCGTATGAAACAATAATCCCTGATCCTCTCTCACACACACACACACACACACACACACACACACAAAGTTAGGGACACAGTGCGTATGAAACAATAATCCCTGATCCTCTCTCACTCACACACACACACGCGCACGCGCACGCGCACGCACGCACGCACGGTCCTTACACAGTAGCCTTGGGGCTCTCTTTGAGTAGTTTGACCACAGGTTGTAGGTGTGTTGTCTGCTGCTCTCCCTCCCTCCTCTCTTCCTCTCCTCCTTTCATCCGGTCGCTGTCACTCCTCCTCTCTTCCCCCGTCTCCGTGGCTCCCTGTGCGCCTTTCTTTTTCTCCGTTCTTTTCCCGTCCTCTTTCTTGTCTTTGTCAGCGTTCTTCTTCACATCCAGGCTCTTGGGCATGATCATCCCCACCACCTTTCCATCCTTCTTCAGCTCCACCACCTTCCTCTCCTCTTTTTTCACTTCCACTCCTTTCCTCTCCTCTTCCGTCGCTTTTTGACCCTCCTCTTTCTTCTCGTCCAATTTCTTCACTGCCGTCTGGTTGGCTGACTTCTTAGGGACTATCTTTCCCAGAATGCCTCCTTCCTTTTTCTTCTCTTCTTCTGCTTTCTTTCCTGTAGTTTTCTTCTCTTCTTCTGCTTTCTTTCCTGTAGTTTTCTTCTCTTCTTCCGCTTTATTTCCTGTAGTTTTCTTCTCTTCTTCTGCTTTATTTCCTGTAGTTTTCTTCTCTTCTTCTGCTTTATTTCCTGTAGTTTTCTTCTCTTCTTCTGCTTTATTTCCTGTCGTTTTCTTCTCTTCTTCCGCTTTATTTCCTGTAGTTTTCTTCTCTTCCTCCGCTTTCTTTCCGGTAATTTTCTTTACTTCCGTCTTTCCTGAAGAGTCTTTCCCTTCATCTTTCTTCTCCTCCGTCTTCCTCCCTTCTTCCTCTTTCTTCCTCTTCTTCGTCTTGTCCTCAGCTTTAGATATATCCTCTATCTTCTCTTCCTCCTTTTTCTTGCTTTTTTCGGTTGTTTTCTTATTTTCTGTCGCTCGAGCTGGTGTCTTTTTCTCTCCGTCGCCCTTCGTTCTTCTCTTTCCCTCCATCTTCTCATCCCCCCTTTTCTTCCTCTCTTTCCCTTTAGCCTCTGTCGTTTTCTGTCCTTTTTTCACGCCTGTTTTCTTCCCCCCCTCTCTCTTGCCGCCTACATTCTTCACTCCTGTTTTCTTGCTGATGATCTTCTTGTTGGTTGTTTTTTTACTTGTCTGTTTTTTCGTTTTCTCCTCCTTCTTGATCTTCTGTTTGACTGTTTTCTTCTCCTCCTTCTTATTCTTCCCTCCATCCCCTCTTTTCCTGGGGAAGAGAACATGTGTAAAAAGTCAACACAATTACTTGCCTGTCAACGAATAGATCCATAACAGTACAACAAAACTACTGTTGCATATTGTGTGTGAGTGTGTGTACTCATGGTGCGTGTGTGTGTGTACTCACGGTGTGTGTGTGTGTGTGTGTGTGTACTCACGGTGTGTGTGTGTGTGTGTGTGTGTGTGTGTACTCACGGTGTGTGTGTGTGTGTGTGTGTGTGTACTCACGGTGTGTGTGTGTGTGTGTGTGTGTGTGTATGCGTGTGAATGTGTGTGTACTCACGGTGTGTTTGTGGTTCTACTCGACTCTCTCTTCCTCCCAGACGTCAGTAGACCCTGTAGTGACTTCAACACACTCTCTCTCTTTGCTGCCAGGCGACGCTGCTTCTACACACACACACACACACACACACACACACACACACACACACACACACACACACACACACACACACACACACACACACACACACACACACACACACACACACACACACACACACACACACACACACACACACACACACACACACACACACACACACACACACACAGTTAAGGATACAGCATCTTTCTAATCAGCTGTCTCCATTCCCCCACTGGTCTGTGATATGTGCTTGACTTTAAAGTAGAACATGTCTGCCTTCTAGTAGCAAGAAACATGCACTACACCGCTTCACTGCACTGTAGTCTGCAGACTCTACCCAAGGTGCTTCACTGCACTGTAGTCTGCAGACTCTAGTCAGGGTGCTTCACTCCACTGTAGTCTACAGACTCTAGTCAGGGTGCTTCACTGCACTGTAGTCTGCAGACTCTAGTCAGGGTGCTTCACTCCACTGTAGTCTACAGACTCTAGTCAGGGTGCTTCACTCCGCTGTAGTCTACAGACTCTAGTCAGGGTGCTTCACTCCACTAGTCTATAGACTCTAGTCAGGGTGCTTCACTCCACTGTAGTCTACAGACTCTAGTCAGGGTGCTTCACTCCACTGTAGTCTACAGACTCTAGTCAGGGTGCTTCACTGCACTGTAGTCTACAGACTCTAGTCAGGGTGCTTCACTCCGCTGTAGTCTACAGACTAGTCAGGGTGCTTCACTCCACTGTAGTCTACAGACTAGTCAGGGTGCTTCACTGCGCTGTAGTCTACAGACTCTAGTCAGAGTGCTTCACTCCACTAGTCTATAGACTCTAGTCAGGGTGCTTCACTCCACTGTAGTCTACAGACTCTAGTCAGGGTGCTTCACTCCACTGTAGTCTACAGACTCTAGTCAGGGTGCTTCACTCCGCTGTAGTCTACAGACTAGTCAGGGTGCTTCACTCCACTGTAGTCTACAGACCAGTCAGGGTGCTTCACTGCGCTGTAGTCTACAGACTCTAGTCAGGGTGCTTCACTGCGCTGTAGTCTACAGACTCTAGTCAGCGTGCTTCACTCCGCTGTAGTCTACAGACTCTAGTCAGGGTGCTTCACTCCGCTGTAGTCTACAGACTCTAGTCAGGGTGCTTCACTCCGCTGTAGTCTACAGACTCTAGTCAGGGTGCTTCACTCCGCTGTAGTCTACAGACTCTAGTCAAGGTGCTTCACTAGTATTAGAACGTTCGCAAGAGTTGAATCATCATCATAATTTCTACATAATAACGAAATAAAACTGAATCCGTTTTTCTCCATCTCCAAAAGCAGCTTTTTAGTAACATTCTGAAGAGGGAGTTTTAAAATCATCTTGATAAAAGTCTTCCTGTGTCCTGAGTGACTGTTTGTTTCATGTTGGGACTAGTGACTGTTTGTTTCATGTTGGGACTAGGCTGTCTAAGGCTACGTTCCCATCGCAGGCCTTAATGCTCAATTTGGATTTATGCTCAGATCAGATTGTTTTGTTTGACGGTTCACATGATTCGTTTTGAAAGTGGCCAGTATCCGATTCCAGGGTGAACTGGACACGGTCCTGAACTGACCCGCATGCGTTGTATGTATTCACAAACTCCAAACCAGTGCAGAATTGCAAATGTCGATCTAGAATGACGTAAACGTCCCATGGATTCCGAATTGACTGTTCAGAATGAGGTCGCATTGCAAAAAAATCATCCCTGTATCCGATTTAGCACCCCCCAACAAAGTGGCCCACATCCGACTGGAAAAGATCGGATTGCATGTGCTTTTCACATTGTTATGTGACTCAGATCTGTTATTTTCATAAGAGCAAAAAAAATAGATTTGGGCCACTTTAGCCCGCAATGTGAACGTAGCCTAGGAGGCAGGTGAGGGAAGAAGCAAGTGGACAACAGACAAGTGTTGGAATGCAGCCTTACCTCTTCATCTCTGGCTTTGCTGCTTCCCTCTGCTTCTGCTTCCTTCCTCTCCTCCACTATCTTCCCTTCCTTCTGCTTCTTCTCCTCCACTATCTTCCCTTCCTTCTGCTTCTTCTCCTCCACTATCTTCTCTTTCCCTTCTTTTTCCTTCCTTTCTGTTGTATCTCTTGTCCTCTTTTCTTCGTCTTTCTTCTTTTTCTCTTCAGGTTTCTTCACTTCCTCTTCTGGAACTTTCTCTCTCTCTTCTTCTCCGTCATCTTTTTTCTTCTTGCTCCCCTCTTTCTCTCCTCCTTCGTCCCCTTTCGCTCTCTTTCTCTTGTCGACTTTGACGTCCACCACATCCATCTTCTTCACAGACGACAAGTTCACCGCCTCTTTCTCTTCGTTAGTTTTCTCTTTCTCTCCATCTTTCTTCACCTCTTCCGCTTTTGTCTCTTTCTTCACCCCTTCATCTTTTTTCTTCTCCAGTTCTTTTGTTTTCTCCTCCTTCTCTTCTCCTTCCCTCTCTTCCTTCTCCTCTCCTTCCCTCTCTTCCTTCTCTTCCTTCTCTTCCTTCTCTTCCTTCTCTTCCTTCTCTTCCTTCTCTTCCTTCTCTTCCTTCTCTTCCTTCTCCTGGGCGGACCTCCTCTGTCTCAGTCTCTTATTGGCTAAGGAACAGGAAGGAAGAGAGCAGTGCAATGAACAAACAACTTAATAGGCTTCAGATTGTACTGCTACGTTTGGTTTTAGTGTTGAAAGATTTCCTGCTTTGTGCATGGGAGTGTGTGTGTGTGTGTGTGTGTGTGTGTGTGTGTGTGTGTGTGTGTGTGTGTGTGTGTGTGTGTGTTTACCTGGTGAGCTAACAGAGGGACTGGGAGGGATTTTTCTCTTAGCCTCTTCCTGACAATAAAAAACATATATAATGTTTCATTATTTCACACAACAAACATGTATTAGTAACAATGTGGACAAGGTGATTGTGTTTACTCTCTCTATGTCTCTATGTAAACAAACAAACAAAAACAAACCACGTTACATTCAGTAAAAGCAGAGCTCCATGGTAACAACATCTAAGAAGCTCTTGATGTAAATGGTTACAGGCTAGGATGCCAACATGCTACACATCCACTTTCAGTGTCTGGTTAGCATCATGCTAGGAACCCACAAACATGGCGGTTGCTGACTGGTCTGTATAGAGAGACCAAAGGCCTTTTAATACAGGTTTACACAACAACTGTTCCTCTCCTCTCTTTACTTCCATCATCTACCTCTTCTTACCTGTTCCTGTTTTTCATCCATCCATCCCTTCACTCTTTCTTTTTCATCCATCCATCCATACCTTTATGTTGGTCCCGGTAGCTTTGACTAGGGTTGCCTTCTTTGGTATGGTCGCTTGGGATTTCAATGGAGTCTGTGGACATAGAGAGATATTAATAAATATATCAGAACATTAGAAATATAAAATGAAGATTAGAGGATCTTAGCTCTTTCTTTCACAACATATAATTCACCCCTTCACTCTCCCACTTTGAAGTCTTTGCATTCTTTCCTCTACTGCTTATCATCCCCCCATTTCTGTCGTTCTTGTGTTCTACCTCTTTTGGAGCAGCTTGGTCTGCGGTAGTTAAGGCCTTCTTCTGACCCCCTGCAGGGCGACCTCTCTAAAGACACGAATCAAAACCACATTTCATGTCAGAAAGCACACTGAATTTATGTGTGTGTGTGTGTGTGTGTGTGTGTGTGTGTGTGTGTGTGTGTGCATGTATGCGTAAGAGAAGTTCCTACTTTAGCAGGAGATGGAGTTTCAGGTTTAGTGACTTTGGGTGTTTGACCAGCATCCTTTTTGGTCGCAGCAGGCACCTATAGATTTGGGCAGAGAAACCAGGAAGTAAACTGAATTGAATAGTGAAATGGAATGTAGTAAACTAACTTCTAATACTTTAACACAATATATTTAATTCTAATAACCAATTTATTTCATGTTTTCTGTTTTGACATTTTGCGTGCCGACACGAGTCTTTAAACACAAATCTATGCACTCTCTCTCTACATCAAACACACAGACACAGACACAGACACAGACACAGACACAGACACAGACACAGACACAGACACAGACACACACACAGACACACACACACACACACACACAGACAGGCACATACAAGTGTCAGACAGGTCAAATAGAAGTGCTGTGTTCTGTACCTTTAGCTTGCTTCCCACTCCCGGTTTGTTCTCTATCTCCCACATGCCCTCAGTGAAGCCCCTGATCCTCACTCCACCCCCATACTTGGTCTTGTTCCCCGCGAAGGCCACGATGTTTGCAACGGGCACCATCCCACTGGAGAGAACGACAGGGGCAACCCGGGAGAAGACAGGAGAGAGGGAAGGAAGTAGGAAATAGAAAGGAGACAGAGAACGACAGGGGCAACCCGGGAGAAGAGAGGAGAGGGGGAAGGAAGTAGGAAATAGAAAGGAGACAGAGAACGACAGGGGCAACCCGGGAGAGGAGAAGAGAGGAGAGAGGGAAGGAAGTAGGAAATAGAAAGGAGACAGAGAGCGATAGAGGTAGAAAATTAAAAACGTAGGGTGGGAGACAGATGTTTAATATGGATTGATTTGATTGCTTATCAGCATTGGGCAGCAGTAAGCTCCTCTGCTGCAGAACCACACGAACATCGCCCAAACAGACTTCACAGCTACATACGTACGTTTGATGGGTTCCAAAGAAGAATACAGGAACCTTTTTCTTAGCCACGTCTTCCCCCTTGCAGATCTTTGAGTCAGAAACACACAGACCAAGGGTCACACAATGTGTAAAGGCAGAATCAAGGATTGGGTGGCGAAACCAAATGGCTGTGTCTTCGTTGTCTAGCGTCTTCGTTTGCTAAGTGTCAAGGTAATGTGTTTGTGCATGCATGTGTACTCGGTTACCCTGGCAGGCCAGTGTGGGAAGCCTTTCATCTTGGCAAAGACCAGGTCTCCGGGTTTGAAGCGGTCGACTGACTTGGCCGGCATTCTGACGACGTCCCGTCACGTGGTCACCTCAGCACAAACCGCTGCGGAGAAACGCACTGCATTTGTTACTTCATGCATGCAAAGTTTGAAAATGCTGCGTGAGTGTTTGTGTATCTGTCTGAACTATCCGTTGACAATACAAGTGTGTCCATGTGTGTATTATGTCAGACCGCACTCTGAGAACAGGACCAGCTTCTTTCCTCAGGTGGTAGCCCCCAAGTGCAGCCAACCCCGTTTTAAGAACTCCTCTGTCCCTCTGTCCATCAAAGAGAGCTCTAAATGGAAAATCAGCCACTAATCAACCCCAGAAAAATGTCCTTGGGGACAATCAAAGTCTGTATAATCTAATAAGTAACAGTCAGCCTCTACTTCAACTTGATTCAGCACAGGACATTTCCTGATGCCCCTTGCAGCCTAATATTACTGTCGCACTACCTCATTTAGCTCTCAGTTTTTCTTCGAAAATACAAACGACGTTAACACAGTCTTGTCGAGATGGCGTTACACACTTTATAATTTCTTTACCATCTCAGCTAACGATAAGCTAACAGATGCTAGTCGTAGAAAATGTAAATAATTGCGGTAAGCGCACAGTGATATATTACATGCACTTACCAAATGAGAAAAATAATAATTCCTATTTACTGGAGAAACGTTAAATGTATTTAAACGGTTATTGCTTTCACTTTGGCATGGCTTTAGTAGCGTTCGCTTTCCGACTCTTGGCTGAAGTAGCGTAGCAAAGAAATACACACAGGATTAGGACGGCGCGCGCACTCTAGAATAGGATGATACCAATACTGGAAAAATAGGGTTGTTAGTTGTGTCATACGTAAATTAGTGTTTATCTAGGCAAATTATGTATTATCACCTAGTATTTTGCTTTGGATTTAGTTTAATTAATTAATTTAAACGTGTGTATTTGTACAAGATTTTTTTTTTAAATCGACCACATTTTATTACAGTCGAGGTGTGCTTGTTCTTATTCATCCGGACTGCAAAAATAACATCGCATACATTTTTTCTGTTCCATGTCCGGTCAAAGGTTAAGGTATAAGTGCTGAATTGCAGCGCTGTGTTGTATACTATATGGTATACAATGTAATATTTGGATGAAACATGTTTAATTGTTTTATAATAGTTGGTACAAATTTAAGTAAGGAAAAGGATATGGCACTGTTTTAGTATCGTTATACAGGTTTCCAGTATTTTTAGGAATCGTTTCTATTGTCCTGCAATTCCATGCCCTAACCTGTAAAGGATTAGGGGGTGGATTACTACATTTGTTGAAACCCAGCTAAATCTTTCGTATTTTTATTACTCAATTTCCCGAAAGTTGTTGTGTACACTGTAGTAATATATGGTTTAAACGCCTTTTACACGCGTCACAGCTTTCTTTGACCAATCCCGGAGCGAAAACTGGATGTACGTAGTTTGCAAGCGTCCCCACGCTAAACATGGCGTCAGATTCAAACGGATTTTGAGGACATATATTGTAAGTTTATACGTTTTTTAATGCAACAACTATATGGTTAGATCTTTGAAGTAATTCAGTATTATAAACACTCTAGAACCGACAGAATTGTTGTAATGCTAGACAAGTTTAGCTAAATTAACTAAACTAGCTAGCAGTTCCGACCTCATCTCTGTCTCGCATTGTTTACAGGTACTTGCATGTCGCTGGCAAGGCAACTGCCAAGCAAGCAAATCCCCTGTCAGAAAATCAGTAATCTCAAGGGTCTTTGTGTTTGAGAGGCTGCTAGGCAGAGGTTGGCATTATTTAACGTTAGCCCGTTAACGCTAGCGGGCTAATTTGTTAGCCTGCCTCACTAATTACTTCAAACATCCGTTGTTACCAAGGTTACCAACCATTCTCATATTGCTAAATTATGGTGTAAATCAATTGAAGCGCGTGGTAATTTAGGTTGAAAACTTAAGTAAAACTGGAGTAATTGTTTCTCACCTGAATAAAAGTTACAAGCTGTTGTGATTTAAGCGGTGTTGTTGGTCTTGGTAGGGCTGCTAAACCGTTGCTGATGTGACTACTGTGTTGATTGAGTCACTAATCGGCCAGGACAGGCAAACGGGGAAAAAAGTATTTCGGATTTAAATAACTAAAGTATATCTGCAGTTGGTGTCAGCCATGCCAACTGATTCTTCAGCGGATCGAAGGAAGCTGCATGACCGACGGAGACACAAGGATGATGGGCAGAGCAAAGCTGCTCTGCAAGCCTTACTCCCGCGACAAACGGTCCCCCCCGCCAAATCCACCGAGAAAGAGATCGTAAGGTCTGTAATGAATTCTGCTAGATGATGTTAAACTAGGATAGGACCCCCTGTCCCGTTTCCGGTGTATATCCTCAAAGTCCCTGTAGGAGTTTGACATGTAACCTAACTCAAGTCAAAATCAAATTGGAGATTGCCAGTGGCATCTGGAATTTTCCTTTGATTTAGTTTGTTTGTTTCAATGTCCACAGGCTGAAAGAGGTCCTCACAACCTTACAAAAAGAAAGGATGAAAATAAAGGCGGGTTACACAGGGATGGAGGGAGACCAAGGGAGCATGGAGGAAGAGCGAGAGAAAAACAGGCTCCTTCAAAAGGAGGACAAGGGAAAAACCCGGAGGAGGGAGAGAAGCAAGGGACATCGCGAGAAAGGGGAGGAGGGGAGTGGCGGTGATAAGGAGGAGAGACCGTGGGGGAGTAAGGGGGAGACCGGCGACCAATGCCGGGGGAGTCGGAGGCGGAAGGAAGGGGAGAAAAAGCCGGGAGTCTCCTCCGACGAGGACCTGAGGTGGAAGATCCAGCTGCTGGAGAAAGAGATGCTGGAGATGACGTCACTACACAACCAGGAGGTCAGAGGTCGCGCGCCATACCGACAACTTACTGAAAGTCATAAAATCATCATAAATATATTCATAATAATTATATCACTTATAATTAGTACACAGTTAGATCTATATTAGCTAAATAAAACTCACCCACAAAACTATGATCTGTTTCCTTTGGGAGTTTTAGAACCGGTTTAATAATGAACCAACTACCACATGTCCTAACTAACTACCTGCCTACTTAGCTAGCTAACTACCACCTAGCTAACTAGCTAAGTTACCTGCCTAGTTAACTACTTACCAAGCTACCTAACTGCCTCCCTAGCTAGCTAACCTATCTACCTACCTGGCGACCTAACCAAGCAGCTAGCTGGCCAACTAACTTCCTAACTATCTATCTAACCACCCCCTGTCTGTGTTCCTCCGAGCCAGGTGTCTGCTCTGGGCTCCCAGCTAGCTGGCCAAATAACTTCTTAACTATCTATCTAACCTATCTGTGTTCCTCCGAGCCAGGTGTCTGCTCTGGGCTCCCAGCTAGCCAGACTGCGGTCGGAGGTGGAGAGAGGAGAGTCCCAGAGGCAGAGCCTGGAGTACCACCTGGTGGTGGCCCGGAGGGAGACGGACACCGAGAGAGACTCTGTGGCCGGGACCACAGAACAGAACCGGCAGCTCAGAGGTCACTCTCCTCCTTTGACTTCATCTTTAATATCCTCTTATCATTCATCTAACTTTATTATGTATGTGTTTGATAGCTTGAATATTTATGATTCTATCAATAATAGTAATATTTATCGAAAGGTTTACGAATTCTAAATGTTAATTTGTGTTAGTTCTGGATGATATCTAATGGTAGTCTGTGTGTGTGTGTGTGTGTGTGTGCACGCGCGCAGTGCTTGCGGTGGAGCTGCAGCAGAGAGCTGGTGACCTTGAGAAAGCCCTGGATATTACCCAGAGGGCGCGCTCGGAGGACCAGCATGCGCTGCAACAGGAAGTGGAGGAACGCGACCGGCTGGTGATCAGCGCCAACACTGACAACGACCAGCTGACCGCCGAGAACACACAGCTACACACACTGCTGCAGGTAGGTCCTTACACACACACACACACACACACACACACACTCACACACACACACACATACACACACACTCACACATACACACACACTCACACACACATACACACACACTCACACATACATACACACACACTCACACATACACACACACACATACACACACACTCACACATACACACACACACACACACACATACACTCACACACACACACAGCTACACAAACTGCTGCAGGTAGGTCCTTACACACACACACACACACTCACACACACACACAGACACACACACACACACACAGCTACACACACTGCTGCAGGTAGGTCCTTACACACACACACACACACACACACACAGCTACACAACCTGCTGCAGGTAGGTCCTTACACACACACACACACACACACACACACACACACACACACACAGCTACACACACTGCTGCAGGTAGGTCCTTACACACACACACACACACACACACAGCGTCACAAACTGCTGCAGGTAGGTCCTTACACACACACACACACACACACACACACACACACAGCTACACAAACTGTTGTAGGTAGGTCCTTACACACACACACACACACACAAAGCTACACAAACTGCTGTAGGTAGGTCCTTACACACACACACACACACACATACACACACACACACACAACTACACGAACTGCTGCAGGTAGGTCCTTTCACACACACACACACACACACACACACAAACACACACACACACACACAGCTGCACAAACTGCTGCACGAAGATCCATCCATCCATCCATCCCCCCCTCCATCCCCCTCTCCATCCCCCTCTCCATCCCTCCCTCCATCCCTCCCTCCATCCCTCTCTCCATCCCTCCCTCCATCCCTCCATCCATCCCCCTCTCCATCCCCCTCTCCATCCCTCCCTCCATCCCTCTCTCCATCCCTCCCTCCATCCCTCTCTCCATCCCTCCCTCTCCATCCCTCCCTCCATCCCTCTCTCCATCCCCCCCTCTCCATCCCCCTCTCCATCCCTCGCTCCAGTGAAACCACATATCACTTTTAGAGATGGTAAAGCAAACTGCAGCAGCAGTGAAAACCCCCTCCAACAGGATCCACCCCACAATCTCTTTATTTACAACCTTTCTCCTCCTTTTCCTCCACCTCCATCTAACCCCTCCATCCCTCTCTCCATCCCTACCTCCAGGAACAGCAGGAGGCGGTGGATGAGCTGAAGAGGAGGATGACAGAGATGGAGAGTGAGAGAGGGGTGGACCTAGGAACCATCCGTCGCCAAGCCAACGAGCTGAGCTACTTCACCGAGAGACAGGAGAGGATCAACACTGAGCTGGAGGTAGGATGGGGAGGGAGGGGGGGGAGAGGGAGGGAGGTGGGTGGGGGGGGGGAGAGAGGGAGGGGGGGGGGGGGGGATGAGCTACTTCACCGAGAGACAGGAGAGGATCAACACTGAGCTGGAGGTAGGACGGGGAGGGAGGGAGGGAGGGAGAGAGAGGGGGGGGGCTGGTGGAGGGATGAGCTACTTCACAGAGAGACAGGAGAGGAGATGGAGAGAGGGAGAGAAGGAAAGAAAGGAGGGATGATGGGAACAGAGGAAAGCATTTCTCTGAAGAGTAGTGGTCTATATTTGTAATAGTATTCTTCCCCTCTATTCACTAATTCATCCCTCGCTTTCTCCCTCCCTCCTTCTCTTCCTCCCTCCTTCTCTTCCTCCCTCCTTCTCTCCCTCCTTCTCTCCCTCCATCTCTTCCCTGTTTCTCCTCCCTCCATCTCTTCCCTCCTTCTCCTCCCTCCATCTCTTCCTCCATCTCCCTCCTTCTCTCCCTCCATCTCTTCCCTCCTTCTCTTCCCTCCATCTCTTCCCTCCTTCTCTTCCTCCCTCCTTCTCCTCCCTCCTTCTCCTCCCTCCTTCTCTCCCTCCTTCTCTTCCCTCCATCTCCCTCCAGGCGGCCCAGCAGAGAGTGAAGAGTCTGGAGTCAAACATTGAGTCAGAGCGATCCGCTCACCTCGAGTCCAAGTTCAACTCTGAAATCATACAGGTAACACACACTCACACTCACACACACACACACACACACACACACACACACACACACTCACAGCCACAAACACAAACACCCAGGGTGTCTCTGTGCTCAGAATATACTGCAAGTATTCATTAGAAACATTACAATATAATGTACGTATAATTGGTGTGTGTGTGTGTGTGTGTGTGTGTGTGTGTGTGTGTGTGTGTGTGTGTGTGTGTGTGTGTGTGCGCGCGTAGCTGCGTGTCCGGGACCTGGAGGCAGCCCTGGCAGTGGAGAAGGCTGGCCACCAGGAGGCGCTGTCCAGTCTGGAGATGTTCAGGCAGCAGTTCAGAGAGGTGGAGAAGAAGTACACTAACCAGAGAGAGAGAGCTGACCAAGCCCTGGACACACTGACCAAGTAACCATGACCACACACACACACACACACACACACACACACACACACTCAGTGATGGTCCTGGAGAATTTGAAAAACAGTATTTTAAATGACAGTCTCTTTCTCTCTCTCTCACCCTGTCTGTTTTCCTATCTGTCTGTCTCCCCCACCCTCTCTCTGTCAGACTAGAGAAGGACTTCCTCCAGTGTAAGATGGAGCTTACCGTTGCCGTAGAGACTGAGAGGAGGACCGCAGAGGAACTACAGAAGGACAACAAACTACACATGCAGGTAACACACACACACACTCACCTGGAGCAGGTAACACACACACACACACATACAGACACTCACCTGCAGCAGGTAACACACACAGAAAGACACTCAACTGCAGCAGGTAACAGACACACACACACACATCTGAACCACACACACACTCTGATAGTGATGTTGAATGGACCGTTGTTTGACTGTGTGTGTATGTATGTGTGTGTGTGTGTGTGTGTGTGTGTGTGTGTGTGTGTGTGTGTGTGTGTGTGTGTGTGTGTGTGTGTTTAGGCTGAGGGGAGACTGCTGTTCCTGGAGGAAGCCCACAAGAACAACATGACAGAGCTCCATCTAATCTTACAGCAGCACCAGCAGTACCCAGGTCAGTCTAACTGACACACCATCCAGTAGTACATGTGTGTGTGTGTGGGCATAATATCTACCCTAAACGATTTAATACCTACCGTCAAAATCGCGTGTGCGTGTGTGTGTGTGTGTGTGTGTGTGTGTGTGTGTGTGTGTGTGTGTGTGTGTGTGTGTGTGTGTGTGTGTGTGTAGGCGCCTCCGAACAGGAGGAAGGAAAGCAGAGTCCATCCATTCTGTTGGACCTCCTCAGAACAACACTCAACAACTACCGCAACAGACTGGAGCAGACCACCGGCCAGGTAAACACACACACACACACACACACACACACACACGAATGACAGCACACACAGTATACACACAGCTCTTCATCCTTACCTTATTGTTATTATTTTTGTTGATGTTTTGATACATTGTTTTTGTTGTTGTTTATTTATAAGGTTCATGACCTCCTTGCCGCCTCAGAGAAACTGGAACAGGAAAACCAGTCCAAGCAACATCTGATCTCAGAACAGCAGAGACTCCTGCAGGTATAGAGACTAACCACCATGACTGATCTGAGAACAGCAGAGACTCCTGCAGGTATAGAGACTAACCACCATGACTGATCTCAGAGCTGCAGAGACTCCTGCAGGTATAGAGACTAACCACCATGACTGATCTGAGAACAGCAGACACTCCTGCAGGTATAGAGACTAACCACCATGACTGATCTGAGAACAGCAGAGACTCCTGCAGGTATAGAGACTAACCACCATGACTGATCTCAGAGCTGCAGAGACTCCTGCAGGTATAGAGACTAACCACCATGACTGATCTGAGAACAGCAGAGACTCCTGCAGGTATAGAGACTAACCACCATGACTGATCTCAGAACAGCAGAGACTCCTGCAGGTATAGAGACTAACCACCATGACTGATCTCAGAACAGCAGAGACTCCTGCAGGTACAGAGACTAACCACCATGACTGATCTGTTGGCTGATCTGAGAACAGTAGAGACTACTATACTTGACCATAGCTGTTCTGTTGGCTGATCTGAGAACAGCAGAGAGAGACACCCGTCCTCAACGTGACAAAGTGTCTTCGGTTTCCGTTGCCTAGGAGACGTCTGCTTCCTCAGCCCACCACAAGGAGGAAGTGACGTCACTGCGCGAGCAGTGCTCTGACTGGTTGGCTCGGACGGAGAGGATGAAGGCGGAGCTTCAGAGAACCCAGGTGGCACAGGAGAGAGAGAGAGAGAGGGAGGAGGAGAGGAAGGACGAGAGGGAGAGGGAGAGAGGGAGGGAGGAGGAGAGGAAGGACGAGAGGGAGAGGGAGAGAGGGAGGGAGGAGAAGAGGAGGCAGGAGAGGGAGAGGGAGAAGGAGGAGAGAGAGAAGATCAGCCATCTGCATCAGAAGTCTTCTCAGGTAGTCAACCTCTACTTCATCTGTCCACCTCTCTCTCTCTCTCTCTCTCTCTCTCTCTCCCTCTTCAACCTCTACTTCATCTGTCCACCTCTCTCTCTCTCTCTCTCTCTCTCTCTCTCCCTCTTCAACCTCTACTTCATCTGTCCACCTCTCTCTCTCTCTCTCTCTCTCTCTCTCTCTCTCTCTCTCTCTCTCTCTCTCTCTCCCTCTTCAACCTCTACTTCATCTGTCCACCTCTCTCTCTCTCTCTCTCTCTCTCTCTCTCTCTCTCTCTCTCTCTCTCTCTCTCTCTCTCTCCCTCTTCAACCTCTACTTCATCTGTCCACCTCTCTCTCTCTCTCTCTCCTTTTTTATCCCCTCCTTTCTTCTCTCTCTCTCTCTCTTCCTTCCTGCTGTGATAACTTCTTTATGAGTTCATTATGGAACCAGTGTGAATGTCATCATACAGTAAACCATATTTAATTAACTCTCATACTGGGTGTGTGTGTGTTTGTCACTGTGTGTCTGTGTGCCACTATGTGTGTGTGTGTGTGTGTGTGTGTGTGTTTGTATGTATGTGTGTGTGTTTGTCACTGTGTGTGTGTGTATGTATGTGTGTGTGTTTGTCACTGTGTGTGTGTGTGTGTGTGTGTGTGTGTGTGTATGTGTGTGTGTGTGTGTCACTGTGTGTGTGTGTGTGTATATGTGTGTGTGTATGTGTGTGTGTGTCACTGTGTGTGTGTGTGTATGTATGTGTGTGTGTGTGTGTGTGTGTGTGTCACTGTGTGTGTGTGTGTGTCACTGTGTGTGTGTGTGTGTGTCCAGGAGAAGACGTCCTTCCTCTACAGTCTCTACCAGCGTCTCCTCACAGGCGGCGTCCTCCTAGACCAGCCCCACAGCATGCTGGGTAGTTTCACCTGGGCGGAGCTCTGTGATGTCATCACGCTGCAGGCTGACGCCCTCACCGGAGACCTGCACCAGGCCAACGACAGGGTGTGTGTGTGTGTGTGTGTGTGTGTGTGTGTGTGTGTGTGTATCGTGTTTGTTCATACTGCAACATATTAATTATACCTTCTTAATTTTTCACTTCATATATTTTGTGAGTTTTTATCCTTTCTCTCTCTCTTTCTCTCTCTCTCTGGTCCTGTCTCAGATCTCTTACCTGGTGAGTGTGTGTGACAGTAAGAGTGTGTGTGTGCGGGAGCTGCAGCAGAGTCAGGAGTGTGTGTTGTCTCGTCTGGAGGAGAGCGTGAAGCAACGTGAGGCCGCGTGGAACACACAGCGACAGGAGATGGAGGAGAAACACACACACACCGTCACACAGCTGCAGAACCAGGTTCAGGTAACACACACACACACACATCGTCACACACACCGTCACACAGCTGCAGAACCAGGTTCAGGTAACACACACACACACACACACACCATCACACAGCTGCAGAACCAGGTTCAGGTAACACACACACACACACACACACACCATCACACAGCTGCAGAACCAGGTTCAGGTAACACACACACACACACACACACACACACCATCACACAGCTGCAGAACCAGGTTCAGGTAACACGCACACACACACACACACACATCGTCACACAGCTGCAGAACCAGGTTCAGGTAACACACACACACACATCGTCACACAGCTGCAGAACCATGTTCAGGTAACACACACACACACACACGCCGTCACACAGCTGCAGAACCAGGTTCAGGTAATACACACACACACACACACACACACACACCGTCACACAGCTGCAGAACCAGGTTCAGGTAACACACACACACACACACACACCCTCACACAGCTGCAGAACCAGGTTCCAGTAACACACACACACACATACAGAGCTGCAGAGTTAGGCTCAGGTAAGACACACACACACACACACACACACACACACACACACACACCGCTGCAGAACCAGGCACAGGCAATACACACACACACACACACTTACACAGAGCTGCAGAGTCAGGCTCAGGTAACACACACACACACACACAGAGCTGCAGAATCAGGTTCAGGTAACACACACACACACACCGTCATCCAGCTCTAGAACAAAGCTAAGGTAATACACAAATTATCACACTTCCCACCCTCTCGCACACACACACTGTAACCCTCAGTCCCCTGTGTGTGTGTGTGTGTGTGTGTGTGTGTGTGTGTGTGTGTGTGTGTGTGTGTGTGTGTGTGTGTGTGTGTGTGTGTGTGCGCGTGTGCCCCCCCAGGCACACCGTAGCCAGGCTGAGTCACTCCAGGAAACCCTGTCGGCCCTGGAACGCGACCGTTCCACTTTGACCTCCGACCTCTCCACGCTACGGGTTCTCCTGACCCACGGCCGCAGGGACGCCACCTCCCTCCTCTCAGCCTGCGCCCTCCTGGCCGGGGCGCTCACACACACCGACCGCCGCGCACACACACTCGCCGCACAGAAAGCCCTCCTCTGCCAGCAGCTGGCGCTGAGGGAGGGCCTGGAGGGGGAGGTGCGGACGCTGGTCCAGGCTTTGGGGGAGGAGGGGGGAGGGAAGGAGAGGAGGGGAGAAGGGGAGAAAGGGAGGGGCCTGAGGAGGTGGAGGAGGTGTGTGTGTGTGGTGCTGGCCGTAGGGAGGATGTGTGTGTCGGCGCGGGGGTCCAGGGTTCTGTTTCGGGTGGAGAGGGGTCCGGGCGGAGACAGGAGACAGGCGGTGTGTGTGTGTGTGTGTGTCGGACACTCGACTACGGAGGCTCAGAGGGGACAAACCGTCTCATGTGCTGGTGAGCACCACCTCCAAACAGAGTTCTGGTTCATATTAATGGACTATATTAATATATAGGACATATTAATTAATTAAGGACATATTAATATAGTATATTATTATTATATTATTATATTAATTAATTAATTATTAAAGCAAAGGACAAGTATATTTGAATCATTTCATCATTTGAATGTTTTGAAAAAACTTTCATCGAACAACTTTAATTTTCCTCAAGGCGAAAGAGAGTTCATGGAATTATTTATGAAAGGTATTCAATGTAGAGTCTGTTTTTCAGCTGTTCTCTGGAAGTGACCGTGTGTGTGTGTGTGTGTGTGTGTGTGTGTGTGTGTGTGTGTGTGTGTGTGTGTGTGTGTGTGTGTGTGTGTGTTACAGACAAAGAGGGTGATGGCGATGAGGAGGAGGAAGAGGAGGGTGGTGGTGAGGAAGGTCGTGCAGCTGTGTGTGTGAAGTGGCTCCGTAGTAAACGTCTCTCCAGTGTCCTCCTGTCCTCCATGGCTGACCTACAGGCTGCTCTGGCACATGCAGGTAACACACACACAGGTTGATAACACGCACTCACACACACAGGTGATATGTCATACACACACACTCACGCAGGTAACACGCCCTCATACACATGCAGGTAACACACACACACACTCACACGCACACTTAGACACATGCTAAATAACACACACACACACACACTCACATGCAGGTTACACACACACATATACATAACGCAGAAAGACACAGATCACAAATGGGTAACTCACATCTACGCACACACATACATATCACATACGTCACATTTACAGAAGAACACACATATACATTAGTATTTCATTAATACACACATGTTCAAGAAAGTACTAAACCTAAACTTCATTCCAACTGTATTTCAACATTCCAACCGCCCCCCCTCCCCCTCTGAGGCTCCTCCCCTCAGGAAGTGATGTCAGCGGCCCGCAGCGGTCTGTCCCGCCTCCTGGAACGCCTGCTGGACCAATCGGACGCTCCGCCCCGTGTCTCTTCCTGTAAAGGGGGCGGGGACTTCCTGTCCTGCGGAGGAGAAGCACTCGCCAGCAGACTAGGAAGAGGACTCCAAAGGATTGGACCTCCACTGCCCAACAGCAAGGTGATATATATATATATAATAAATAAATAAATAGATAGGAAATAAACTATTTATATACCTAACCCTAACAGCAAGGTGATAGGATAACAATATCTATAATATCTATAAATAAATAGATAGTCAACCAGGTTAAACTATTTATATACCTAACCCTAACAGCAAGGGTATAGCATTTATCAGTTATTTACAATACTTAAGAATCTACATTAACGTTAACAGTTAACTCTGTCGTATTGTGGTAGGGTTCACAGATCTACAGAACATCTGCACTAACACTAACAGTTAACTCTATAATGTCTGATGGTGTTAAATTCACTGATCTGCACTAACGCTAACAGTTAACTGTTTAATGTCCGATGGCGTTAAATTCACAGATCTACAGCAGATCTGCTCTAACGCTAACAGTTAACAGCTCCATCCCATTGGTCTACCCCTCAGTTCCTGGTTGGTTCCCTGCAGCAGCACTTCCTGGTGTTCAGCCAACGGCTGCACTCGGCTGAGGTGGAGAGGCGGAGCCTGAGGCTGGAGGTGGGCAGTCTCCGGAGGGTTGCCAAGAGCGACCGTGAGCTCAGCAACAAGGACCCCTGTAAGATGGTGAGTGTGTGTGTGTGTGTGTGTGTGTGTGTGTGTGTGTGTGTGTGTGTGTGTGTGCGCGCGCCATTGGAGCTTTATAACAGTATGTTAGGATACAACTGACTTTACAGTACATGGGTCAAGCCACCTTTTCTGTGTGTGTGTGTGTAGGTTCCGTCGGAGCGCTTCGACAGTGTGTGTGCAGAGCTGCGTCAGGCGTTGTCACGGGAACAGCAGGCCCAGTGTCTGCTGACAGAACAGTCAGCCCAGCTCCACGCTCTGGGCCTGAGGCTGGACACACACACGCTGGAGGAACGCGACCGACAACACACACTCAGCCAGGCCGTGCAGGTACACACACACACACACACACACACACACACACACACACTGTACGGAACAGTTTGTTTGTGTATGCCAGAATGTCTCTTTTATAAACTGTGTGTGTGTGTGTGTGTGTGTGTGTGTGTGTGTGTGTGTGTGTGTGTGTGTGTGTGTGTGTGTGTGTGTGTGTGTGTGTGTGTGTGTGTTCTAGTCTCTGTCGGAGGCTCGTCATGAGGTGCGTGGGAAGGATCAGTCTCTGAGGATTCTGGGTAAGCACCTGGCGGGGGTGCAGTGTGAGAAGAGAGAGGTGGAGGAGAGTCTACGAATAGCTGAGGAAGCACTACGCCTGGCAACGAGGTAACACACA
>CM030188.1:2035265-2042765 GCA_017639675.1 Aplochiton taeniatus | reverse complement strand
TGTGACATCAGGGCCTTGTCGTAAGGTGTGTGTGTGTGTGACATCGGGGCCCTGTCGTAAGGTGTGTGTGTGTGTGTGTGACATCAGGGCCTTATCGTAAGGTGTGTGTGTGTGTGTGTGTGTGTGACATCAGGGCCCTGTCGTAAGGTGCGTTTGTGTGTGTGTGTGTGACATCAGGGCCCTGTCGTAAGGTGTGTGTGTGTGTGTGACATCAGGGCCCTGTCGTAAGGTGCGCGTGTGTGTGTGTGTGTGTGTGTGTGTGTGTGTGTGTGTGTGACATAAGGGCCCTGTCGTAAGGAGTGTGCGCGTGTGTGTGTGTGTGTGACATCAGGTTTCTACCATAGGGTGTGTGTGTGTGTGTGTGTGTGACATCAGGTTTCTACAGTAAGATGTGTGTGTGTGTGTGTGTGTGTGTTACATCAGGTTTCTACCGTAGGGTGTGTGTGTGTGTGTGTGTGTGTTTGTGTGTGTGTGTGTGTGTGTGACATCAGGTTTCTACCATAAGGTGTGTGTGTGTGTGTGTGTGTGTGTGTGTGTGTGGGTGTGTGTGTGTGTGTGACATCAGGTTTCTACCATAAGGTGTGTGTGTGTGTGTGTGTGTGTGTGTGTGTGTGTGTGTGTGTGTGTGTGTGTGTGTGTGTGTGTGTGTGTGTTACCTCAGGTTTCTACCGTAAGGTGTGTGTGTGTGTGAGTTCTACTTTTCTACAATCCCTCCTCTCCTCCTGTTCCTTTTCAACTTCCTCTTTTTTGACTTGAGGAGAAGAGAGATGGAGGGATGGAGGAGAGGGAGGAGGAGAGATGGAGGGATGGAGGAGAGGGAGGAGGAGAGATGGAGGGATGGAGGAGAAGGTCCACAAACAGGAGGAGAGGAGAGATGTGGATGGTTTTTAGCTATGAAGAGGAGAGGAGGAGGAGGATGGTGATGAAGAGGAGGATGGTGATTATTATTTAGCTGTGATGAAGAGGAGGATGGTGATTATTATTGAGCTTTGACGAAGAGGAGGATAGTGATTATTATTTAGCTGTGATGAGGAGGAGGATGGTGATTATTATTTAGCTGTGATGAAGAGGAGGTTGGTGATTATTATTTAGCTGTGATGAAGAGGAGGAGGGTGATTATTATTTAGCTGTGATGAAGAGGAGGAAGAGGAGGATGGTGATTATTATTTAGCTGTGATGAAGAGGAGGATGGTGATTATTATTTAGCTGTGATGAAGAGGAGGAAGAGGAGGATGGTGATTATTATTTAGCTGTGATGAAGAGGAGGAAGAGGAGGATGGTGATTATTATTTAGCTGTGAGGAAGAGGAGGATGGTGATTATTATTTAGCTGTGATGAAGAGGAGGATGGTGATTATTATTTAGCTGTGATGAAGAGGAGGATGGTGATTATTATTGAGCTGTGATGAAGAGGAGGATGGTGATTATTATTGAGCTGTGATGAAGGGGAGGATGGTGATTATTATTTAGCTGTGATGAAGAGGAGGAAGAGGAAGATGGTGATTATTATTTAGCTGTGATGAAGAGGAGGAAGAGGAAGATGGTGATTATTATTTAGCTGTGATGAAGAGGAGGAAGAGGAAGATGGTGATTATAATTTAGCTGTGATGAAGAGGAGGAAGAGGAAGATGGTGATTATTATTTAGCTGTGATGAAGAGGAAGATGGTGATTATTATTTAGCTGTGATGAAGAGGAGGATGGTGATTATTATTTAGCTGTGATGAAGAGGAGGAAGAGGAGGATGGTGATTATTATTTAGCTGTGATGAAGAGGAGGAAGAGGAGGATGGTGATTATTATTTAGCTGTGATGAAGAGGAAGATGGTGATTATTATTTAGCTGTGATGAAGAGGAGGAAGAGGAAGATGGTGATTATTATTTAGCTGTGATGAAGAGGAGGATGAGGAAGATGGTGATTATTATTTAGCTGTGATGAAGAGGAAGATGGTGATTATTATTTAGCTGTGATGAAGAGGAAGATGGTGATTATTATTTAGCTGTGATGAAGAGGAGGAAGAGGAAGATGGTGATTATTTTGCTTTGTCAGCAGCACTTTCTTTAACTCTCCAGAGGTAGAAACAACACGGTCCAATCAAAGAACAGTCCTCCAGGCTGTGTGCGTGTGTGCGTGTGTGCGTGTGTGCGTGTGTGCGTGTGTGTGTGTGTGTGTGTAAGTGTGTGTGCGCGTGTGCATGCTCTTCCTACCTGCACTACGTATCCAGAGAGACATTTGAAGTTTGGGGGTTGGGTTAGGGTTAGTTGTGTGTGTGTGTTTGTGTGTGTGTGTGAGTGTGTGATGGTGTGATGTCTTGTCAGAAACTACTAAAGGAGATTTTGAGGGGGGGGGGGGGATATACTGTGATGTCACTTGCACACACTCTTTCCCTCTCTCTCTATCACACACACACACACATGCACACGCACTCACACACGCTTTGGCTGGTAGCTGGGACTAGTTGGTTGTCTGACTGTCTCTGCTGTCATAAAGGATTATTCCACTCCACGCTGGCTTTCTTTTTGAGTGTGTGTGCGTGTGTGATTGTTTGTGTGTGTGTGTGGTGGGGGGGATTTTTTTAAAGTTTCACTTTATTTAAAACAAGAAAAACAGCCAACTCAGGTCTTTTGATTCAGCAACTCTCTCTCTCTCTTACACACACTCGCTTACACACACACACACACACACACACACACACATACAGTATATCCACACACAAACACACACTCACACACACGACACAGTAACATTTTTCGTTGTGAAGAGCTGGAGCGTCCAGCAGATTCCTTTCGTAAAGCTGATAGTGAGTTAGTCCCACTGATCACTGTAATCCTCATCCTGTATCCGCTGCTGTAATCCAATAGGGACGCAAAGGACAGCCGTCGCTTAACGACCAGATTAGAGGTCTTAAGACGGCCGTCCATTCAGTGTGTCGCTTAGCGACCAGATTAGAAGTCTTAAGTGTCATTCTGTGACCACCAATGCAGTTAAGTGTATGTGTGTGTGTGTGTGTGTGTGTGTGTGTGTGTGTGTGTGTGTGTGTGTGTGTGTGTGTGTGTGCTTAGGACATAAGCTGTTGCAGGCTTTCACAGGACTGTCCCACTCGTTGCCATAGAAATCAAGGGCCAATGAAAAGAGATGTCACTTACTTCCTGTTTTCAGACTGAGCTGCTCTTTGGTGCCTTACTAATATAATAAATAAATATCTATAATATATAATATAATATATTTATACCAAATATTTTATATGTTCAAAGCTAATACTCGTGTCTTCATGTGGACTGATATTTATTTCATATTTTGATATTATATTATATCTATATAATATATAATAATATTATATCGATATTATTATATTGACATAAACACTAATATCCTTCTAATGTCTCATGCAGCTAGATGTGGACTTAAAAACTAGCTGTAGTTTTACTGTGAAGGTAATATTGCTATCACAGATCTCTCTCTCTCTCTCTCTCTCTCTCTCTCTCTCTCTCTCTCTCTCGCTCGCTCGCTCGCTCTCTCGGGCTCTATCTCTCTCTTCCTCTTTCTCTTTCTCTCCCTCTCTCTCACTCTGTCTCTCTGTCTCTCTCTCTCCCTCTGTCTCTCTCCCTCCCTCTCTCTCTCAATCTGTCTCTCTTTCTCTCTGTCTGTCTCTCTCTCTCTCCCTCTCTCTCTCTCCCTCTCTCTCACTCTGTCTCTCTGTCTCTTTCTCTCTCTCTCTTGCTCTCTCTCTCTCTCTCTCTCTCTGTCTCTCTCTCTCTCTTTTTTTAGGTCCTCCTATCTGCTCTTGTCCTAGTTGTACCTGTGACAACTCACTCTCTCTCTCTCTCTCTCTCACACACACACACACACACACACACACATACACAAGCGCCTCCCACAGAGATCTTTGATGTTTGCCAACTGTCTTGGACTTGCTACAAAGAATTATGCTGACACACACACACACACACACACACACACACACACACACACACACAGATCTAGGGGGCGGGAACACACACACACGCACATAGGGGTAGGACAGGGGACTCGCAAAAGAGAGGACAGGAGAAAGAAGGAGGAGAAGAAAGAGAAGAAAAAGAAATAGGTTGTACCAAGAAAACACACACACACACACACACACACACACACACACACACACACAGAGAGACCAACAGACACACACACACACCCACACACACACTACGGAAATTCACACACACACTGCGGAAACACACACACACACACACACACCATATCCAGAGGATAAGTAGACAAAATGTCACTTAGTACGATGTAATATTTAGGATCTGTTTGCGACAAACGAAAGCAAGTGACTGAGAGGGAGAATGGATCGGAGGGAGGGAGAGAGGGAAGGAGAGAGGGAAGGAGAGAGAGAGGGAAAGAGGAAAGGAGAGAGGGAAGGAGAGAGGGAAGGAGAGAGGGAGGGAAAGAGGAAAGGAGAGAGGGAAGGAGAGAGGGAAGGAGAGAGGGAGGGAAAGAGGAAAGGAGAGAGGGAAGGAGAGAGGGAAGGAGAGAGGGAGGGCAAATCTCAAGACAAAAAAAACAGACAAGAAGACACCTTTGTAAACTCTTAAAAATATAAAGACTATGATGAGCCTGTTCATAATCAGATGTAAACTCCAATGACTGAACCATGGATTGTGTTCTCTTATGGAGGAGAAAGACTTCAAACCATACAATAACATAAATAATTACTGAATTAATATTAATAATATAAATAATCAGTGAAATACAACCATCATTACTACAAACATCACAAACAAACACACCAACGCCTGATCACTAGATACACCAACGCCTGATCACTAGATACACCAACGCCTGATCACTAGATACACCAAACCCTGATCACTAGACACACCAAACCCTGATCACTAGATACACCAAACCCTAAACACTAGATACACCAAACCCTAAACATTAGATACACCAAACCCTAAACACTAGATACACCAAACCCTGATCACTAGATACACCAAACCCTAAACACTAGATACACCAAACCCTAAACATTAGATACACCAAACCCTGATCACTAGATACACCAAACCCTGATCACTAGATACACCAAACCCTAAACACTAGATACACCAAACCCTAAAAACTAGATACACCAAACCCTAAACACTAGATACACCAAACCCTAAACACTAGATACACCAAACCCTAAACACTAGATACACCAAACACTAAACACTAGATACACCAAACCCTTTATTTTTTTTTCTTCTTCAAGGATTGAGAACCTTACAAGCCATGCACAGGCTCCACGGAAAAGATAGTCCTGCATATGTGTGTGTGTGAGCAGTCAATAATCCGTTTTAAACCTACTATGTTCAGGTATATGTTTTAAACATGTTTGAACTATGTTCAGGTATATGTTTTAAACATGTTTGAACAATGTTCAGGTATATGTTTTAAACATGTTTGAACTATGTACAGGTAATTATAATTTGATTAATACAAATCAAAAGTGTGACCTCGTTAAGTTAGTTAGCAGAGAGAAAGGGGGGCCAAGACAATAGCACTGACACATACACACACACACACACACTCACACACACACACACACACACACAGACACACACACACACACACACACACTCACACACACACACACACACACACACACACACACACACACACACACACTCACACACACAGACACACACACACACACACACGCACATGCACATGCACATACACACATACACACACTCACACACACACACACACACACACATACTCCAAGGTAGGGCTTTTGGATGGTCTAACTGTCTGCAGGGATGTCGTGGACCCCTTTTTCTGGTTTGATGTCTTGTGCTAATTACAATATCAGACGTGTGTGTGTGTGTGTGTGTGTGTGTGTGTGTGTGTGTGTGTGATCAATGTTTCTGTAAGCTGACACACTTCTACCGATGTCTCTTGGGGGGTCGCGTTTGAAATGTTGAAATGTACCTCCTTCTCACTACCCTGTGTGTGTGTGTGTGTGTGTGTGTGTGTGTGTGTGTGTGTGTGTGTGTGTGTGTGTGAACTGAATCCTCTCATAAACAATAGTGTTCCAGGTCATTCCTTTTCCCACAGAGAATTCCGTGTTTTTGGGATCAGACCTAGATTCCGGAACTCTCTCTCGGTTGTCCTGGTACCTCCCGTGTTCCATACATAATATAATATAATATATAATAATATATATATAATATATACATACACAAAGGAGGACAAAAAGAAACTTGAAAACTCCAGAGTTTAACTTCTTCTTATTCCTTAAACATCACCTTCAAACCTGTGTGTGTGCGTGTGTGTGTGTGCGTGTGTTTGTGTGTGTGTGCGTGTGTTTGTGTGTGTGTGCGTGCATGCATGTGTGTGTATGTGTGCGTGCGTGTGTGTGTCTGTGTGTGTGTGTGTGTGTGTGTGTGTATGTGTGTGTGTGTGTGCGTGTGTGCGTGTGTGTCTGCGTGAAGCGGGGCGCCAGGCCAAGTAACCCACTGTCACATTTATCTAATATCTCTGTCTTATACAGGAGAGGGGGGGAACCATTAGACAGTGGGAACCTGTTTCCCTGGGGAGCACAAAGCCTGACGGACACATCAAGGACATGTGGCAGAACTACAGAGAGAGAGATGGAGTTTGAGGCATTCAAACTTTCAAAGTAGGAGATTATCCCTGGAGTAGGAACAGAGGAGAAAGACGGAGGGAAGTTCTACCTCGGTCCGTCCGATTCCCGTGTGTGTGTGTGTGTGTGTGTGTGTGTGTGTGTGTGTGTGTGTGTGTGTGTGAGATTCCCGAGACGTTTCAACTCAGAAGTTAAGTTTTGTTCAACGTTGACATTTTTAAGAGTCCATGAAAAGTCTGAGATCTATGTATATATCAATCTACTATCTATATATCCATATATCATCTACCCAATGTCTCTCTCTCTCTTTTTTTTCTCTCCCTCTCTCTCTCTCTCTCTCTCTCTCTCTCTCTCTCTCTCTCTCGCTGTCTCTCGCTCTCTCTCTCTCTCTCTCTCTCTCTCTCTCTCTCTCTCTCTCTCTCTCTCTCTCTCTGTCTCTCTCTCTCTCTCTGTCTCCCTATTCCCTCTGTCCTCCCTCTCTTCAAAGATGTGTCATCATGGCTGTGTCTAATGACAGTGTGCTGACACAGAGACCCCCCCCCCCCCCCTCAGGGTGCTCTCAAACAGCTAGCCACCCCCAGAGGATATAGGCTCCAGACCAGCGTGAGAGACAGTGTTCATATATTAAGACTTAAATGTGTGTGTGTGTGTGTGTGTGTGTGTGTGTGTGTGTATGTGTATGTGTGTGTGTGTGTGTGTGTGTGCGCGTGCATGCGTGCGTTATTCTCCATTGAGGGATAGGGATCTTTTTCACCTGGTACCCTATTAAGCCTCTGAACACACGCGCACACACACACACACACACACACACACACACACACACACACACACACACACACACACACACACACACACACACACCTACTCTTAACAGCTGCTCAACCAAT
>CM030188.1:2017765-2027765 GCA_017639675.1 Aplochiton taeniatus | reverse complement strand
CATATTTGATTAATAAATGATTTGTTTCGCTATAGTGTTAAAAAAGACTTAATATTTGATTAATAAATTATTTGTTTGCTGTAGTGTTAAAAAACACTTAATATTTGATTAATAAATTATTTGTTTTGCTATAGTGTTAAAAAAAATACTTATTATTTGATTAATAAATGATTTGCTTGCTATAGTATACAAGCAACATTACATGCACACTGGTGTTGTGACATAATGGGATGTATTATATAGTTATATAAAATGCAAGTATTAAAAAACATTTAATGTAAACAAATAAGAAATTCTAATGTCAAAATTCGAATGTGTGTGTGTGTGTGTGCGCGTGCGGGTGCGTGCGTGCGTGTGCGTGCGTGCGTGAGTGTGTGTGTGTGTGTGCGAGCGTGTGTGCATGCGTGCGTGTATGTGTGTGTGTGCGTGCGTGCGTATGAGGGTGTGTGTGTGTGTGTGCGTGTGTGCGTGCGTGTGTGTGTGTGTGTGTGCAGGAACGCTGAAGATCCACTACAACGCGGTGCACCTGAAGATCAAACACCACTGCACGGTGGCCGGGTGTTCCATGGTGTTCAGCTCATTGAGGAGCAGGAACCGACACAGTGCTAACCCCAACCCCCGCCTCCACACACACACACACACACACAACCACACACACACCTCCCGGAACACACACAACCACACACACACCTCCAGGAACACACACAACGTCACGCACAACGCAACAGACACCTCCCGGAACACACAGAACGACACACACACCTCCCGGAACACACACAATGACACACACACCTCTAAAAATATAGATGCTGACAAACACACCAACACACATCCAGATTCTATTTTGCAGTCCAATACACACACCGACACACACACCAACACACATCCAGAATCTATTTTGCAGTCCAACACACACTCGAAGCCTCAATCCAACATACACTCGAAGCCTCAGTCCAACACACAGACAGATGCTGTCTTCTGGATGGAAATATACCATAACAGGGACACACACAAATACACACAGCCTCAGAAAAACACACACACACCACACGACGAATGCTCTGGGAGAAGCATGAAGCTGGTTGACACACCCACGGACAGAAGTGCCCACACACACACAGGAGAGAACACACACTCCAATGGACACACACACACACGAGAGAACACACACTCCAACGGACACACACACACACAAGAGAACACACACTCCAATGGACACACACAAGAGAACACACACTCCAATGGACACACACAAGAGAACACACACTCCAACGGACACACAGAAGAGAACACACACTCCAACAGACACACAGAAGAGAACACACACTCCAACGGACGCTCACACACACTGATGGCGGTAGTGGACGCACTAGGGCAGTACACACCCAGCCCCATACCGGCGTCACCTCACCCCCAGGCTGTAGCCAGCGCTCTGGCCCTTCAGCCCTCTCCACACCCTCCCAGCTCCAAACCCTCCACCCCAGACCTCCTCGCCCGGCTTAACCTGCCCAGCCACAGGCAGCCGTCCCTGGGTACGACCCCCCTCCTCTCCCCCCTCAGAACCAGGCTGGGGGTCTGCTCTGGATCGCCACGACGACCAGAGCTGCGGCCAATAAACGAAACCCCACCCTCTCCACTTCCTGGCTCCGCCCTCGTCTCCATGGCGAACGATGTCGACAGGTACTGTGTGGTCGACGACCGCCAATCTGTTCGCTCTGGTCAAGAGGCTTACCTTAGCCAACTGACCAATCAAACAGGCAGATGTAATGTCCAGCCGGCCAATTGGAGGAGTCGATGCAAGTCAGCTGAGCCGGTGAGCAGGAAGCGACACAGGAAGTCAAACATGCCGGTAAAGATCAAGAAAGAAGGGATGGAGAGAACAGAGGAATTGAGAGAAGAGGAGGAGAAAGAGACAGACCAGGGAAAGACAAGTGTTGGGACGTTTAACGGGTCTCTAGGCAACCAATATCTCAAATTGTTGCGCAACAGCCACCCAGGCGTCCGTATCCACGGTAACGATCACCCTTGGGACAGCGGTCCTTGCAATATTTGTCCTGGCAACTGTTACTGCAGTAACCCAAGAGGCCATTTTATGAGCAGCGGTTACGCCCACGGCAACAGCAACCAGGAAATCAACGCATTTCCCGGCAGCAGTGGCCATGGCGACAGTAGCCGTAGCAACCACGCTTACAGGCTGTCACCTGTCTGTGACCTGGAGGCGGAGTTTACCTCCAAGGGGCGTGTTCAGGAGGGAGACCCTACCCAAGGGCCCGGAGTCGGAGAGAGGGAGGAGGGAGGAGGAGAAAGGAGGATGGAGGGAGAGAGAAGGAACCCAAAGGAGATAAAGGAGGAAAAGGAGGAGAGGAGATTCTCTCCATCTCCACTCCTCTCTGTGGCTCCAACAAAGGAAGAACCAGACGCTCTGTTGTTAAACTGTTTCAACTGACGGCCGCATTCCAACACTGTCTCTGTCAGACACAACGTTACCTCTTAGTGACTTTGGGCTGAGTTCCAAACCTAACGCTTCCTCTCCCGTCTCGACCTCTAGAGGGAGCTCTTACTGTTGGGTCATGACCAGTGTTTAGCGGGGCCCATTCCATTAAGAAATCCAGCTTTGAAGGGGCCCATTCCATTAAGAAATCCAGCTTTGAAGGGGCCCATTCCATTAAGAAATCCAGCTTTAGCGGGGCCCATTCCATTAATAAATCCAGCTTTAGGAGGGCCCATTACAGTAATAAATCCAGCTTTAGGAGGGCCCATTCCATTAATAAATCCAGCTTTAGCGGGGCCCATTACATTAATAAATCCAGCTTTAGCAGGGCCCATTACAGTAATAAATACAGCTTGTTGTTAGTGATTGACAGGCTGCTGAGGAAGTAAGGACTAATTCCAAACCAAAACCCTGTACCTTTTCACCTCCATTAATGATCAATGAGAATAGAATACTCGCCAACAATCCCCCTTTGGATGATAAAAAGTAGAGGGCTTCCTAAATGAAACTGTATCGCCTTTACTGTCAGGTGTAAATGACTAATAATTGTACGTATCAGCAATGCCTGCATTCTTATTTACAGATCAAAAATAATAGCACAGTCATTTCAATTCTTTATTTGCAAATAAAATGTGAAAATACCAAATATTCCTTGCATGTTGGCAAAGGCAGTCAATTGATGCCAATACAAAACTTCACATGAGCTATATATAGCTTTGACTCATGCTAAAGGACTCTGACAATACTGCATGTTTTAAGTCATCTAACCCATTGTTTTACATTTAATTTTTCAAACATGATTACATTATCCAAGTACACAACATAGATAACTTACTTTAACACATTTTTATCACGATGTTAAATGTGTGATGTACTTATTTGCCTTATTGATTTTCAGTTTTATACTGTAGTTGCGTTTTGAACCAGCAGGTAGTACCATTTTTCAGCTTCACATTCTATAATCAGATCAGAAAGGTGCGCACTTACTTACACACTGCCTATGAGTGTGTTTGTGTGTGTGTGTGTGTGTGTGTGTGTGTGTGTGTGCGTGTGCGTGTGCAGGTTAGGTAGTCAGAGGAAGTGTGTGTGTGTGTGTGTATTTTAGTCAGTCAGTCAGAAAGACAAGATGGAGATCACATCACTCTGCACCACTCTCTGTAAGTACATTATTATAATATGGAATATGACATAGTAAAAAGTCACTCTCTGTAAGTGCATTACTATCACATGTACTATGACACAGTAAATAGTCATTCTCTGTAAGTACATTACTATCACATGTACTATGACACAGTAAATAGTCATTCTCTGTAAGTACATTACTATCACATGTACTATGACAAAGTAAATAGTCACTCTCTGTAAGTACATTATTATCATATGGAATATGACACAGTAAATAGTCATTCTCTGTAAGTACATTATTATCATATGGAATATGAGGAAATAGTTAGGGTTAGGGTAACTACAGAGGATTTATGTGTAGTAAATAAGCATCATTATTAATCAAATCTGATCAAATTATCAAATTAATAATCTAATTGTATCTGTGTGTGGTCACCAATGTGCTGACAAAGTAAGAGGTCTTTTCAAAATGTTTCAAAAGACAAGACCGATTAAGATTTTGACAACATCTCCGCTCAGATCAGACACTTGGGACCTTACACTCTGGTTTATACTCTAGTAACCACAACATTGTAAAAGCAGGACCATGTTGTAGACTTCTTGTAGATTTGTAAACTTTCTGCTTCCCCCTGTTTGGGTGTGTATTTTACCCCCTCCCTCCCTCCCTCCTCTCTCTCTCTCTCTCTCTCTCTCTCTCTCTCTCTCTCTCTCTCTCTCTCTCTCTCTCACTCTCTCTCTTTCTCTCTCTCTCTCTCTCTCTCCTATAGTAATCATCATTTGCAAACAATCTGAACCCACAAAAGGTAATGGTTATCATGTAATACGCGCAATCAATTATTTCAGTTCTGCTTTTTTAAATAAACAAACAGACAGACAGACAGACAGACAGACAGACAGACAGACAGACAGACAGACAGACAGACAGACAGACAGACAGACAGACAGACAGACAGACAGACAGACAGACAGACAGACAGACAGACAGACAGACAAACAAACAAACAATCGAATAAATAAATAAATGAATTAATTAATTAATTAATTAATGGGCCTTTTCCTCCAGCCTCTCTGAGCGTCAGTCCAGACAGATCTCAGTTGTTTGGGTATGAGTCTGTCTCCCTGAGCTGTGAGGAGCAGCAGGGATGGAGGGTGAAGGGAGGTTCTGCTGGTGGGGTCTGTGGTTCTAGCTGGGGGTCTTTAGAGGACTCCTCCTGCACCATCAGGGTGACATACCCTTCACACAGTGGAGAGTACTGGTGTGAGTCTGACTCAGGAGAACGCAGCGACGCCGTCAACATCACTGTGACTGGTAGGAAGACAAACGTTCAAAATCACCAGATTCAAATGCCTTTGCATGGATTACAGATTTTTACAATTATTATTATTATTATGGGGTGTTTAATTAAGTTCTCTGTGTGATCTGGTTAGATGGTGCTGTGATCCTGGAGAGTCCTGTCCTTCCTGTGATGGAGGGAGAGGTTGTTACTCTGCGCTGTCAATACAAAACAACTCCCTCTAACCTCACCACTGACTTCTACAAAGATGGCTCCCTCATCAGGACTGAGTCTACAGGAGAGATGACCATCCCTGCAGTGTCCAAGTCTGATGAAGGTCTCTACAAGTGTCACAACTCTGAGCTGGGAGAATCACCACAGAGCTGGCTGGTAGTGAGAGGTGAGGAGTTCATTGTTACTAACAGAACAGTTTAAATGTATTCATATTTAATAACTCTGACCTGGGAGAATCACCACAGAGCTGGGTGGCAGTGAGCGGTAAAACATAGGAGACCCTTAATGAAATAAACATTAGGAGAAGGTCCTATAAATTGCATACTGTACATAATACAATAATACAGTTCTACAAAACCTTTGGAGTTGATGTAAAAGTTGAAATTTTGACTTTTGAAATGACACAAACGGTGTAATAAGAGCCTCAACCTGGGAGGTCAGAGGTCAGAGAAGGTCTTTTAAAGTGTCTGATTGAGTGGTTCCTCCATTCCCACCTATACCTCCACCTCCACTACCATCACCATCACCATCTCCATCTCCATCTCCAGCTCCCATCATGTCTCTGTCCAGACTGATCTGTCATCTAGCGGTGGCGTCTCCCTACCTGCTGACCACCATCATACTGGGGGTCAAATACCACCGCAGGGGTCAAGGTAAGAAACACACACACACACACACACACACACACGCACGCACACACACGCACTCTCACTCCAACACACACACACACACACACACACACACACACACACCCCTGACGTCATGTGTTTCCGTTGGTCTGTTAACAGCTCGGTCTGATGACGAGAAAACCAGGAGGAGGAGGAGACGAGGGGAAGACGACGTCGTCATGGTAACGTGCAGCTAGAAGGTGACGTCGCCATGGTAACGCGCAGCTTGAAGATGGCATCGCCATGGTAACGTGCAGCTAGAAGGTAACGTTGCCATGGTAACGTGCCGTTCAGCATGTCTGACTGTAAACAGTCTTCAAAGTGAAGCTACCATCTCTAAGACTCTTTTATCATGTAGTATCTCAATAGTTGACCTTCTATTGCAGTATTACATCTATTAAGCATTCTTTATGCCATGTTATGCAGACCCCCCCCCCCCCCCCCCCCACACACACACACACACACACACACAGACACACACACACACACGCACCCCACCCCTCTTTCATTTCATGTAATTGAATTTTAGGCACATTGAGTCATATATAAAGTATAGAAATAGACACTTCACATCCACACATCTGTTTCAGTATCACATGTGCGTCTGTAAATGTTTCTTTGGGTTCGAAAAGAGAAAGGATGTATCTGTTCTCTTTATATTTTGTGGATTTGTTTAAAACTTGATTGTATTTTGTTCAAAGTAGGTGAACAACTCAATTTATTTCTGATGTCAACTTTGTCATCTCCAGCTCTGTTGCTTCATGTATAATAACAATATTACAATTTCCCTTTGAATCAATAAAGTTGTTTAAATTCCATTCCATTCCAAATACCTAAATATAGTCCTGTTGCTAGGTAGAAAACACACAGCAGAAAAATGTAGAAAAGAAGAATGTGTTTTAATTTGTGTTTTCCATTTCATTTAAGATGGTGTATCCATGTACACTTACTAATGTTATACACCTGCCTACCAGAACTAAAAACACATCCCCTCACTCACAAGTGTCTTGCGCGCCGGGCGGCTCGAATAACGCAAATTGCGCGACGCGGAAGATGCGAAAGTCGCGGAATTCGCGTCTTCCGCGCCATATGCGCAAGTTCAAAAATGTCAACTCAAGCGAAAAACTCGCGTGACGCTGTGGCGCGAAAGCCTATCAGCGGTTAAGTTTCATGGGTCAAGTTTCACGTCAAACTTGGAGGATAAATTGATTGTTTGACAGCTCACTGTACATATATCCAGATCGCAATAAAAAAGAAACGGCTTGGAAAAGAGTGAGCGATGAAGTTTGACTGCCTGGTAAGTTTGTAATTTACTATGAACCAAGTTAGCACAACAGGTAGCACGGATTACTACTAACGTAACTCCCTGGTATCTGGAGGTAAGCGTGCATATTCGCGGGTTGTGTTTATTGTTTACTTGCGCGAATAACAGCAATGATCCCGCGGTCAACATCGCGCGAATGACGCGAGGCGAAAGTTAATTTCGCCTTGGTGTGAACACCTCATAATCTGATCAGGGGTCAGGGGTCAGCTACCAGCCTGTACACCTCATAATCTGATCAACTACCAGCCCTTACACCTCATAATCTGATCAGGGGTCAGGGGTCAGAGGTCAGATCTTGCACCTCATTATCTGATCAGCTACCAGCCCTTACACCTCATAATCTGATCAGGGGTCAAGGGTCAGCTACTAGCCCTTACACCTCATAATCTGATCAGCTACCAGCCTATACACCTCATAATCTGATCAGGGGTCAGGGGTCAGCTACCACCCTTACCCCTCACTAGACGTTTAGGGGTCAGGGGTCAGAGGTCAGCCCTTACACCTCACTAGACCTTTAGGGGTTTGCCTACCAGAACTAAAAACACATCCACTCACTCACAAGTGTCTTGTGATAATAACTTTCATGAAATGCTCAGTTTTATTATTTTATTATGCCAATTTCCACAGAGCAAGAACAGAACAGAGAAGATGCAAGTTGGCTCATATTTAACTACTGCGAGTGTTGACATTCAAAATGAGCAAATAACTGTCTTTTCAGTTACCAGATGAATAGTGAAACATAACTTTGTCAAAACCGTTGGATGTGACAGCAGTCCGCTAATGCTAAAGTAGCTCACTAACAACGTCACATATTGAGGTGGAAACGTAGAGACACAGAAGGCAGGTCACCACAAGCTGAGAGGAGGGTTTAAAATAACCCCTGTTCTGCCTAGAGACGTCCAGAGACATCAACAGCTCTGTCTGAGGTTATTCACAGAGATGAGAAATGCTAGCAGGCTCACAGACTCATAAACCAGACATAATAGAAAATACAACAGCTAGCCAAACCACAGAGTTTCAGAGAAGAATACGTTCTAGAATAGACAGACTCACTGCACTGAGCGATGACTGTGGATTTGATGTGTGTGTGTGTGTGTGTGTGTGTGTGTGTGTTTGTGCGTGTGGGTGCACCATGAGTACAAGCCTCTTTTCTCTTCCTTGTCCTCCAGCCAGTTATCTTTTCTTTTAGCTGACCTGAGACCTGTTAAAACAAAGAAACAGTTAACCTTCATTCAAATGGAGTCCTTTCTAGCTGACCTGACACCTGTTCAAACAAAGAAATAGTTAACCTTCATTCAAATGTATTCCCTTTTAGCTGACCTGAGACCTGTTCAAACAAAGAAATAGTTAACCTTCATTAAAATGTATTCCCAAGGCTAGTCTATGGTTTATAAAGGACCTACAAACTGTATATCTGTTTAATGAGATATCTGTCTGTCTGTTAGATAGCCTGTCTTTCTGTCTGTGTTGTGATGTATCTGTCTGTCTGTTAGATAGACTGTCTGTCTGTGTAGTGATATATCTGTCTGTCTGTTAGATAGCCTATCTGTCTGTGTTGTGATATATCTGTCTGTCTGTGTGGTGATATATCTGTCTGTTAGATAGCCTGTCTGTCTGTGTAGTGATATATCTGTCTGTTAGATAGCCTGTCTTTTTGTGTAGTGATATATCTGTCTGTCTGTGTAGTGATATATCTGTCTGTCTGTTAGATAGCCTGTCTGTCTGTGTAGTGAGATATCTGTCTGTCTGTTAGATAGCCTGTCTGTCTGTTGGATAGGCTGTCTGTTTGTGTAGTGATATATCTGTCTGTCTGTTAGATAGCCTGTCTGTCTGTGTAGTGATCTGTGTAGTGATATATCTGTCTGTCTGTTAGATAGCCTGTCTTTCTGTGCAGTGATATATCTGTCTGTCTGTGTAGTGATATATCTGTCTGTCTGTTAGATAGCCTGTCTGTCTGTGTAGTGATATATCTGTCTGTCTGTTAGACAGCCTTTCTGTCTGTGTAGTGATATATCTGTCTGTCTGTGTAGTGATATATCTGCCTGTCTGTTAGACAGCCTTTCTGTCTGTGTAGTGATATATCTGTCTGTCTGTGTAGTGATATATCTGTCTGTCTGTTAGAGAGCCTGTCTGTCTGTCTGTCTGTCTGTGTAGTGATATATCTGTCTGTCTGTTAGATAGCCTGTCTGCCTGTCTGTCTGTCTGGGTAGTGATATATCTGTCTGTCTGTTCGATAGCCTGTCTGTTGTGATGGGAAAAATTTGATTTAGCCTTTCCTGTCTGTCTGTGTGGTGATAGATCTGTCTGTCTGTTCGATAGCCTCTCTGTCTGTCTGTGTAGTGACATATCGTATATATATTGTAGTGGGATGTGGGAGACATGTTGACCTACTGATGCTGAAGAGGTTTAGGTGAGTTCCTGCTGGGACTCAGTGATGCACTGAGGAGTAGAGCACATCTGGAGTGGGGTGCCCTGGAACACACACACACACACACACACACACACACACACAGAAAGACAGACAGACAGACAGACAGACAGACAGACAGACAGACAGACAGACAGACAGACAGACAGACAGACAGACGCACACACACACAGGGGGTGAGGAGGTGAGGGGTGAGAGGGTGAGAAAGTGAGGGAGTTAGGGGAATGAGAGAGTGAGAGAGTGAAGGGGTGAGAGAGGGGGGTTGTGGGGGTGAGAGGGGGAGGGGGTGAGGGGGGAGGAGCGAGGATTGATGGGTGAGGAGGGTGGGGAGGTGAGGAGGTGAGGGGGGAGGAGCCAGGATTGATGGGTGAGGGGGGTGAGGAGGTGAGGGGGGTGAGGAGGTGAGGGGTGAGGAGGTGTACCTGTATTTCTCTGTGTCTCCCCCTCTGGTATGGC